>JANHMN010000012.1:33493634-33592175 GCA_030674055.1 Rhabdomys pumilio
TGTGTGTGTGTGTGTGTGTGTGTGTGTGTGTGTGTGTGTGTGTGTGTTATTTTGTTTTAGAGACAGTCTTGCTGTGTAGCCCAGGTTTGCCTCAAATTCCTGATCCTACTTCAGCTTCTTGTTTGCTGCTATTGAAGCTGTATGCCATCATCCCTAGCTTCAGATATTTTTCATTCTTAGTATCTTTTAAACTGCTGCATTAATCCAGCACAATTCTTTTTTCTTGCCTGTGAGTAGATTTGGTTGTGTAGATTGGTTAGCAATATCTACTCTGAATTCCTCTAGTTGAATTAATGGCTGTACTTGAACTTGGTCAAAGGCTTTGGAGTCAGCTCAACATGTATCTGTATCAGTACTTGCTCTTCCAGATGTTTCCCCTTGTGGGACATTAGGCAGATCATATAACTGTCTTTAAATTCAACTAAGTGTCTGAATGAAAAAGAAAGAAAGAGAGAGGGAGGGAGGAAGTAAAGGAGGGAGGGAGAGAGGAAGGGAGGGAGGGAGAGAGGGAGGGAAAAACATTTGTAGTCTTGCAAACTTGTTGTGAGTCTGAGCAAGGATGTGCAAAGTATCTCTTAGCATGTCTTACGCATGTATGTTAGTGCATGAGTAGTGCTGATGATATTCAGGCTTTGCAAGAGCAAATCTGCAAGCATGTGCAAGGAGCATGTTGCTGTAGTAGTAGAGAATACACCCTGAGGTCACCAGAGTGGCAATGCATCAAATGTGTCTTAGTGTAGAATCTATGGGAGAGGATAGCTCAGATACCGAGAAGAGAACCAGATATGGGAGAAAGATTTCTCTGTGGACTTAGTGATTACCTAATGGATCTAGCTCAGCTGTAATCTCACCTCTAGTTCTTAACACAATACGTGGCAAGTAGTAGCTTATTTGTGTACATATATAAGAAGTTTATTAGAAAGGCTGTTTTATCTCAGGTATATATCTTACAGTGGTTCATGATCCTGAGACTGATGTATTACCATTCTCCCACCTCAAACTCTGGAGCCATTTCTTTGTTCTTTTCTTTTCCCATCTCCCATTTCCTTCTTTCTCTATAACTGTTCTCTTGCCTCTGCTGTTTGTGTGGTAAGTAGAGACTATGTAGTGACTGGCTGTACATAAATCTAAACTCTGAGGCTCCCTTCTGGACCCCGAGGAGAGGTCTTGGTAGTTTGTGTTCTCTTGGTCATCACTCAATGCTTGTATATACCTGAAGCCTATAAGAACGGGGCCCTCATCTCTGGCATCAGTACTAGACACATTTTCATTAACCTAAAATGTATGATTCTTAACTAAAGATGAACGAATGTTCAACTGGAGGCCTATATGACAAAGTTGAACTTAGTTGATGGTAAATGCTGTGAAATTTGAAGCAGCATCTTTGGTCAGATCAACCTACAGTCAGAAGTCTGCCAGGAGTTCTCTGGCTGCTGATCATGTTGCTAACTCAATTATAAGGCAGCACTATGAAAGTATCTAGAGCGACTTGTGGTGTACCTGTGGTATACCTCTCCAGTTCAACCTCCAGCACCATGAAGAGTAGCAAACCCTAAACTCTTTTTACTACCTTTTATAAGAATGTGTCATAGGCAGGAGTCACAGTCAGTGTGTACACAAATGTTGTGATGTGGTTATGGTGACGTGGAAGGAATACGTTGGAGTCTTTGTTGATGGTGCAAGGACCAGGGTGCTTGGTGAGGAGCCAAGACTCACTCAGCATGCCCCAGACTGCAGGATGGACCCTCTCAGAATGTCCAGCTATAGTAAGAGGAGGTCTTCTCTAGGGTGGAAAGGAAAAGAATATTCTGTTCATAGAGAGGTCATAGGGCTATCTACCAGGCGAATTTTCAAGTCTTAGAGGACCAAGTTAGCAAATGTAGGCAAAGTTCACCCTCTGCAACTGAGGCGCTTGCTTTCACAGTTCCTCACAGACACCAACATCTGCATGTGCTCAAGTCCCTTTCAGAAGACGCTCAGGATATGAATGTGACCTATGTACGTCACAAATACTTGATCTCCAGAGTAGCTTGCCATACGTAAAGCAATATATTGCAGTTTAAACAGTTGCTATAGAGACCTGTCCAGAACAGACACATTTTACAAAAAGAATTTTGGATCCTTGGTTTGAATCTCTAGAAATGGAGTGTGTGGATAGAAAGGGCTGACAATATTATATAACTGATTAGGGACAAATGTCACAAGGCCTCTTGAGTTTTATACTTCTGAATTTACAGTCCTATTCTGTTTTTGTGATCTCTTTGGAGCCTTCGTAGGTGAGCAGAGGCTTATGCTCCCATTTAATAGGGGATCAAAAGTGATAGGGAGGAGGGGAAAGCCAGACAGGATATGGCGGTGTGAGTTTGGAATCCCAGAACTGGAGAGATGGAGATATCTGTATCCTTTCTCACCAGCCAGCCTAGCAAAATTGGTGACCTCCTAGGTAGTAAGAACCAAACCAAAATGGTTGCTCCTGATGACAGCACCTGAGGTTGACTTCTGACCTCCACCCATATACCAAATGAACACACATACAAATTAATATGTACACAATTAAGAAAGGGCACATGTATCCCCATCCCCTATCAAAGCAATTGGAGTTTTTATGGCTAACTAGTGATGGATCTGATATCTAAGCTCACCTCTTGCCTCCTGGTTCACGTATAGGTTTACTCCATTTATCCACCCTTGCTTGTGTTACTATGGAGAGCCCACTATAGTCTGGAGGTGTTTGTGGTCTAATAATGCTGCTTCTAATGACATATCTTGCCCCAACTAGCCTACTTGGTACAGGCTGCTACAATTACCTTGTCTTTTTCCACATTTACTAAGATGCCAATCAAAGAAGTGCTTAATCTTCTGTGTTAATTCTTAGGCCTTGTCTCATCCTAGATGTCAGACTTAGGCCTTAAAATTATGTTTCACATCCCCAAGTTTCACACGTTGGAGTCATCTGATACTCTCACCCTCTGCATAGAGGAGTCCATCTCAAAGGGGTAGGCTCAGATCTTGGTCTCTGAGCCTTTTGGAACATACCCAGAAATGGAATGCAGCCCTTGTTTGCTTGGATTAGATTTTCCTGATATAAATCCATGAACTTAAAAAGTCTCTGCCTTACAAAGTCAATTGTACATTTTTTTCAAGCTGCACTGTGAGTCATGAATAGATGATGCTTTCTGAGCATTGGCCCATGACCCAGAACTCACTCCTGATCCATGTCCCCTCAGCAACTTACTGAATTCAGCTTTTCTTTTTACCTTGCTAGTGAATCTCCTCAATGAGCTCAACAGAGCTGACCTTTCCTTGTTAGGCCTGTGAACACTGCCAAGGCCTTTTCTGACTGAGATTCTCAGTGTATTTAACTCTACTATCTCTCCCACCCTGAGGGCAACAGCCTTGGACCCCATAGCTCCAGAAGCTTCTAATTCTTCTGTCTGAGCACCCTTTCTGCTGCCCCTTTTCCTGCCCATTATTCTGGACCACTACTGTAATACATAGCTGCCAATTCTCTTGCCCCAGGCACATTTAACCATAGAGCATCTGCCGGGGCCTCTAATTTTTTGTATGTGTTTTATATTTATGGTTCTACCTCCTCTCTGGACCAGGGATCTAGACTTCCTAGTTTTACTCCTGTAAGACTGGTATCATTTTTTCCTGTTATCTGAACTAGACACAGTGACAACCCCTTTTCTCAAGCATCTTTCTTCCTGCACATCATCTCAACCATTGGGTCCATCTAACTTCCTGTTTCCTTCTCTCTAACTGGTGGCTTCCTTGCAGGGTATTCGTTCCTCACTCTAGGCTGTCCCTCAGTGTCTCTGGCCTATAGCACTGCAGCAAAGGATGATTGGTTCCTGCTCCACTCTAGTTTCTTTCAGTCCATCCTCTATTTAGTTTCCAGAGCAATAATTTGAAATTCGAGCAAAAAGTCTACAATTCCAATACGTTGGAATATTGTGACATTAAAAGCCACATCATGTACTAGCTCTTTCCTCTCTAAATAAGCAAATATGCTGAATATATCATTTCTGGAATGCTAGTATTTATACAGACATGAAGAAAAGATAGTGAAATTGTTTAGTGGCCACATGGTGTTCACTCTCCTGCCTGATACCTAGAACCTGATATATCACACATTAATAATTGGTGTGTGTGTGTGTGTGTGTGTGTATGTGTTTGTGTTTTCATATGCATGCGTCATAGTAGATCAACAGTAGCCTTAGTCTTTCCCAGTCCACCATGGCTATTAGTTGATGGTTAACTCAGGGCTGGCTCATATCATATATAAGCCTGTATCCCTCCCAGAAGAGCTGTGAGGAAGATCGATGCTCTTGAAATTGTGGCTACTGAAAAACTAAATCATTTCTGTGTGATGAGCTCTGCGGGCTCTGAAACGGTTCAGACTAGGAGACCATGAGGCTTTATGCAACTTCCTGCATCACTTTATGCCTCAGTTGCCTTGTTAGTAATATGGGACCAATAATTGTACCCATATCAAATCGTGAGACATAGAGGAATGAGTCCTTGAAAAAGCACAGCTCCTTGACATATGGTGTAGCTCAGGGACTGTTGGATGAAACAGCTTAATTATGATGGTAGATCTCAGAAAGCTGATTAAATAACCCCAGTGTGAGTGGACAGAAGCTGTGACTAGCTGCTCCCTGTCTTTTGTCTGATTTCTTTTCTTTTGAGCCACAGTAAGAACTTTAGACCTTGTTCCAAGTGAGCTGTGTGGGTGCCTCAAGTTTATGTGTCTCCTAACTCTTGGCTAGATTCTGGTCTGAACCTCAGAATAAATAACATCTTTTTGGAGGTTCAGTGTCATTTGCTATTTACAAGTATCTGGCTTAGGAACCAAGTTTTATGATTTAGTTTGCCTACATAGCATTTAATCTTTGGAAACTCATATATATTCAGAGAATCACAAGCCTGCCTCATTTATCATGAAATCCCCAGGTCAGGGAACAGTGTCTCACTCACAGTAGGACATCAATAAATAGACGCTTCAGATATGAAATCTTAAGACCTGAAGCATTGGAGATGCAGCCAGACTTCATGTCCAGCAGAGCCTTAGCAATGGTTTGTGTGCCTTCTTGGTACCACAGCCCCTGGAGAGTTCCCAGATTGGCACTGTCGTGCCTTCTCAACCTAGAATTGGATTTGCTAGAAAGGCCCAAGTGTGGTTCAGTGAATGTAGTTTAAGATGGAGTACCTCAGCAAGGGATTTCATGCAATGATGGAAAGGGTTTAAGGAGCAGAATCAAGCCCAGAGAAGGCAATCATTATCTTTCTAGCCCCAGAAGTGCACACCTGGGAGCCATCTGCTCAGCCCAGTGCTGAGCCTACCATATCACAGCAACCTGGTGCCCCAGCTTGTCTGAAATGGTGTGACAGAGCCCTCCCCCACGCCTCCCAATGTCAAGAATTGAGATTTTGATAAAACTCTGTAGCTTGGGGATTGCTCTCTCATTTGGCCTCCTCTGCACACTGCCTCCCACCCCACATACCTGTTTGCCATTTTTTCTTATTAGAAATTCTCCTTAGGACTCTGCATGGGAACTAAAGGACATTGGAATTCTCATGTGGCAATTTCTCTGCTTTGCCACATGAAAGATGGACTCGGCTCCACAGTCTGGATCTGGTTTGTAGGACCGTTTCTCACTTTGATCGGCCCCTCTCTTTCACAGCTTTTGCCCACTGACTGCCCCATGTGGGCAGTATCGCATTCTCAGGTTCTTTTTTTGATGTCTCTGTGTTAGCATTCCAAAAATAATAAACTAATAATGCCTGTTTATTTAGAAAGGAAACTGCTAGAACATGGGGTGGCCTTTTAACTTTGTAATAGTCGATTATTGGACCTTTGGTTCCCTTTGCAGTTGATAGATGAGAAACCCCTGAAGTGTTGCCTTCGTTTTGGGTTCTTGTGGTCCAGACCACATTTCTGCTGAATGCAGAAATGTAGCCTTACATGGAATAGCCCTAAATATCCTGTGCCCAGGATGTTTTTGATGTAGGGTATTCTCTGAGAAGTTTTGAAGCTCTTGTTTATCTTTCATTTGAGAACAGCCATCCTGGGTTATGACAGCGTTCTCTTAGGAGGATTTGGGCTTGAGACGTTGTTCAGTGGCAGAATGCTTGCCTCACAGTGAGAGGCCCTGGGTTGCAGTCTCCCGTGCCCAAACCAGTACAGTTGGAATAGCCTCTGTCTCTGGACTGTAGTGGCAGGCAGAGAGGGTCAGGGGCAGATTCTAGGGGCTGTGGAACAGAAGTGGTTGAGCCACAAAAGTGGCGGTGGCGAGTGCCAGCTTCTTGTGTCTGATGAGCAGATTACATAGGGAGATATGAATGTGAAATTGCTTTGAGTTATGCCTGTAGCATGTCTCAGTGGTGAAAAGTAGAAGGTAGTTAGATATTCCTACCTGAGGAAAGAGAGAGGAAGGATCACACTGAACGTTTACAGCCAGTCATCAATGGTATAAAAATGATCATGGAAGCCAGAGCAGAAAGACACAACAGGCCCCAAGGCAGTGCCTTACAGAAAGTCAGCCCTGAATATCAGGGCTGAACTGCTGATCTTGTCAATTAATTCAGAGGCCATCAGCAGAAGCTGGCAACAGCAATGCTGCTGTGTCCTCTTATCCTGGGAGGCGACACCATCTGCTGGATATGGAACATGGGGTCTGACAAGGCAGTGTTGGCCAAACCTTTGAGGACTTTTTTTCTAGGGACTGTAGAGCCCTAAGTAGGAAGGGGAGGAGTAGAAGGCATGGGCAGAAACATTTGAGGGAGTAAATGGGTATACAGTGAGGAGAAAGAAGACTTAGGCAAAGGGCCTCTTTTGTGTTTACCCATTCATCCTTCCTCTCTGCCTCCCTGTGGGAAGATGTGGGCACATTTGTAAACCTGAGAGGAAGAAGCCATTGTTAGAGGCTGTGAAAGCTTCAGATCAGCCTCCCCTCCCCTCCCCTCCCCACCCAGCTGGTTGGAGCTCTCCACATTCAGTTATTGTGCCTCTGCATAATAATGGTGAAAGGATGAATTTGTCAGTCAGAGTCAAGGTAATCTTACTAGACACAGTGATGTGTCAGCTTCTGTGTGCGCCAGAGAGTTGGGGACTTGCTAATGGAAACCACAGGGAGCATCTTATCTGCTGGTGAGTGTCCCACCCTTTCATCCAGAGCATAGACTAAGAAGGTAGTTATTATCCTCAGGCTTCCTGATGAGGAAATGGCTCTGAGACAGCTTGCTCCTTGTCTGAGATTGTGGCAGGTGAGTTCCAGCTGTGAGGTTAAGCATGCTTGCTCTGAACACCTCCCTGCACTGTCCAGAGTACTGAGGCCATCTTACTGGCTCATGTGCATCTTCTGTTACTGCTGGGCCAGAATGCTGGTGCTGCTAGTTGGGCCCAAATGCCAAACTGTTACTCTGTCTGAGCTACACAGCACCATGACACAGGAGGGCACTTTGGTATGAGAAAAAGACTGGCATGTAGCAGTGATCCAGGTACATGGCTATTTCCAGGCTGATGCTGGTGTCTTCCTAAGGGACCTGTGGGCACCCCTTCCCTACTTCTCCTTGAATCCTCAGATGTGATATGCAAGGGACCAGACAAGGCTGTGGACCCATTTGTAACCCATTCTTTAAGTGCCTCCTGCAGCCCAGTTCAGGATACAAGCTGCTTTTGCCAGATACACGTCCTCACATCCTGGCACTGCATGCAGATGATGACAGGGAGATGTCACCATCTTTGTTTAGATGAAGGAACAAGAGTGTAAAGGACTTGGTTGGTTGTAACAGGAACTGCTTTTAATGACACCCACTTAAAATAGTAATTGATTTATGTACTGCTTTTTGTTTAACATTTTCAGTGACAGTAGTAGAGAAAAAGAGGAGTCGCGAAATAAGGACAGCAAACTTGTTTAGCTGAGACCCGGAGTCCTACCTTGCCTTGGCCACTTGATGTAGCGCAAAGGCAGAGTATGTTGGTTAGTTTTTATGTCAACTCGACACAAGCTAGAGCCATTTGGGAAGAGGGACTCTCATTTGAGAGAGTGTTTGCGCCAGCTCTGGCCTCTGGACAAGCCTGTCAAGCATTTATTGATTAATAACTGACGGGGTGGACTCATCTCACAGAGGTCGGTGTCACCCCTGGGTGGGTAGTCCTGAATTGTTTTAAAAAGCAGGCTGAGCAAGCCATCACAGTTCTTTTCTCCCTGAGTTGCTTTTGGTCATGGTGTTTTATCACAGCAACAGGAGCTTTAACTAGGACAAGCACTTCCCCAGTGGCAGGGTCCACTGGGCCTGCTCACTACAGGCCTTCTGGTGGCAGATACTCTCCAGGAGGCACACTGGGAAAGTGGCATGCTTGTCTGCAGAGGCTCACCTTTGCTGTTCCTTGTCCCCCCAGCCTTTCCGCTGTGCTCACTGTCATTACTCATGCAACATCTCTGGATCTCTGAAACGACACTACAACAGGAAGCACCCCAACGAGGAGTATGCCAACGTGGGCAGCGGAGAGCTTGCAGCTGACGCCCTCATCCAGCAAGGTGAGTGAGGAGCCCAGGCCTTCTGAGAAGCACCGATGTCTGCTAGCCTCGAAGCTCAGTTCTAACTGGGGACTTGGCATGGTGTTAGTTCGTCTTCTTTATTGGCCATGCCACCCCCATCCCATCATTCACCAGGAAGCATGAGGCAGTATTGCAGCTGTTGTATGGTGAGCTAAAGGGATGGTGGTCAGAAGTTACCTACAGTCTCTGATACAACTGCCAGCACTCTCATCTACTCTTTGTTTCCATGAGTTTTCAGAGTTCTATAAATTTTAGGCTTTTTTCTTCATTCACTGTCATTGACAGGAACATTGTGTTGACCTTTGGTCAGTCTTTATCTTCTTAATTATAACCCGCAAGGGCTTTTGGTAATACAGAATTGTGTATAGGGGCTTTAAAGTTCTGTTATCGAAAAGTATGGAGTTTCTAAGTATTTTTTTCTCTTTTTAACTATTATTATTACTGCATATACATATAAAAGAATAAGCATAAATATAACCTGCAGAGTCATTCTGTGTCATGCAAACATGAATATGTATACATTTATAGGGCTGAGTACATGGTATAAGATAACCAATTAGGGGGTTCATTTCCATGGAAGACTAATTCTCCCTCTCTCAGTGGCGGTTGTTTTTTAGCTCCTCAGCCATGTGTGGGGCCCTGTGAAATTTCTTCCCTTTATCTTGGGATATCAGCTGGTGTTGGACTTGTTCAAGTTTTGTGTAGGCAGCCATGTTGTTGAGTATTCACGGGGGTAGCTTCTCCGTCATAGGTAGAGATGTGACCTTACAGAACACTTCATGGGCCTTTGGCTCTTACAGTCTTTCTGCCCCTGATTCCTTGATCTTAAAAAAGAGGACCCTATACTCCTAGATATGGGCCAGTAAGAAGAAGGCAGAAAGAGGGGGAATGATTATACTGTAATTAAATTTAAAAATAAAATTGTAACTAATGTTACTGTAGATATACTTAGTAGTTGAACTTGGGGTTATAGTGAAATACATTTTGAGCACACCAGTTCCTTAGCCATCCTGAAAAATATTTATTTGAGAATTAATGAAAACCTCTGTTAGTCATGAAAAGTTTCAGAGTCTCTTTCTCTCTCTCTCTCTCTCTCTCTCTCTCTCTCTGTGTGTGTGTGTGTGTGTGTGTGTATGTGTGTTGTTTTGTTAAGACAGGGTTTCTCTGTGTAACAGCCCCGGCTGTCCTGTAACTCAAGCTGTAGACCAGGCTAGCCTCAAAATCACAGAGATCTACCTGTCTCTGCCTCCTGAGTGCTGGGATTAAGAGGGTGGCACCTCAGTCTGTTTTTCTCTTTATGGCTCTTATTTAACATAAATAACCACACATTACCATTGAAGACGACATAACATACATGCTTTTACCACATAAGGAAGTATAGCCATGTTTATGTCTCCATTCCACTAATTCAGCTAAGACTGGCTGCAGTGTGTAGCTTTAGTCATTATTCCTTATTAGCTGGCTACTATGTGGAACTGAGAGAGGTTTTAGAGACCTGTCTGGTTACCAGTTGGAGGGACTGCAAGCTCTCTTACAGCCAGCGATGCTTATTTTTCTGATTCAGTATGAAGCACCACTTGCTGAGTTGCCTAGAGATGCATCTCTATGTAACACACATGGATTGTCTATATCTAGCAGCACCCAGTGAGAGCAGAACAGGAATAGATGAGCAGTTAAGACTCTCAGGATCATTTCAGAGCCTTCCATCAGAAAGGTGTTGTGGGCTTTGTCTTCTTCAGCAGGATTTTTATAAAGCAGGAAGGTGCAGCAAAGAGGAAGGGTCTTGGCTCAGGTCCGTGTTTTTATCTTTCTTGAACTGTGCTGTCTTAGACAGGTCACTTAGTCTGTCCTTGCTAGGTCCCTCGGCTGCAGAGCAGAATCAGCCACGAGGATGGAAAGGATGCAGTTCAGGGGCATCTGCCACATAAGACCAATTCATTCCTAGATTTACTTTACTCTTCTGAAAGTATCTAACACTTCTGGAGCCATTGCTGGGGTCTTCCTACTGTGTGCTGGGGATGGAACTGAAGGCCTTGCATATGCTAGGCAGTTGTCTGCCAATGAGATGCATCACTAATCCCCATTGCATTACTTTTTAATGACAGTCGTGTCCAGGAATCACTGGGGAGAACAGATTGACTTAGAGTGACCATAAATGACGAGCAGGAGGCTGGGGCTTGGTTTTCACATCCTTCACACTCTTGGGTTGATTGGCAGCAAACAGACATTCAGTGTAGCTGCTGGGACAGGTCCCTGGATCTGATGGATGATGCCATCACTGCTTTTAGACATTCAACACTGCCTTGCAGAAAACATGCTAAACTTGAAGTGTTTTCTGGTAACTTTCTAAGGCTCTCTAATCAATTGTTATCTCTCAAATCAACTGACATTTCCTGACAGAACATGGGTTTCATATTTAAGCTTTGAAGATAAGTGATTTATCATTTTTTTCAGGTGCCACCCCCATCCCCCATCACTGACCTCCCACCCACCCCTCCCTGTACCATTGCAGGTACTCGTTGAAGAAGCAGACACCTAAATGTGTCTTCAATATTCTGGTACTGTTTGGACATTAGGCTTCTGAGCCCTACACATGAAGTAGTTTATTTCTGGCTTGTAGTGTATGTGCATCTCGTATTTTGAAAGCAGATTTCTTTTAGTCCTCACTTTATCATCAACATAGATTTGAAACATTCTGTAAAAACGTCTGGTTTGTGCTGTTTGAGGATGACGTACCTGGATTGCTTCAGCAGGCCTTCCTGTCCTGTTCCTTCACCCAAGCCTGATTAAAGTTTGCTCAAGGGCTAGGTCAGCCATAAGAGCCACTGAGGTGGGTAAGGTGCTTTGGATGTTAAGCTTCATGAAGTCATAGCTCCCTTCTGAATGCTATGTGGTATCATGAAGATGGGTCTTAGCAAAGGTCAGTTTTTCAAAGCCACAAAGCACCCCGTGCAGTTTCTCTAGATTCTTTAGAATACACATAGGGTTAGGAGCCACACAGACTGGGACTGGGGTCTCTCTACAGTACACTCTTTGGACTCTGTACTTGTGCATTCAGAATCATCATAAACAAAACCAATACCTACCCCAAGTAGTTGCACAAATTACATTTTAGTCTCTCAATACTTCTAGCTATTTCCTGACCCTGGAGTAACTGCTTGATGAAGGCCCTAAGCTATTATAGTTATCTATACATTTCCTTAATCTCTTGAGCCTCTTCAGTGTCACCAGTCACTGAATCTCAATATTAAACTAGGTGATTTTATGGTGGCACTCATCGGTAGTACTACCTGAATTGGAACCTGTTTATCTCTTTGTTCAGTAGCAATGGGACTAAGTAGCTTGTTTCATCAACCCATATTCTGATGGTGTAGCTAACAAATACTTCCCTTCCGCCTGAGAACAAGATCCTGGGAGGGCCATCAGCTGTTATTTATGTCAGCTGAGCCCTCTTTGGAGCCCATGATACTGAAGCGACAATAGATAATGAAGACTAGAGAAGTAATGCCAGGAGGGGGTTGGGATGGCTTCAGTTTTGTCTTCTGCTAAAGACTTTGTTGTTTTGAATCACTGAATTAGAAGAATGTAAATTTGTGTCCATGGGAACCTTGCTTGCAAATGCATATCATATTATTCATGCTAATCTCAGGAAATAGCTTAGTATAGCAGAAAATCCTGGAACTTGTACATAGTGCAAAAGTCATCAGTTAAATTTTTAGACATGTTTAAATGTCTAAATGCCAGACTCAGTGAGTTATTGGTAGGTGCTTCTAGTGGGGTGATGTGGTGCCTTTTCTTATTACTATTGTTCAGGTAACTTTTCCTATGCAATAGTTCTGTGAGGTTGGTGTGCTCATTCATCTGTTGTCAAATGAGAAGCTGAGAGAGGGCAGTAAGGAAGTGACCAGGCTAACTCAGTCTCTTGCTTCAGTATTTGGTGAAGCAGAAGAAGGGGATGAGGGTGAGGACAGGGTGAGTCTCACTGGGACAGTGATTAGGTTGTACCTGCAAGGTCTCACATGAAGTGCTCCTTTTTCCTCTTATCCTTATTCCTAAGGCTAGTCACTAATTTGTACCAAGGTTAACTATGGGACCTATCTATCTCTTTTGCTCAGTCCTTCTCAATGGTCTCAGATCGTAGAGAGATGTGGAGAAGACCTTACTTGGTCCCTGTTTACTAGGAATTCCTCATTTAAATTCAGGATATTAGCTCGGATAATGATAAATTATGCTTGTTTTCCTCTGCTGCGGTCTCCCTATGCTGCTTTTCTCAAGGATCCTTTGGGAAGAGAGGCTAGAGTTTGACATAGGATTTAGATAATCTTCAGTTCTGTGGCCTAGTGTGATCTCATAGCACTTAAAGTCACTAAGGATAACACTTCGTGTCATTCAGCAGGAAATGAGAATGTCTACAAGAAGTTCTAACCGACATTTTACTTCCTCACCTTGTAAATTTAAAGTAGTCACTATCCAAGTTCCTTAATGAAACTGTTTCTGCTCTGGTCCCTGAGTTCCTGTTTTCATTTCTGAAAGCTATATAGCAAATGACTTTAAACTACACAGATGTATTATCTTACAGTGGTCAGATATGCACACTGAGGCTCACTAAGCCAAAGCAGAGATGTTAACAAGTCTACAGATGCTAGGGGAGTGTCTGTCTTCTGACCTTGTCTAGATTCTAGAGGCTACCCCGTGCCTTGTCTTGTGGACCCTTCTTCCACCTTTGAAGTCAAGAATGGTCAGTGGAGCCTTTCCCATATCTCATTATGATGACCCTCTCCCATTTATCCATGTAAGGATCCTTTTGATTGTATTAGATACACTCCATGATCCAGAATGATCTTCACCACAGAGTTCTTAGCCGAATCACATGTGCAAAGTACCTTTCCCGTGCAAAGTACCTTTCCCCTGCAAGGAAATGTGCTGACACGTTCCAAGCAGTAGTATATCCGTACATTTGGGGGCTCTCTTCTGTCTACCATGCTGTAGATTCCACAAGGATATGAGAATTCATATATTTACCTTAGTAGAAGAGAAAACTTAGACTTAAGAGTATAAGAAAGTGTACCAGGCTCACTGTCTGCCTGTCTCATGTTTTGTACCTTTCCTGAACTAATATTATTGAACATGAAATGGAATCTTTCATAATATTAGGAACCACAAAGAAGGACAAATCTTTTAATACCTGGAAATCCAATAGATTAGACTCTTTAAAGAGCAAGGTTGCCATGGGGAGCATTTAAAGTTACACCTGAATGTCCTCCCTTTCTATTGGTTAATCAGTCCAGGTGAGAAAACTGTGATTTGGCCACTTGCACCTTTGCTGAGCACTTAATGCCAGGGTAGCTCACCAAGTCTTCTGTTGACCTTTACCGGGCATGCTAAGAAATTCATTAATTGAAGTAGAAATTATTTCTCTCTGCTTTCATGTCAATTAACTGGCATAGTTATACAGTCAGGTGAGATTACATATTTCTGTTTGTTGTTCTTTAATTAAAGTTGCTATGGCAAAGGTTGAAAGTTTTAATTAATATTGGGCATTATCATATTAAGCTTAATTTAAACATAATATGAGGATGTTTTTCTCCCTGAATTAGTTTCCTTAAAATAGTATTCCAGATTCATTGTAAAGCCTTCGTTTGACCTCAGGAAGTTTGCTGTTGGTTGCTGCTGTATTTAACTCTTTCAAGGAAAAGCAGGGTTGATCTCACCATGAGGAAAGGTGGACAGCCTCACTGGGAGAGTTATGGTCTCTCCCAGTCTTCAAAGATGGTCTTTAGAGATGGTCATGGGGAAAGAACAGGGTAGGTGACCAGTACATGATATCAGAGAGTGTGTATAAGTTACCTTCTTGTTGCTGTGATAAAACACCACAACCAAGAGCAGCTTATAGAAGAAAGAGTTTATTTTGGCTTGTGTTTTAGAGGGAGAGTCTGTAATGGTAGAAGAGGCGTAGCTTCAGGTGGCTGGTGCAGGAAACTGAGAAATCACATCTTCAAATACAGGCATGAAAGAGAGAAGTGGAAGTGGAGTGAGGCTTTACATTTGCAAATCCCAGCCCCAGTGATGTACTTCCTCCAGCAAGGCTGCATATTCTAAAAGTTCTGGAACCTCCCAAAGAACACCACAAACTGGGGACAAAGTATTCAAATACCCAAGTCTATGAGGTCATTTCTCAATCAAAGCATCATGGAAAGTTAAAAAGAAGTTGACTTATGCTCTTGGCTAAGAACAATTTTATCTTATCTATAAGAATAATACAATGTCTTTGAGATTCTGAACATAAGCATTCACTTAAGAAGTTGTCTTTTCTGTAGCGTGTTTTGTAACTTGAGAATCTGATGTTCATTCTGGAGTTTCTAATGATGACTAGTGTCATCTGGCTTTGTCTCTACTCTGTCTTGATTTTCTGCATGCTCTTAAACATACCCAGGATGAGAAGACTGAAGAGCAATGAGCTGAGGTAGGAAGGAAAGTGCTATCACTCTCCAGTTGTGCAGTAGACAAGAGACTTTAATTGTAGACAATGCTTTGTGCATATTTGACAGACATGGAATTGGTTGAGGAGAGGGCGTATGCTGTAGCTGCACATGAAAGAGGATAAAATTGAATGATGCATGCCCCTGAGATTACCTGGCCCTTAATAAATTTATCCAGACAAACTCAATATCAAGACAGAATTCCTCAGAATGAGTAATGAATAAATGGATATGACAGCCTGAGACAGGCCCATCAGCTCAACCCTTGGCTGCCTAAATCTAAGCGTCTCTGTGATTCTCTCAGCTCAGCTCACACAGGCATGGGAGAATTGAGTCACCTTGGACATCACTTGATATGCAGGTCATGAATGTAGAAAGGCTTGTTTGTGAGGCTTCGTGATTGAGAATAAACAGAAAGAGCTAGTGCTGTTGTCTGAGTCAGAGACATGTTGAGAGCAGAGTGAGGTGTCATACTGTCCAGGAAGAATTTGATGTTGTTTACTTTGTGAACTCTTGACTGAAGGCAAATACCACTTCATAGTCACAAGCCTCTGTTTAAAATAAGTAAGTATTGTTAGAAAGTGACCATAGCTTATTGTTCAGCAAACAGATATGTATTACTGTTACTTCTGTATTAGTCGGGGTTCTCTAGAGTCTCAGAACTTAGGGAATGTCTTCATATATCAAGGGAATTTATTCAAATGACTTAAGAGTCTTCAATTTGACTAACTCAACAATGGCCAGCTGTGAATGGGAAGTCCAAGAAGCTAGTAATTCCTAAGTCCCACAAGGTGGCTTATTTTTAGCTGGTCCTTTGTATAAGCTAGAATCCTGAAGTAGTAGGTTCCAACAGATGTGCTGGCAAGTAAATGCAAGCAGGCAAAGAAGAAGGAAAGTTTCCGTCTTCCATTGTCCTTATGTAGGCCTCCCGCAGAAGGTACGGCCCAGATTAAAGGTGTGTACCACCATGCCTGGACCTAAGCTTTTCTTTATTTGGAACTTGCTCTGTCCCAGGCTGGCCTTGAACTCAGAGATCTGTTTGCCTCTGTCTCTTAGGATTAAAGGCATGTACCATCTTGCCTAGGCCTAAATTTTTCATGGCAGCTATGCCTCCAGGTCCAGATCAAAAGCATGCATCATCCCATGTCAAGATCTGGATCGAAAGTCTATGTCTTTCAGCCTCAAGATCTGGATCACAGATGTGCCCTTCATTTCTGGATTGTAATTTATTCCAGATACAGTCAAGTTGACAGCCAAAAATAGCCATCGCACTGTTGCCACTATTGTTCTAGGAGTATAACATACAGTGTCCATTGGCTTACTTACTGACCTGGATATGTGCTGTGGCAGCCATGGCACTGGGTACTGGGGAAGCTTACCATGGCAGGAGCCAGGATTGAAAGAGCAAGCAAGATAGTATTGACTTAACACTGAATTTCCAAGACAACACAGGGAGAGATAGTTAAAAAGGACATGAGGAGCAGGCCCCCCTTATGAGGTTTAGGTTAAGTTTCATTGTTCTCATGATACTGTACAAGGATGAGATTGTGGAGGAAAGGCTAATCATAGGGAAAGCACGAGGCATGAGATGGTGATGCTCGAAATCTCACCTTTGGGACATGAAATGCTGGAACTGCGTAGTCAGCTGGCTGCAAAACGTCAGGCGGGGGAACAATGGTGAGGGTATCCACTGTCTGGTTCCAGTGCCGTGTGGAGGCCTAACTGTAGCCTAGAGAGCTGGTCACCTAACACCTGGACTGCAATTGCCCTCTTCTGGGTAAAGCTTGTATCTCCTGCTACAAGATTAGTGTTTGGTACTGCTTCTGATATAATTTTAGAAAGACAGTCTCTTCTGTGACCTTAGGGTTAGTTTTTGTTGTTGTTCTTTTTTTTTTTTTTAACCTTGAGTTTTACTTTCTTCCAATTAAAACATCTAAACTCTTCCTGGAACATGTGCAGAATTTAATTGGTTCAATAAACAGTGACACTTCAGGATGTGACCAGCTTTTTAATTTATTCTTTCCTGGGAATCTCACAGGAGAATTTATTCTTGTGACTTAGCTTCTCTTGGAAGGGGTTTAAGAATTGAGCATCTGATTTTAAGCATTTGGGAGCAAAGGAGATGGACAAATCAGCCACTGCTCTTTAGTGACTTTAGAAAATGTTATTTACAGATAACAACATGAAAGATTGATTTTAGCTGCAATCCAGTTGGTCAAGGGGATTATGTCGCTCATTTTTCTCTGGCATTTAAAATATCAAACAGGTATTAGGCTCTCTGCAAAGGCCTATTCAGTTAAAAAAAAAAAAAAGAAAAGTGTATTGAGTTCTAAAATCTCTTCTCTAAAAGCTGATGTGTGATTGCGGTTATATTTCAATACTACAGTAAGCTTGAGTGATATAAGTTCTGGAGAGAAAGGACTGTACCGTTTAGATCCCACACATTGGACGGGAGACATAGCAGTACACTTATTTGCTATAAACACTGCTTTTTGCCTGTTTGTGCTTGCAGGTGGTCTGAAGTGTCCTGTTTGCAGCTTTGTGTATGGAACCAAATGGGAGTTCAACAGACACTTGAAGAACAAACATGGCTTGAAGGTAGTGGAGATTGATGGAGACCCCAAATGGGAGGTAACACATAAGTGTGGTATGATCTCGACATGTTGAAACACAGGTGACAAGTCAGGTGAGCCCAGGTTGCTGGGCACAATCAGACCTCAAGATCACTGGATGTATTCCTTGGAAATCCTTCTGCAGCCATTTCAGGTCATGGCTCGCGGTCCCTCTGAGTGAGAGCTGAGCCACCGATGGGAATTGATTCTGGGTTGAATTTCGACATGTCTGAGAATGTTATCTTGCCTTCTCCAGCCTACAAACCTCATTTTAGATGTTACATGAAGAAGAGTAAAAAGCAAGTGGCCTGTTGACTGTCCTCACAGAGAGAACTCGAAGGGGCCCTATTTCCTGGTTCTAGGTTCTTCCCACTAGCTGTTTCCCCCAGGAATTTGAGTCTCTCACCATTATGAGCACCAGCAGCCACCAAATCTCTTTTAAGTACCAGATGCCATTACAGTAGACAGATTGCTGTCATTCTAGGCAGGGCTTCTTAGACTCAGTACTATTGATGTTTTGATCTGCAGGATTCTTTGTTGTGAGGGGACTTTTCAGGATCTTTCCTATTTCTAGCCTTTTCCTCCCAAGTACCTCTAGCATCACCCTGCCTCTCTGGACCTCACTGAGACAATTACAGTTGTTTCCAGACACTGCCAAGGTCATCAGTCTCTGGAAATCACAGACACCTCCAGCTGATAGTGGATGTAGAAGGTACCTCCACATAACCAATCAGGAGTACGGTCTTTGAAACAAGTCATAGCACATAAAAATAATGAAATACCATGACTGTGTGGAGATTACTTTGGAGTATAAGGAAAGCATGCCCCATGGAAGAACTTTATATGTTAATATAGCTCACCATCTACTGGGAGGAGAAATGGAATAATCTTCATAGATATCAAAAGGTTTTTGACAGACAGCATTGTTCACCTATTACGCACTTTCAGTAGAACGTAGTGGGTACTCCTTAAGGGGACAAAAGTATGTGTCTTGGCCATAAGCCAGTGTCTTGTTTTATTTGGAAGCATTAGAGGGTTTTCACTAAAGTCAGAGGCAAGTAACTATGGAAACAGAGTGTTGCTGGATACTCTAGGGCCAAAGTCAAAGAGCTGATGAGTGCTGCAGTCTGCCCAGAGTGCCTGCTACAGTACTATGCTTAATCTCTGAAACTAGTTCTTGTGTATTTTATAATTGAGCAATGTTCTCATGAGAATGTTCTGTATATAAATGGAACTGTGTTTTTACCATTCGAAGATGTTACAATAAGCAGAGGGCAAAGCTACATGGAGCCTTAGTGCCAACGTGGAATCAAAGAACTCGGAACTCATGTAATTTACTGTTATTGTTATTTACCATCATCTACATATTGAAAATCCCTAATTAATTAAAACAAAAAAATTCTGAATCCACAGTGCTGTAAACTCCAAAAGCTTTTGAATATCAATGTGGCCCACAAGTGGAAAATTCCACATTTCACCTCATTTGAAATCCTTGTAGAGTAAACAATCATTCTGATTTGCTCCCAAGTTATCGGGGGTGGAGCCACAGCACGATAGCACAATGTGTAGTTCATTTCCTGTGCCTGCCTGATGGCCTGAGTTTGGTCCCTGGGACCCATGTAAAATGGAGTTAAAGAACCAACTCCCCAGAGAGTTGTCCTCTGACCTCAGAATGTTCTTCACATGACCAGTGCACAGGCACTCCCTCACACATCCAAGGGCATGGCATGGACGATGTGGGGCCAGAGGGGAGACAACTGATTGGGAGTTGATAATTGTCTCCATCAAGTGATGAGTGACCGATACGTGGAACTTTGTCATGCCTTTCTCTTTACTTCTATATGTATTTGAAGCTTTTTATAAATTAATACTAATGGGTTAGGGTCAGGGTTATGGGCTACAGGCTTTAAACTTGTCTGTGTTATCTATAAGCTGTTTGACCTTGAGCCATTGTTGACTCAGTTAACCCTTAGTGTTGTCAACCATACAGTAGGCTGGAAGATTGGAAAGCTGACAGGGAGAATGCTGTAACATGCTGGAGTTCATGTGTGACAGACAAGTCCTTTGTGCGGTCGGTGCTGATGGCAGGCTCAGTGTCACATTACCATAGATGGTGCCATGATTATTTTCCAGAACTCTCAAATTCATGCTACAGAATTCGTTGTCTGTTAAAGAAACAGACATTGGAATACTAATCCATGATGGAAAACTCTCTAGGTCAGTATCTCCAGCAGAGTCTAGAACTATTAGTAGGGCTTTGACCCTCACAAAACAGCACACACAAAAATAAGCACTTGCCTCTCAAAATAAAGCAGCTAAACAACAAGGAAGGTGGACACAGGGCGGCCTGCAGTGGAATGCCTGCACTGGCTGCCTGGCAGTTTGGATTGTCACTTATCTCCTAGGAATGCCTTATAGAGAGCACTGCTCTTACTGAATGTTATCATTACCTGGGTTCCCCAGAAAGAGAGCAGCGCTTTCACAAGCTAAGGCGCTTGGGTCCATAGTTGGGTACTACACTACTTGTTTTAGTAAGGGTTTCTATAGCTGCAGCAAAACACCATGGATGAAAAGCAAGCTGTGGAGGAAAGGTTTATTCAGCTTACACTTCCGCATTTCTGTTCATCACCAGAGGAAGTCAGGACAGGAACTCAAACCAGCACGAACCTAGAGAAGCTGATGCAGAGGCCATGGAGAGGTGCTGCGTCCTGGTTTTCTTCACGTGGCTTTCTCAGCCTGCTTTCTTATAGAACCCAGGAATATCATCCCAGGGATGGCACCAAGATCTCGCATTAAAAACATAAATAACTAAAAGTCCTACAGTCTTTACACAGTTTGATACATTAAAATTTTAATTCCTTTAAAACAGCCAATCTCTTTTAAAATACAAAGTCTTTTAAAATTCAAAGTCTTTCAACTGTGGGCTCCAGCAAAATACTTTTTGAAGAGGGGAAAAAAAAATCAGCATAGTCACAATCAAGTCAAAGCAAAAGCAAATTCCAACCAGCCAGTGTTTGTGTTCCACTCGTGATCTTCTGGACTCCTTCACAGGGCTTGGATCACTTCTTGATCTCTACCCTGCAACACACACAGCTTGTCTTCTATGTTCCATCTGACTGTACCGCACGCTGCTGCTGTTCTTAGTGGTCATCCCATGGTACTGGCATCTCTAAAACTACTGGCGTCTTCTGCTGCGCCTGGGCAGCACTTTCACCAATAGCCTCAATAGGCGATCTTCATGCTGCCAAGACTCAACTTGACTTTATGACCCCTTCAGTCCTGGGCCTTCAACGGCTATTGAGGCTGCACCTTCACTAGGGGCCCCTCCTGGCCTCTCACAGTGCCAAGCCTCAGCTGCTCTCCATAGTCTCTCATGCTTTCAAAACCAGTACCATGTGGATGGCTCTTACTCTGTCAGGCTTGGTTGCCAGCTCAAGGTACAAGCACTTAGTTGTCTCTGGAGCACAGCTTCTGTGTGCCGACTCTCAGGAAACATTTTCCAGAAGATGTCACCTCAACGATGCTTCCCTTTTCTTAATTACTGCTAAATTCACAGCTCCTGCTGACCAGCATTGAGTATCCCAGCAAAGTTTTGTTTTAGAAGTTCTGGTATCTTCTTACCCACAGCCGATTCTTTAGCCCCAGCGAACCAGAATGACAGAATCTTAAAATAGAAAGTGGCGCTGATGGAGTCTTTGAACTCCCCCCCCCACCCCCCACTGAAAGTTTACAAGCCAGGTCTCCATCTTCTGCACTGCTCTCAATATTTTTATCTTCTAAGCTTCCACAGAATATTCCACTGATATTCCACTAATATTCCTCTTAACACTTGATGGCTCTTCTAGCCCAAACTTTCAAAGATCTTATACAGTTCTTCCAAAACCATGGTCTGATCTGTCACAGCAACATCATACAGTCTTGGTACCAACTTGTCTTAATTAGGGTTTCTATTGCTGCAACAAAACACCATGATCAAAAAGCAAGCTGGGGAGGAAAAGGTTTACCCAGCTTACACATTCACATCGATGTCCACGACTGAAGGAAGTCAGGACAGGAGCTCAAACATGGCAGGATCCTGGAGTCAGAAGCTGATGCAGAAGCCATTGAGGGGTGCTGTTTACTGACTTGCTTCAGATGACTTGCTCAGCCTACTTTCTTATAGAACCCAGAATCATCACCAAGGGATGGCACCACCCACAGTGGACTGGGCCCTCCCCTGTTCATCACGAACTGAGAAAATGCCTTACAGCTGGTTCTCATGGAGGCATTTCATCAACTGAGGCTCCTTTCTCTCCGATGACTCTAGTTTGTGTCAAGTTGACACACAAAACCAGCCAGTACATTGCTTAATGCTATTCTAAAGAGAAATGATCTTTTTATAGTTTCTACATTCATTTGATATTTATTGGGGGTTTCCTTTATGTCAAACAAGTATAACGGAACTGAATTTGGCCAGTTGACTATGAAAGGACAGGTACATGCTACTCTGAATGTCAGTAGAGCATAATGTTGGCTTCTATAAACGTTGGCCAAAGTTCTGCCTTTTGTTCTTTATTGGTGAGATTCATGACCCTCACCTTACTGGTTTGGTTGTGTCCCTTCTCAGAAAGAGATCTTTATTAATATTGATCCTGTGACCGTCCACTTTCCTTGCTTCTCTCCTTGAGGTATAAGATATCTTTGAATGTCACTTCAGCCCCTCCTACCACCACAAATCCTGACATTCAGAATATGTCCTTTCTCATCCTTTATGTAGTAATTTGATGTGTGTCAGTAGCTGAGATTCAGTGGGATCTCACTAGTAACAACGCATTCTTCCTTTTCCACTTTCCTCCATGACTGTTCCTTTGCCTCTGTTAGCTGCATGGCTGGAGGCCTCGGTGCAGTGTCGGAAGCAGAGGGAGGAGAAAGAGCCTGTAGAAGTGCATACTCAAGTGTGTTCATTGTGAACAGCTTGCTTCATTTCGTACCACGAACACGGGGGCATCAAGCTTCCGCGCAGAGTGTCTGCATAAGGTCCTGACCCTCAAGAGAAATTGTTCTCTTTGGGCAGCGCATCTGTTGAAGCAGATGTCTCTTTGGGGGAGCTATGCCAGTGAAGTGTTAAGTGCTGTTCTCCTGTATGTGTTTCTTTCATCCTGGAGTTTTGGGTTGCTGTTAATCTCCTGGAAGGATGCTGAGGCATGATGTTTTTATTTAGCCAGCAACAGAGACTCCTGAGGAGCCCTCCACCCAATATCTCTACATCACCGAAGCTGAAGATGTTCAGGGGACACAAGCAGCCGTGGCCGCACTACAGGACCTGAGATATACCTCCGAGAGTGGTGAGGACAAACCTGGTTTTCTTTTTCACTTCTATGCTTCTCTTTATGTAATAAATAAATCAGCATGTCTTTTTCTGTAAATGCTTCAGAATGAACCTAGCCAGAGTGGGGCCTACATAGCTTAGTCTTATTTCCAAAGCAGCCTTGGATGTGGGCAGTCTTGCCATTCTTACTTAATAGCTGTGTGGATGGCTGTCCACTGAACATGGTTAGTTAAGAGTCCTCTAGGTCACAGAGTTGGAGTCTGGTTCTCCTGACTTAACCCAACACAGCCTACGTATGACCTCATGCTTCCTCATGGCCTCTATTCCACAGGTCTTATCCCAGGGTCCAGATTGTCTAGGCAGGTGATAACAGTGGGTGGCACAGGATGAGATGTAGGTGGGTCACTCCAGGAGTATCAGTATGCACCTGTGTGCTCAGGACCACTCATCTGTCTCCATTTTCCCCAAAAAGCCAGATATATCTTTAAATCAAATGTGATGACTGAATTTTTTGATCTGTTTCTAAACTGGACACTGTGCTTGGAAGCAGTTTTCCCAAAGCTCTAGGAGTGCCAGAGCACATGCATACTGGGGACTGAGTCAAGCAAGCAGGATTAATGGGAAAGCATTAGGTGAGAACAAATGGTAATGGGAAATAAGAGAGTGCTCCTGTCCTGACTTGAAGTCCTCAATCCCTGGTTCTAAGAAAGCTCCATCCAAACACCTGTGGGCATCTGTTCCTGAGCAATGAACTGCTGCTGCCTGTCAGGCTAGTGCAACCTGGGGCTGCAGCACCTCCACTTCTACTAGAGTCAAGGCCGTGCTGTTAAGCAAGACTCTCATTACTGAGTCCCTGATTGAATTTGGGTTTCTGTCTCAGTGGTTAGTGATGTCTGCATCTCCCATGATCACATACCCGTTTGCCCATCACTGTCTTCCCATACAGCATCCACAAGCACATTTCTTCTCACCCAGCAATGTCTTTCTTTAGAGCATCTATGCACACATGTCCATTTGCCCACCCATGACTTTCCTTAGAGAATCTGTGCATGCATGCTCACTTGTCCACTAGCGTCTCCTTATGGAGTGTTCATATGCACATATCAGGCTTTTCCTTGGAGCATGCATGAACACATGCCCTCTTGCCCACCAGTGTCTCAGAACATCCATGAGTGCATGCCTCTTGCCAAGCAGTGTATTTCTTTGGATAGTCCATGGCCATTTTCTCCAACAGTGTCTTTCCTTGGAGGGTTGATACACACATGCCCATGTTCCCACCAGTGTCTGCCCTTGGTGCCTCAGATACTGTTTCACCTTTGTAGCTCAGCAGGCCAGACCTCCTTCTTTACTTCTTGGCTGCCTATTTGTTTTGCTTCTTGCCTCTAGGCTGTGTTGTGCAGACCAAATTCTGCAGTTATTAGCATAGGCTGCATTTCTCATATGTATATGTCCTATTTTGTGGTCCCCTCATGGCACTTTTCTGCCTAGCTCACCCCCATCTTCAGCACTTATATTGCATGTCGCGTGCTGGGATCCCACCAGACTTTTCTGTACTGTCCCCTAACTGCCCTCCAATACCATGTGTAAGGACGATTTGCTTACACATGGGTCTCAGGAGCCTGTCAGCCCAGGAAGGATTAAGGGAGGGATTATGCTTTATCTGTTTCCTTTATCTGTATTCCCAGTGGGAACCACAGCTCCTGGCTGACCCAAAGCTTGGGCTGCATAATGATCAGTGGGGAGGGGAATGGAGGAAGAGTTAAAATCTAACCTCAGTGACTCACCAAAGTAAACATTTTTGTATGTGGAATTTAGAGTGTTTAGCTGCAAGGCAAATCTGAATCATCCCCCAGGTCTAGGCAGGTGTGCTGCAGACAGGGGGATGCTCTATGGTGTGTTGGTGAGCATGTGCAGGTCACCGCCTCTGTCTTAGGCCAGTTCTACCCACTGCACTGATCATGTCTAATTCTCTTCTCCAGTCTCTTACTGGCTGATTTGTGTTGGCTCAAGGCCTGCAGAAAGCCGTGCATGGGGGTGTAAACATTGGCAAATACTTCATGGAATTACAAAGCACAGAGACCAAGCAGTAATTTCCATTTTAGTAAATCAATGATCTGGGTGAGGGTGTGCTCAGGAGGATTACAGATGGGCAGCAGGTGGTGGGAGAGGGCAGGAAGGGTGTGCCAAGTTACTGGCCTGGTGATGTGGGCCCCTGTTTTTGGACAAGATTAAAACAACAGCAAGCTAAAATTGGTTATAGTTGAGAAGCCCACTGGCTGAACAAGTAAAAGACGTTCTTGGGCGTCCTGCCTGTCACTCAGCATGCTTCCACTGCCCAGCTATCATCCCTTAGGAGAAACTAGCCCAGCTTTGAGCCTGTCAGCTGCTAATCCTCAGTTGTGACATGGAAGGGCAGTTTGTGTAACCACATCAAGATCCAATTCGCCTGGACTTCAGTTCCATGTTTGTGATGCCGTCGCCCCAGTGGCCTGAGGCATATCTCTGTTTTCTGTGCCTAAGTGATTATACCTTCATGCCATCCCCTTATGTTTTCAGTCAGGCCTTGAGCAGTTCTTCTAGGAAATATGTAGTGAGCTGCAAAGTACTCTTGTCTGAGTAAGTGATTTCTGAGAATACATGAACACTCTGGAATAGGTACCCCCCCACCCCCAGTCTTCACGTCTAGGGGCCAGTTTGCCCTTGGATGCCATTCAGTGCAAAGAACTTAATGGTGTCCTGTTGCTTCTTTCCTATAGGTGATCGACTTGACCCCACAGCTGTGAATATCCTGCAGCAGATCATTGAACTAGGTTCAGAGACCCATGATGCTGCTGCTGTGGCCTCCGTGGTTGCCATGGCACCTGGAACAGTGACTGTTGTAAAGCAGGTGAGGACCCTCTGCTCAGAAGTATTTGTCTGGTCAAGCCACTATCTATCATTCTTCTTTATTTTTCCTCACAACTTCAGCTTGTCTAGAGTAGAATTTAAAATAAAATTGATGTTCTTCTTGGATTACGGGATTGTGTCTTGAGTGGCTCTGTTTGTACAGCTGTGTTAGAGAAAGCACCCAGGTGTTTTAGAAGCACCAAGGAGACTCTTCATTTCCTTTCAGAGAATCATAGAATGCAAATGAGCATACTGAGAACCTCCCAAGAAAAAAACTAGTAGGAAGCATGGGGATAGCCAGAGATGCCCAGGAACATTTGCCCATGGACTGTCCTTTTAAAAGAGAAACATCATCACTTTATGTCCACACAGGAGAGGAAGAAAATGATGAGTTGGAAGAAAAGGTTTTTGTACCACATTTTCCCAGGACTCCTCTCATCCGCTCCTTCTCTCCTTTGTCGTCAGAAGTGACATCACCAGTCTGTCAGAATATAGCACATGTGATAATCAGCTTCCTCTCTGTTCACTCATACCTGCCTCTTTACTCCATCCTCAGTTTTTAAGAGGCGTTTACACGGCTATCTTAAAGGTATAAAACAAAGCCAGTAAGCACATCAGAACCAGGAAACTATACACTTAAAATGCAAAAAAAAAGTTTATATAGAGATTTTAGATTTTTGCCTGGCTATCTGTTCTTTTATGAATCACTGGATATTTATAGAGTACTTGCTGTTGTCAGTCAGTACTGTAGTGCTGGAGTTCCAGGAAGGAACCAATGCTTGCCATCAGGGTGGCTACTCTCTGTGGAAGGGGATTAAGTAGAAATAAGGCAGTGCACCATGAAGAATGTGAAATGTTGAGCAAGTGCAGACCCAGTACGTATATCAGGACTAGAGGGGGAGCAGCAAGTGTGAGCTAAACGCTATTTTAACAATGAGTTGTTGGGGCAAGATGTCTCCGAAATTTGAGGCATGGGCTACTAGAGCTGTCTAAATTTTAATGTAAAATTAGTACTGTTTTTTTTTTTTTTTTCTGACTGAAAATATGAAGGAAACATGAAACATTTAACTTAAAGGGTGTGTGTGTGTGTGTGTGTGTGTGTGTATGCACACGTGCTTTTTCTTTGCACTAACAAAGGCACTTCTTACAATGGCTCTGATATTTGCTCTCCTGTGTCATGTGCTCTGGCTAACACTAAATGCCTTTAGGATTAAAAGTGGCTATCTCTTTGTTGTCTTCATGACTGTACTCAGTGCATGGTACATCACATGAAGTTTATGCCACACAGTTCTCTGGGGCAGTAGGAATTTCTGGTTTAATACTGAATTTCTTGATCCTGTAAAGGATTATTTGAATTGGGTATCCTGGAACCCTTATTCCATAGTGA
Organism: Rhabdomys pumilio; assembly: GCA_030674055.1. Classification (NCBI taxonomy): domain Eukaryota; kingdom Metazoa; phylum Chordata; class Mammalia; order Rodentia; family Muridae; genus Rhabdomys; species Rhabdomys pumilio. The sequence continues at coordinate 33,520,874 of JANHMN010000012.1, forward strand.
AGTTTCTCTCCAGGTCTTGACAGAACTTGGACACTAGAAAGATGAATGCTTCGCTCTATAGTATCTTGATTGAAGATACACATTCTAGCTTTTTTGGGTTTTTTTTTTTTTTTTTTTTTTTTTTTTTTCTGGCATTTGCTAGGTTTCAGACTTCAGATTGTCTTATAAATATCTTCTTCTGGAACTCATCATTAAATTTTGGTATGTGGGATCTTAAAGTAGATCTGGTACTAACTGGTACAAGGTCTCTGTAAGGAAGTATTGGGAGTACTTTGCTTGGTTTGTACATGTGAATGCCGAGACATCAGAAGGTGCAGCTTATTGTCATCTGGCATCTTCTTTCTATTAAGAATACTGATTGGCTGCTACTCAGGGTTGTAAATTAGTGAGTGTAACAGGTAGTGCTGCTATACCATACATGCAGTTGCAAATTTATCTATCTATCTATCTATCTATCTATCTATCTATCTATTTATTTATTTATTTATTTATTTATTTTGCTGCAAACACATGAGGTAGTTTAATGGCGGAGCTCTCTGGGCTGCCCAACACATGTCTCGTGCAAGAGACAGAGGGAACGACCCAATTGCAAATTTAGAGTTGTGCTTAAATATGCCTCTCTCTCCGTTGGACAGTCAGCCCAACAGAGGAGAAGACAGACACACATCAATACAACTAGTATAAAAGCCAGTCCAGATTTGCACAGGAGGAGGGGACAGTGGTGCTCCAGAAGAATCTTTGCTCTTACTTCGAACTAGAGCTGCAAGTGGAACTGGGAACACACTCATGCAGGGCAACATTTGGAAATGTTTCCAGGAATGTTTGTGGCATCATCACCATGTACCTGGCTGAGCCTCCCTTTCAGCTGTGACTCATAATACATAGAAATATAGGGAAGAAGAGAGGGAGGGAGGAAAGGATATAAGGATGGAAGGATGGATGGATGGATGGATGGCGGGTGGATGGGTGGGTGGATGGGCGGATGGATGGGTGGATAGATGGCCAGATAGACAGATGTTAACCTGCCCACACCTGTAGCAGAGGACTGAAATATCTCAAGCTTTTGCAGCGGAAGGAATGTCTGTCCTCCGATTAAATCATCTCATCATTTACATTTACTTTGGCTGCTTTTATTGGGTTGATTAATTCTTTTTCTTTTAATTAAGCACTGGCTTAGGATATTTTCAGTCAGGAAATCACGTGTGCTAATGAGACGGATGAAGCACTGATGGAGTCCTGCCCCCACTCCTGCTAGGACACCCAGTGTGGCCTCTCATCAAGAGCACAGCATAGGACAGCAGTATTGAAGACTTCCTCTTGCTACAACCCAAGTCAGGATACAGAGCAATTGAATACTGACTAGTTTTGCTTGCACTATTGGTGCCATGTGTTGATTTTCTGATCACTTCCTGTTAGTCAATACTGAAGAGAAAGAAAGCTTCCTTATCATAAAAGCACATGAGGACAGATAGCAACGTTTGAAATTCCTATTGCATGCCATAATTTTATATCTTTTAAAGCAGAATTGTCTGTTTTATGTACTTATTTTACAGGGTCCAAATAGATTCTAGGTTTTATATGGACTTACTTTTTAATATGTGTGTGTGGTATATGCATGTGCATGCATGAGAATTTAGTGAGTGGGTGTGCCCTCACCTATGGAAGCCAGAAGTCGATACTGCATGGCCTCCTCCATCACTCTGCACCTTTTCTGAGACTGGGTCTCTCACTGAATCTGGGATTCTGACTGTCTTTACTGGCTGACCAGAAAGTCCCTGGGATCTTCTTGTGTGTACTTTTCAGCACTGAGATTACAGACATGCACTACCATGTGGTGTTTATGAAAGATATGTATTGTGGCTCATGGTTTCAGGAGTTCACTCTGTGCTATTTCAGCCACATCATTTGGGCCAAGAATACATTGTGAAGCAAAGCTCTCACCTCATGGTACCTGAGCCACAGTGAGAGAGCGGGGAGGGCTGAAAATCTAAATATTCAGGTCTAGGAGCTGCCTCTGTAATCTTTCTTCTGCAAGGCTCTACTTCCTAAAGCTTCTACCTTCTCACAGCAGCACTACTCCGATGGACCAGCTTTTCCAGGCATGAGTCTTTGGAGACATTCCAAAGTATAACAATAATTAAAAGTGATATGTCCCCAGTTTTCTTTTTTTGGTTTTTGGTTTTTCGAGACAGGGTTTCTCTGTGTAGTCCTGGCTATCCTGGAACTCACTCTGTAGACCAGGCTGGCCTCAAACTCAGAAATCCTCTGCCTCCCAAGTGCTGGGATTAAAGGCGTGCGCCACCATCGCCAGGCATGTCCCCAGTTTTCAAGCTTGCTAAGCCCACTGTCACCATCATAGCATACATCTGGATGGTGTGCTAAGAGAAGCTGCTCTTCAGAGGAACTTCCAAGTGCAGCCCCGGCCTGAAAGTCTGTGTGCCCTACAAAGAGAGCCCAGCCTGGCCTCTTGCCTTAGCTCATGAAGCTGAGCATAACCTGAGAGTGTAGCCAGATTATGGGCTGAGCCATATGAGAAAGGATTTAGATGAAGCGGCTTCAAAGTCTATTTTCATGACCATTTTAAAGCAACCATTCTCTTCTATTTTATTGTAATTGTGTGTCAAACAGCCCGGCCCACGAATCCTACATGGTATAGAAGATGTTTGGCAGCTGAAGGGCCTTGAGGTGGCTCAAGGTGAGGCTTCTCCTCTGTCCTTGACCTCAAGAAAGTTAGCTTTCTTTTTCTTTGTTGTCCCTTCAGTGAAAATGACATGAAATAATAGAATTTGACAGTTTTGTTTGTGCGGGGCTGGAACCAGTTTCTCCTGAGGTTCAAGATAGCCAGGGGTTAGAAATGAAAGTAGGCCCCAGCAGGCCTGGCCCCACTCTATTTTTGTTTCCCATTCCTAGGCTGGTAGGACTACATGTTGGTCTGGTATGTGTATCACAGGTAACAGCTGCTTAATCTTCTTACACCATTAACAAAATGCTGGCTTGTGTTGTTCCCTCTCGGTCCCGTTATGGCTTCTGTCATTGTGGTTCATCTAAGGGATTCTTTGTAAAAGATTAAGGAAATATGCATGTGTGCATTTGTATGTATGTATGTGTGTGTATGTATTTGTGGATACTCAGGCCAGTGCATGTCACAGGGACAGAAAGTAAACACTTGCTGGGTTCTGGGAATCTAATGCTTCAGGATTCCAGCAGATGCTTCCAAGCCAAGTTTTACTATTATTATCTAATTCCCAACTCTTCTGTTTGCATGTTTGGTTTAGTTTGGTTTGTTCTTTGAGACAGGATCTCCCTTTCTAATCCTGACTGGCGAGGGACTTGTTCTGATCCTCCTGCCTCCTGCTCTTTTGAGCACTTGCATTTCCCACTCTTTGGGAAATGCAAAGTCTATTTTCATGACCATTTTAAAGAAACCATCTGTGAAAATGACTGTTCTCCCTACTGCCCCATCATAGAGCTCTCTATGACAGACTTCTCACCTCGTGGTTTGTTTTTGGTTGGTCAGTAGGTTTTGGCTCCTGCCTCGGGAGCTTTGCCATAAAATTGATTTGATCACAAGTCCCTGCCATCTTTAATCCTATCAGGCACGTTCAAACTGTGCCTTCTTTACAGAGCATCTGTTCTGTCACCTTTGTCCCCTGTAGACCTTCCTTAGCTCCCTTCCAGCCTTTCAAACCTCTTCTCTTTCTTCTCCCTAAATGACATTTCTTTCAGAGTTCTGCCCCTGGCATACTGTCTGATGGCTAACATGCCAAGTGGCTGCCTCTCTAAGCTCTTGCATTACTTGCTGAGCCCTCCTGTGCATTGGTAGTTGATGAAAAGTCCATTTCTTTGTGAAATCTTAGAAGTAAGAATAAGCCCCATAATATAACTCTGGACATATAAGAAATGGTCTGCAGAAATTAAATAAAGGCTTCTGTCTATTATGGTACCCTTCCCCATATATCCCTCCTTTAGAGCTGAGGATGCTAATCTCCCCCGTACATCTCACCATTAGAGGTGAAGATGCCCGTCTGCTGAGCATTGCTTCTCACTCCCTTTCTCAAAGCTCCACTTTTCCTACTGTGGTCCCATACAAGCTGCAGATCTCCACTTGAGTTTTGATACAGTCATTCATTACAGTTTGCTGGTACCTATTTCCAGCCCCTCATCCTTATCCCTGCTGATAAATTTTCCTTAGTCCCATCCCTTCTTTCTGCAACTTCACTCTGGGAAAGAATGTGGAGTGTTGAACTCACTGAGTCTATTTCAGATGTGGAGATAAGGTCAGGGCAGTTCTCCCTTGAGGGGAGAAAATAGGAGATATGATATGAAGTGACCTTTCTTGGATTTGTCCTCACACAGTACATCTCTGGCTTAGCCCTTTGCTGTGAGCTTCCCCTGAACCACTAGCCTCCATCCTGACCACAGGAATTTCCCTCAGTGCAAACCATCCACTTCTTACACCTTCCTCCTCTTCTCTGTTTTCCTAACCCATCCAAACGTGACACATAGGTATTGATTTTGGAGCCTTGGAGTCACCTTGCTCCTCCTGCCCTTTGTATGACACCTATCTGTCAGCTTGTTCAAGTTCCACCTGTACAAGATGCCTTAAAAACTTCCTTTGTCTATGACTGCTGCTCTTTTCTAGGTCCTCACTCATCATTTCCAGTGCTAGTGGTGCTGGCATTGCAGAGTTTCTTAGACATATAATCACTGGTCTTGCCATACACCCCGAGTTAGACTATGCACCTCTCCAGCTCTTATAACTCTTCTGATAACCTAGGATGTGCTCATAAACTTAGATTAGGACCTCACTGTGGTCCCACTAACTCCAAGGCCACCTGCCCTTTTACCTCCAACCCCAATTCCTTGCTTAGCATGTACCAGCCTATGGCTGCCTTTTCTTCCTCTTGTGTAGAACTGATTTCCACTTAGAGACTTGTACATCAGATATAGGCATGGCCCAGGATAGGAGCTGCCTATTTGTATGACATGGCCTCTTCCTGGTGGTGAACTTTCAGTAAGCCCTTAGTGGCCCTCTTAATTAACGGGGTATGGTCCTCTAGAGCCTGTGAATATAAGTGACCCTGCTGCTTTGTGGTTAGGTGACATTGTAGATTCTAGAGGAGGAAGCTTGGTCACTGAGGCCTAATAAGATCTGTGGTCCATAAAATAGAGAGCATCTCTAGTTAGGGACAGCCACCTGTACAACTCAGGTCAAGGTGTTAGGGTTGTTATTAGCTACTACCTTTCTACTAATTTATTAGGCATTATAGATGATGGGTATAGTCACTGAATAGTTAACTAAGAACCAAATACTCTGTGTTAACATTAGCTCTATGTGCAGTAACCTGCCATTATAGGGCCCTGGTCAGAGAATAGCCTGCAGGCATATATGGACTTCCTGCTTGCCCAGGAAGGGCTTCATCTGGAAGAATATTCAGTTTCCTCTCAGTGACTACTCCTTGCAAGGAGACCTACCCTGCAAGAAGCTCTCCTCCCTTTCTGAGTAGTAATGAAGTGTAGAAAGGCAGCAGGACCCTCTTCTTCATCCAGTTCTTAGAGACTGTTCAAACCATAACCTAATATGGCTGGATGTATGGTTAGTTCTTATCACACTAAAGATCTCTAACATTGGGTAGAGGTTTAGTGTCCTATGTATCCCTGGGCTTTCAAGCACCCGACTCAGGACCTGGCTCATTTCCCAGGCATCATATGTATTTGTAATGATGACTGAGCTCAGAATCAAGGATGCTGAGCTGACTGGGCTGGAGTGCATTTACTGAGCAGTCTTCTCATCTCCAGGCAGGCTATAGGTGTCTTGCTGCGTGGAAATCACAAAGGCATGCCTTCCACAAAGTCTATGACATGGGTGTCAAGCTAGGGTGTGTCACAGTGGCTGGGTCTCCCTTGGCACAACTGTGAGTATTGAGCTTATGCAAGTACCTAAATAGGAAGTGAAGAATGCCTGGTTGAACCCCAGATCTGTCTCTTTATAGCTCGTGACCTTGGAAAAGTACTTCTCAATGAACTTCAATTTCTTTCTCTGTAATATTTTAAAATAATAGAATCTCCCCAGAGGGGCCATTGAATAGATTATGTAAATGAAGCAGTTGGCCCTGGGCTTGGTAGATGTTAAGACTGCAGTATCTTAGCTCTTGGCACTACAGACACAGCATAACTCCTTAACTCCTTACTATATGTGTAGAATTCAATTATGAATGTTTTTCTTTTGATGATTCTATTCAGCAGGCAGCAAGCATTTATCTAGGCTCCATACTGGGAGTCTCAGCAAGGTAAAATTACATTTTTTTTTCCTTTTTATCTTTTGTGATGCTAGGTATTGAACTCAGAACCTTGCCTAGGCTAGGCAAGTACACTATCATGGAGCTGCCTCTCTAGACCCACCTGTTTCCTGTTTCTTAGGAGAGTTTGTTGTGTGGCTCATCCTAGAAGAAAAACAATTACATTAACCTAAATTAACACATGCCTGTGGGCTCCTGTACAATGTCATGTTGAGTCAATTTGAGTTATTTTCACAAAGACAGTCCTCCCTGGGAGAGGCCATTATGGAATGAATATCTGTATCTCGGCATGCATGTTACAATTTAACCCCAAATGCAATAGTAGCATTAGAAAGTTGGGCTTTGGGAAGAGAGTAGGTCATAGAGATGGAACACTCATGAATGAGACTAATGCCATTAGATTAGGCCTCAAAACACCTTCACGCTCCTTTGACCATAAGATTACATGAAGCCAGCATGTGCTCTTGTGAAATGGTCCTCTCTATTCCCTAGCCACCATGTTGGGACCATGGTGCTAGCCTTTCCTTTTCTATTCTTTCTGAGTGAGAAAAATAGAAAAATACACTCCTGCTGTTCATAAGCCACTTGGCCTAAGGTGCTTTGTTACAGCAGCCCAAGCTAAGGCAGGAGCTGATTTGATGTGACTGATGCTGAGGGATGTGTGCCAAAGAGAAAAGGAGTGGGTGGTGACTATAAGCAAGAAGGCACACCGATCTGAGAGTTAGGGCTCCCTTCTCTAGTAGAAATAGTGAAGAGAGGTGAGCCTGTGAATGGCAGCCAAAATAAACTCTCTTGTTTGTTTGTTTGTTTTTAAGTTGCTCTTCGTCATGGTATTTCATCATGACAGCAAAGTAACCAATATTCCTGCTGACAGAGAAGCATCCTTAGAATGTCAAAGAAAAGGCAGGGACAGTCCTGGCCAAGGCTTTATTCCAGCCCCTATCCACCAGGCCGAGAAAATAGTGGCCAATGAGAACTGTGAGTGTAGCGCTCTGGAGTGGCTGGGTAGGTAGGGTGGAGATCTTTTCTCTTGAGGAACTGTCGAGCCGTATGAAATGATTCTCTGACCTGAAGGGTTGCTGTTAGAGGCAAAGCCTTACTGGGCTGTATACCTGAAATCTTTGAGCTGGAGAGGCCCTGTGGGAAGATGCTGGCAGTGATGTGCACTTGCATGTCCTGAACTTATATAAAATACAGCAAAATAACATATTCAGTAAGATTGTGATTCAGAGGCCAGGAAGGAGCCTGCCCGCCATTTTTCTCTTCCTTTTACCAAATTCTTTCTCAAAGACAGTTGGTCCTTCCCATTCAGATTGAGTCAGGTAACCCACGTGGACAAACTTTTCTAAATACATGTCATTTCGCATCAGAGCCTGCCCTATGCTTCAAACACAGGATACAAATGTGGTTCTATGCTCACCTTGAGGCCCGGCATCTGAGATTTTGGGGATTGCTATAGGGACCGGAATAGATATTGGCAAGCTGCTGTGACAATGTGACTTTGGACTATATAAAGTATCAGCTATCCGCGTACTACTAAGAGAAAAATGGTGAGCAGAGGAGGTAACGTGCCATCCCCCCTGTGAAAGATGGTTGCCTGATGTGGGGAGAGTCATGGCTTTCTTCCATCTTTGCGTTCTGTCCCTTTAAAAGGGCTTTCAATCTTCAGGAATGGCTTCTTCCTGTCTGTGAATATTTTTGTTATATGTGCAAAAGTTATAAGGGATCTCCTAGATCCCTTATAGACTAATGTAGTGGTAAATCTGTCCAATCTAGGCGTGCAGCTTGCATTCATAATAATTAAGTTGTGTTTTTTTTATTGGGCTTATTTGGGTTGGAGATTTAGTGCAACAAATTGGCACCCACCTTGAGTGTCACCCGTTGCAGGAGATGTTAGAAACGATCCCGCAGACTTCCCAGCCGCTACTCTCAGCCCACCAACTCTCCAGCAGGGCTGGAGCTCCCAGTCTGGTTCTGCCTGGTTCCGCCTGGCTGTTCTCCAGCTTCCTCCTGTAGCAACCGACCTGTCACTGTGTTTCTAACTTTGGTTTGCTCATCCCTGGGGCTGCTGGTTCCCTCACAGCCATAACCACCTGGTTGTTAGCAGACCCATTTCCCAGTACCCCAGTAAAGTAAAACTCTAAAATTATAGATAAGCCAAATAGATTTATAGATCAACAAATATTCAATACAGAAGATGCCCACACAATTAGAATTGTTATCCCAATTATCTAACCTTGATATGAATAACTACCTGACATTGCTAGAGACATGAGGGTAACATCTACAACCATCTCTACTCTCCTGCATTTCTTTCTCCTCCAAATCTCCTGGCATGGCAGCAGCAGTGGCAGAGATGTTGGCAGTCTTGACTTTCTGTCTCTTGAAAGGCATACATAAGGGTCCCTATCCTGATAAGACCATTTAACCAAGATCCTTGATCCTTGAATTGAATCCACTTGTCTTTTTGCAAGTCTTCAGTGACCCTAATGCTTGGGCCGAGGGCAGCATGTACTAGTAGGGTACTGTTGGTTGTATTTATTCAGAGATATAAACTAAGTATACGATAAGACAATACCACTTCACTCTGCCCTTCTGGTTTCTTTTCATTGTTGGCCAGCTGAAATATTTTTTTTATCTTCCTTTAATGTGCCATGCCGGGTCCAACTTTCCCTGTATGAAGCCCGACAGTTCCAATGCCCCATTGGGACTGAGCTCAAACTCATTTTAGTAGATGATGCTGATGAGGATGTGGCCATGAGCACAGGTGTGCGAGATCTGGCGCCAAGGAGTTATTTGCACACTGTTTGGAGAGCTCTGGGTAAAGGTATACTGCAGATGTGTCCTGCTTTTTGTGGTCCTTGGTGGCTTCAAAGAGTGTTCCTATTAATGCCAGCTAGTGAGAATGTTTTCTCCTTTCCTCATCACTGCTGCTGGGATTCAGCCATGAACTTCATTTCTGTAGTCTCAAACAGAAAAACATGTGCTCAGGTTGAGACTCTGAAGGTGTGGAGGACTATGAACTGAATGAAGGTTAAGAGCTGCCAAGAGGAAGAAGTACTTGCTGCAGGCTTCCAATGGACCGCCTCTTTCCTGTGGTCTTTCTGTAGGACCAGGTACCTCACGTTTATCTCCTGGCCAGTGTTAGGTGCTGAGGATACAATGTAGATTGTGCCCAGTCCAGGGGACTGTGCTGTTGGTCCTTGAGGTATGACTGTGGGCATCTTTTTTTCTGAGACATGAAACACTTTGGCAGAGGAGCCTTTCAGTGTATTCTTATTAAAGAGATAGTAAAATGAGATCCAGCCCAAGAAACTGATGAGAGACTAGAGAAGAGGCTGCATGGTGGTTCCACCACCTGATGCCCTTTTGGCACAGTCCTGGGTTGGAGTAATTACCTGAATCTCATGTCCACCAGAAACATAGGAACCTGGGTGTGGCCTTATCCTGTACTGGACCATCCATGGTTCTGGGAAATAGGGCCTTGCAGGCAGCTTCTCATCTTCCCTGAGCCCCACACTCTGTGAGGCATGGGTGCTAACATCTGTGGGGAATGATTGGTAAGGTAAACACTGATGCTGAAGCTGGCGTCTGCACAGCAATTATTGCTGTTCTCACAAGATGCTTTAGGTCTACTTGGAGAACTTGAAAGTGGACTGTAACACAAAACCAATTCAGGGTCACAAAGGCCCATGAAGTGACACAAAGCTGCATCTTCCTTGAGGGTCTGTAAGCAAGAGGGATATCCCAGACTTTCTTGAAGGTTGGGAAGGAGAGGATTTAACCTCCTGGGGATAGATTTTGTATAGACAGTGGAGAGGGGAGCTGAAGAAGGGTGAGAAGGAAGGACAGGTGAGGAATACGGAAAAAGTGGAGTGATTGTAAGCCCATGGATGACATGGGTGTCGAAAAATATCCACTCATGCTGCAGAGCAGATGAAGGTGAGGAAACAGGGTCCCCACAGGTAGCTGCTCTCCAACAGCAATAGATCTGGCAAGGGAAGGTCACCAGCAGGGTTAGAATCAATCCTGATTCTAGAACGTTTGAGGTAGGCAGAAGTACTGGCCATAGGACCTGACGTAGTGAATAATTTATGCAGTCCCATGGATTAAGGTTTTCTATTAAGCTATCTGTGCTGCTAATAATTTAGCTGAAAGACATGTTAGATACAGCATTGGGGGAGATGGAATATCTGTCTCAGGGGGTAATAACACTGTGAAAGCCATATTATTTCTGCTGCGGAGAACAATTTTAAGCCTGTGCTAATAGATTAAACTGCTAGAGTGATCATTTTGAACAAAGAGAATGCTTAGAGCTGTACAAGCCAACCTTTGTCTGCCTCGGATGGCTAAAGAGCAATAATTCTACCCTATCAATCTGTGACATGTGATACTGTTAGTCACTGCCACACTCACCAGCTGAGGAAGAAAGAGCTCTAGATTTCGCTCATGCACACCAGGTCCAGATTTTGCTACTTGTGAGCTACACAACCTTAGTCGAGTCTCTGGACCCTTAGGGGTTTATGATGCCATTTGGGAAGAGAGAACAGGTATTATGTGTGTGGAATTGGAGTGAGGCTTGAGGGAGTGTTCAGTAAACTACTGTTAACTTCTGTGGGAGCAGGGTAGGCACTGCATGCTTACACAAATGGCAGAAAAGCAGAATGAGCAGGGGACACTTAGAACGCTTGAGGAGCCCATATTTCAAAGGCTCATAAGCCCCTCTGTAAAGCAGCCTCTTGCCTCTGGCTCATCCTCATTGTGGAGCTCCTCAGTATGTGGAGGAGGTGCACCCATAGGCAGCAGTTGGACCCCAGGTTAGCTTGACCTGTGTTAACCTAACACATGCTTATCCTAGGACTTCAGTGAAATGCACAGTTAACATCATTTGTACACTTTTCTGATGACCAATCATGATGTTCCATGCGTAAGAATCAGTGGATGAATGTAATACACGTTTGCTGACAAGACCAACCTGGGGCTAGAAACTGAAAACAAGAAACAAATGGAGAAAGGATTCTCTTAAATGGACTTCAGCACCTAGAAAAAAATAGCAGACAAAATAGACAGAAATGTTCAGCAGGATGGTAAGAGAGCAAGCGTAGATGGGCCGAGGCCCGCCGGACCTCTCAGAATCTTCTGCCTTGCTTTGTGAAATAAAGACTCAGTCTGTGTGTGAACTGCTGAGGCGCTTAGATCTGGAGAGCTCATCGCAAACATTGCTTTAAACCTCGTCTGCCCTTCTCTGCAGCCTTCACCCTGCCGTAATGAGTACAGCCCTGTGTATCGCATGAGCTCATTGTGTCTCTCGCCTTCTGCTCACCACATGATACCACCACACTTACCTGGAGTGTGCTGTATTTTTTGCACGTTTCCTGAGGACCTCAATGTTGATCGTCCACCCCCATTTCCTCCCTACAGTTTACCAACAGGTGAGGGAGGAGGTTGGCAGCATCCCAATCTCTAAGGTTAGGTACTGTCCTTCAAATGGAAAGAGCTCAGAATTTACCTCCAGAGCCTTGGTTCTAGTGCATCTGCCCATATAAATGAAATGGAAATAAACAGTAAAAGAAAAAAGAAAATAAATGTTTTGGTTTATAAATAAGGAAATGGCTAGATAAGTTAGCAGTTTTCTCTCAGAATAGCTTTGCAGCTTCTGAATTCTCTCTGTCTCGATCTCCTTTTAGCATCTAGCATCAGGATGCCCTGATTCCACCCACAGCTGTCTCCCCCTCTCCCCAGTCTCTATGAGCTGAACCTTCCCTACACGGTCCTCCTCCTCAGGCAACTTCAGTCCGTATGGGCCTGAGGTGAGACCCTCCAAGCTAGAGAGCCATGAGTGGGCAGGGCGGGGAGTAGAAAGCTACTCTTATGCTGTCAATCACTAGCCAGGAGAAGAGTCTGCGTAGACCCAGAAGTCTTCTGTGGTGCGCTCATGATTTATTTTGAACCACCCTGTCAGTTCTCATCTCCTTCTCTTGCTATTACCCATCACAGTACCTGGGGCCTGGTAGATCACCATCTAACCAACATTAGATACTTGTGCTCTTCTAAAGTAGGCATGTTGGTCCTGCTTTCACTGCGGGGAAGAGGGGTAGGCGTTATAGAGCATCTTGCCCAGGTTTCCTAGAAGTGCCGGAGCTGACATTCATACTTACTTAGTGCATTCCAGAGAATGTCACCTTTGTCGCTCAGACCCTGAAAGGATAGCTACTCCAACATCCCCTGTGGACCAGTGGGCCTGCCCACCAGCACCTTGCTTTTTTTTTTTCAGCCCATCCCTTAGTTTTGCAATCTAGGTTCTCAGTTCTTCCTAAATTTGTCTCCTATTCCTTTTCTCTGGTTAAAGATGGTTATTATTACAAACTACAAACAGCCCAGAGCTGATGGATAGTCAGGGACTTGACACCTTAGCATTGGTAGGAATTTGGCCTCACCTGGACTCTGCTGTCTCCAAGCAATCAAGAGAGTCCTGGCTATTGAAATCAGCTGGTTTTCACCACTGTCAGTGTTCCCTGACCGCCCCTGCCCAGCACTGTGGCAGCATGTATCTATTGGTAGGCTTCCAAAGAATTGCCAGGCATCCTCATCGATGGACAGCCCCTGGGGACTGTAGCATTTGAAGTGAGACTCCCAGAGTAGTAAAAACAAACCAGGAAGAACCTAGCCACTTTGTCAGATCAAGCGAACCAGCTATATATCTTTAGGGGCCTCCTACTCTATACTGTATGCTTGTGCATTTACTAACCTCATGCTCCCTTCTAAACCTCATGCTTTGTGAGTCCACACCTTGTAGAAGTCAGATGAGGCAACTTAGTGTCAGGATGAGAGTTTGCATCTGGGGTGTGAACTCTTCCATTTGAAACATGGGAAAGACCTGACCTCGTCACTCTGTGTCAAGAAGTCTCACTCTCCTCTTCCGTGAAAAGGGGTGAGACAGTGAAGCACTGATGAGAGGAATGTGTGCAGCTCCCAATGCCACATTTGCGTTGTTGACATTGTTGCTGAACCTATGTCACCTTTCGCTTTCCCTCCTAGGTCACCGATGAGGAGCCGAGTTCCAATCACACAGTCATGATCCAGGAGACTTTGCAGCAGGCCTCCGTGGAGCTGGCCGAGCAGCACCATCTGGTGGTGTCCTCTGATGACGTGGAGGGCATCGAGACAGTGACAGTGTACACACAGGGTGGGGAGGCCTCAGAGTTCATCGTGTACGTGCAAGAGGCTGTACAGCCCATGGAGGAGCAGGTTGGGGAGCAGCCGGCCCCAGAACTCTAGAGAACCCCTGCCTCCTGTGACAGTCAGCCTTTGTGGGCCTGGAGATCACCTAACCCACCAGGCCTATCCTTGCTCTTCTTGTCTACTGGCCCACATAGTGTTCTCTGTAGTGTCCTTTGTGTGGTCAAAGCCAGCACATCACCAGCAATACAGAACCCCAGTCCTCAGTACAAATCACATCCTGACCCAGGACCCTCTGTTTCCAGAAGACCTTGCCATCAGCTCTCCTTCCCTACCCCTTCCTTGCTTCAAGATCCAGAGACTCCTCTCCCTACCAGTATCTTCTTTGATTACAACCCCAGCCCTTTGTGTCCCCAAGCCCCACCCCTGGTGCTCATCCTTGGCTGGGCCCACTGTGCTGTCTGTGAGAGGGAGACAGACATCACACAGCAAGTGGCCTTATGTCTTTTGAGTTAACCACTGGGTAGGGTGGGCAGGGCCATCCAACCATTCTCCACTGAGCTCCGCCCTCCTCAGTGCAGGGACACTGGGAACAAATGAGTGACCCACAGTCCTCTATCACAAGGGCCCAGCTTGGAATTCTTTTTGCTTTAAAAATAAATGTGTTTTCTCTTTCACCCCCTATTCAGGGAGGTGGGTGAAATAAAAGCATCTGTGCCTGTTCCTTTTCCTTCTTAGGGGCAGCTTATACGTTCTCCACCAAAGTCCCCTTCTCCCAGTGAAGCTATGTGCAAGGGTGCAGAGACCAACACATAGACAATGGTACTTTTTGTCAGTATCCTGGTTGCCCCTCACCTTACCCTGCAGGACCTTCCAGCACTTGTGGGAGAACACTTCAGCAAGAAGCCAAGCAAAGACTTGGCACAGAGAAAATGAGAGAATATGCTGTCCTCAGAAGAACAAAGGGCTCTCTGCTTGCGTGAGTTAGTTTGCACCAGTGGCCTTTGGAAGGACCATGGGCTTTGCTATAGGGATTATGTCCAGTGTATGCTGGACAATGTATGAGGACAATTTCTGCTTTGCTCTAGAGTGGGGGTGGCAGCAAAGGGAAGGTGGGAAGGATTGTCCATAAGCCAACTCCACAAGGGGTGGGGTTGTGAAGAGACTGGGATTATATTTATTCCAGAGCCCTTGGCTGGTGGTGGCCATTTAATAGACTGAGGTGAGAGGGTCAGCCAGCATTCTGAGGAGATCCCTGTCTCAACAAGTGTCTGTAGATGCAGCCAGTGTCCAAAGTGTGAGCAGAGAATCTGTCTCCAGGCAGGCTCTGTCACCCTCATCCAAGTTTCCTCAGCAAGTTGCTAGAGTTCCTCCCTCACCAATTCAGTTCCATCTGAATCAGTATGATTGCCAAGTTCTCTGATTACGGACAGACTCGGGTGTCTAAATTTTGAGAGGCTTTGACCAAGGCCTTAGCCCACATGGGAGGCATCCTTGCTATTTGTATTTCTAGGGATGGAAGGAAACTCATTTTCTTCAGCTCTTCCCTAGAAAGGGATTGATGAGGTGTGTGTGTGTGTGTGTGTGTGTGTGTGTGTGTGTGTCTGTCTGTCTGTCTGTCTGTCTGTCTGTCTCTGTGTGTATGTGTGTGTCTGTCTCTTTCCCCCCATGTGCGCGCGTGTGCGTGTGTGTGTGTGCATGTCTGTCTCTGTGTGTGAGCACATGTGTATGTGCATGTGTGTGTCTTTGTGTGTGTGCGTGTACATGCATGCATGTGTGTCTGTGTGTATACCAGGAGGTGCTCCTGTGCTGCAGGAGGTACCCCTACTCCAAACAGACTGATTTTGCAGCTCTGGCCAGGAGGAAGCACTGAGGGCCTGCTGTTCCTGGCTGTCATATCCTTGTGGACACCCAGAATGGGGTAGAAAGGCTGGTGACTCACAGCTTCCTTCCTAGACTGATTTTCTAAGACAGATGGAACATTCCAGCAATAATAAAATATGGCTTGTTCCTGCTTTTCCCTTGGGACCTCCTCACAACCATGGATGTGTTAGATGGATTTTTTTTTTTTTAAGCCCAACTAGTATTTTATGTCAGATAAAGAAATAACTGGGAAAGCCACAATGGGCTCTGCCTTCAGGCTTTCTTTTCCATTAGGTGTTTGCTTGTCCAGAACTTCATGTGTTGTGGCATTCTGTCTGTCCACTACCTGTGTCCCTGTAAGGTCAGAGCCACAGATATTTCCATGGTGCATGGCTCAGATCAATGCCAGTGACACAGCTGTGCCCCAGTGAATTGGGGCCAGCAGTAGAATTTTAGTGAGAGGAAATATTGTCATCAAGAAATTAACTTACTCAGAATCTGGATGTGCTACATGGATCTGAAAAGGCCCAGTTCTCCTTTTCAGCAGACATGTGACTTTGGTGAACAAAAGCCAGTGGAAGAAGAGAGGCCCAGCGCCAGTCTGAATCCAGACAAGCAAATCAGCCAAGAGTGTCTGTGTACTTGGGGCTGGGCTGCAGGCACAATATAGTGTTGGGTTGGCCTGGAAGCTGCTAGCTCTGACATCATCTGCACTGTCTGTCTCTCTGCAGCCAGGACTTGATTTCCAGGCACACAATAGCAGGTACTCGAGCCAGACAGAAATGACACAAATCCTCTTTTCAACAGGCATGCAACTTTGCTTGGACAAGGCCTTTCACTCTCTCATTGGTGTCTGGGGTGATGAACTAGCATGTGTCCTGAGGCACACAGCTTCTGTTGCATACCAGCCTACGAGATGCTCACTGTCCTAAGGCCAGTCCTCACAGTGGCACTGGGAAGAGTGGGTGTGCTTATGTGGTGTGCAGACAAAGCGGTCCATAAAACAATGAAAGCATGAGAAGTAGTCTCCAGGGACGAGCTCCCTAATTGGTTATCTGATAACAAATGGTCAGCCCCCAAATCAGAGCATCATTGTTTGTACTGAGTAGGTTAGATTTGCATATTATGGAGCACATACACACACAAACACACACATCATGCATGCAAGCAAGCACGCATGCCACCACCACCACTGACCAACACAGTTAAAGACAGAAACAGGGAGGAATTTGAAAAAAAGCAAGTGGGGTATACTGGGGGAAATGTTGGAGAGAGGAATGGAAGGAGAAATTGTGTAATTAGATTTTAATTTCAAAATCTATGTAAAAAAATAAATGCAGGGGAGACCCATTAAGTGATGCTCCATGAACTCAGCAAGTGCAGAGCAGGGGATAACTCTGGCCTGTTAAGCAGAAAGCGGCTAGAAAGCAGCTATCAGCTTTGCAGCCATCTTGAGCCATATACCCTGACATGAGACTTGGTTTTCAACAGCCTACAACAGCTGAAGCACACTCTGATATCCCACATAGCTTGTTTTGCTGTTTAGTGCCCCCAGCTGCAAGGAGCACGTGGTATCCACGCCTACAAGGCATGCGGTGCACGTGTTGTCCACGTGCTATCTATGCCATATATGCCTGTAAGGCGCACATGCTGTCCACGCCTGTAAGGCTTACGTCATATCCACACCTGCAAGGCACGTGGCAAAAGCCTATAAATACCCAGAATTTCCTTGTTGTAGTGTGTGTATGTATGTATGTATGTATGTATGTATGTATGTATGTGTGGTGTAGTAGTAGTAGGTGTAGTGGTGTGTGTATGGTGGAGACAGTAAAGAAGACTTTACTACAGATCCTCTGGCTTGTCTCTATTCTTCTCGGCTCTTCCCCTTCTTCCCCCCACTCTCTCTCTCTTGCTAACCCGGACCTGTGGAACAGAGCGGGCCAGAGCGGGCCGCTATAGTTTGGCCCCCAAACGTGGGCAAGAGTGGTCCTTTACAGTTAGCTCGGGTCTTTTACAGCTCAGAGCTTTTACATTGGCCCCTCAGGGTAGTGCTTAGCTGGGGATGTGATCTTCCACCTGGTTGATGACGGAGCTGTGCTGATCTGTGTCTCATGCTTTTCAGGTGACAGTGACTCGTTTTTTTAACCTGTATCTACAAGACTAATTTAGCAAATTAATTTTTCTTGTACTAGCTATTTAAAATTCATTAGCTTTTGTCACTGATGATTTTCTCCTTGCTCTTTGGATCTGTCTTTCAAGGCCTGAGCAAAAAGACCACGTGGTGCCAAGCTCTCTCCCTGCTGTGTCCCTTTGAAAGTTTCCCAGTGAATTGTCCCTGCTGTCCCTGAGAGCACCCTGGGGCTACATCAATCTCTTCCCAGTGGTAATAATTTTAGGTCCTACAGGGATGTCTTTGAGAGTCAATCCAGTAGGCTAATATTTTACTGGAGAAGAAGAAAAAAAGAGGGAGGGGTTGCTGAAGGGGCTTAACTTGCCATGGCCCTCAAAATTTTCCAGGTAAATTATTTTGAAGTCAACCCTGCCCCTTTCTTAGCTGTGACAGGGACACATTCGGGTTTGATTTAAAAAAATTCTAATCAATCACTGTCCCCATTCCTGCCGAATTTAATGCTTCGATGGCTTGTGGTAGATAACTGTTGTTACACTTTCCACAGGCTAAGAAGGCAATGACAGCTTGGTGTGTTAACTACAACAAAGCAGACAAAAAGGAAGAGCAAGGTACAGGGGGACAAAGGAGCTTGTGCCAGACCAGAGTCCCCTGGGGAACTGGGTAGAGGACAGTATCGCTTGCCACCCAGATCTTGGTCATCATTTTTGCGTCTATACCTCTCTCCCAGGGGTTCTCAGTCAGATCTGTAGGTCACAGGTACTCATACAGTAGCCCTGCCCCAAGGGGGCTAGCAAGGGGTGGACCACCTGGCAAGGGGCTCCTGGTGATGAAACTATGCAGCCCATTCCTCGCTTTCTGATTTTCTCCCCAGCCACGACATACACAGTTTTCCTTTGCTCTGCATTTGATATGCTTGCTGCCACCCCACAGACATGGAGCCATGGGTCAATTAATCAGGTGTTGGGACCCCAATGCTGGTAGGCAGATAAACCTCTCCAAGTTCTTATCTCAAGTTACAGTGACAGAAAGCTAACACGTTTGATGATGGGCCCTACTTTCCCAGGTAGTGCCTTCAAATTGTATACTTGGTGGGAGGATGAGTAGGCTCCTTTCATGGCTTTTCTAGAGAACACTGACCCTCCCTGTCCATGTGGGCGCAGGTTTTGTGAGTTCATCACCACTTTCTAATACCATCACTTGGTCAGCACTTCAAGTCCTCGAATGCAATCACAGCAGTGAGCTCATCACACTACCAAACCAGTTGCAGAGATGGGAGACATGCAGAGTTCATCAAGTTACCCCCAACATGGACGTATGCGCACATGAGGTGGAGTGGGGAAGAGCGAGAGACAGACAGAGAGAGATGAAAGGCAGTGTGAATATATGCACCACATCAAAGTGTGGAATGTTGGAGCTATCTGTGTTATATGTGTGCGAACAGGCTCAGAAAATGGGACACATCCTATAATGAGGTGCTTCCATTGAGAGCTATGCACCCCAGTGAGGGTTTGGGTAAAGCTTGTCCCTGCCATGTCATCTTGTTGCCTTCAGTTCTTGCTGCTGCTGACCTTACTACCACCTTAGAACAGGACAGGAGAGACTCAGAAAGAGGCTTTACGAAGCCACTCCTGCAGAAAGGACCAGCTATCTCCTCCCACTGTGAATCTCCACAGAGATACAGCCATTCTCCTATTAATGTAAGTTGGGCATCAGGAGCCTCTATGGCCTGCAGAAGGAAAGCATCTATAGCTGAGGACAGTGTTGATCTGAATGTCTGTTCCTGGCTCTCCAAGGTGTCACAACTAACCCCCAAAGTGCCTTTGCAGTGAGCAATAATTTTATTGAAATATTTGCAAACCTAAGACCACTGCCCCCGCTCCCCACTCCCCGCTAGGTTTTCATAAGAGCTGATCGTGTGTTGGTCAGAAGACCTTAGGCTCACAGAAGTGGACACTGCAAATGGTCTGACTGTTTAGTGACGGTATCTACACTCTAGAACTGGACATATTTGGTGAAATTAATTTAAGGTAGGTGAACTCATATGGCTGTGAACCAGAAACCCTTGGGTGGGGAAAGTGTTAAGTGCCTCAAACTTGCACCCAGCCCAATTAGCACTGACCTTGTCTATATGGGAGGCTGGACAGAAAGATGAGCAGAACCCAGCGTGTATTCTCTTGTCTACATTCAGTCCATCTAGACAATGTTTGACCTCTCTGGAGGTCATATAGGATTCTGGTTGAGCAGAAGGTAAAGTTTCTACTCAACCCCAGACCTCCCACTCTTATCCCTGGAGGATGTTACAAGCTGGTAGGAGGGGAGAACACCCCACTTGTGGAAGCCAGTGTCCTGCCAAGAGTTCCCCTCACACACTTGAACAATGATTGAGTTCTTTGGAAGTCCTGATGAAAGGCAAAGACCTACTGATACGTTTTGTAAAACATGCTATGATGTGGTGGGAGGGGATGCCTTAGGGGACCCATGCTGAGGCATTCCCCCTCACTGAGGTACCAGCCATATGATGGATCCCATATAAAATGAAGTTTATTTTGGGGCATGAGAAGGGAGTAGAGGCAGAGGAAGAGAAGAAAAAGAAGGACAGAGAGAGTGGCCAGAGAGGGGGGCAGTGGGTCAGAGAGAGGCCAATCAGTCCTTTTATAGCAAGCCAGGCTTCACCTGGCTGTTGCTAGGTAACTGTTGGGTGGGGCCTAGAAGAAATGCTAACACCTACTCCCAAGAAAATTTACATCCATGCAAATGATACTATGATTCCTAGTGTTGATGGCCCCTAAGTCAAGGATCTTTGATTTGAAGATGTACAGCTTCAGGCAAGCTTTAAGCTGCTTAGTTTTCTTCCTGTACATAAGACTGGCAGTGAAACTATTTGCTGAGTCTGCATGTGTTTCCTCCTAGTCAGGCCACTCACTTTCCAGTTGCAGAACACATGCGTTGTGGCAGTTGTGA
The DNA here is from genome assembly GCA_030674055.1 of Rhabdomys pumilio. Taxonomy (NCBI): domain Eukaryota; kingdom Metazoa; phylum Chordata; class Mammalia; order Rodentia; family Muridae; genus Rhabdomys; species Rhabdomys pumilio. Next base: position 33,541,307 of record JANHMN010000012.1, read on the forward strand.
AACGAGCAATGTTGTTCACACTAGTGTGTCCAGTTCCAGCTCCCCTCTCACATTCCACTAGCATCTGAAGGTGCAACCTGAAGAGGGATGTGGTCGAAGGGAGACAGAACTCAACAAGAGGCATGCCATTGTTTGAGGCAATGAACCACCAGTAGGGGGAGCTAGGATTCCCCTGGTTGGTCCAGGCTGGTGTCTGCAGACTACTAGTGTAGAAGACCTCTTGAGTGTCCTGGAGAGTGAGAGGAGGCGGACCCTTCTCTGTCTCTAGGGCAGCTCCATTTCATCCTGCAGCCTGGTGTATAAGAAAAGGACTTGGAATCCAGGAAGTCCTGCATTCCTGCTACAGCTTTCCTGGCAGTAAGCCCTGGGACATGTGCCATTTGTCGGCTGAGTTTCAGTGTCTTCCTCTGGAAAATGGAGGCACTCAGGCATTTGTGGTCATTATTATACAGATGGAGGTAAGAGCTCGGATCTTTCTAGGGCCTCATATAACTCAGAACACATGCTTAATGAATCCCACTGTGAGAACCAAAAGTCATTCTACTGAGATAGACTGAGAATCCAAGCCAGAAGCCTTGAATCCTTTCCCCAATTGTGCTATGGGCCATAAGGGACCTTAAAATGTCTTCTCGGAACTGAGTTTCTCTTCACATGTTACAGCTGTGTAGCCCGAGATGTGTTCCTTTACCCCAAAGACCTGCAGTTAGCTTGCTCAGAGATGAGTATTCTCACTCTGCAGGGCTAAGGCAATGATTAAGTAAAACAGTACTGTAAAACTTGACAACTAGTATGTAGGCTGTAGCCATATATAGAATGTATGCTCACTATTTGACATGTATCTAAATGGTCTGCTCTAAGATAGTATTTTGAGTCTTCTAGACCCGGGAGGACTCCTGATGAATCATGGGTCACTGCAGTCCTATAGAGGTCAATGAATACTTTTCTGTAAAGAGCTAGACAGTCATTAAATTCTATAATCAACACCGTCTCTACTGTAACCACGCCCCTCTGCCGCTCTACCATGAAAGCCGCTGTATAAATGAATAAGCTCAATTGCATTCCAATACACCTTTATTTATAAAAGTTGAAGATGGCCCAACTTTGGCCCACAGATAATAGTTTATTACCCTGTCCTAGACACTTGGGTCTGCAGGGTCAAAGTGATAAATACTGCAAATATATTTGTGTTTTATTTGTATTTCCAACAGCCATGCACTTTCACTGTCAAAAATCTAACTCAGTTTTTACACATGTCCCTTTCAACAGAAACCCATTGGTGCCATTGGTTGAAGATGCCAGTCCTCCCTGCTTGATGGCTCAGAGAGAAGAGTTGTTCTTTGGAGCTACCCCAGGCCCCTGAGGGTTTGTCTTATGTCTAGGTTTCCATTTCCGACTTGAAGAAGGGAAGTAGGGTATATAGACATCCCAATGACTCGGGGTTTTTTTTATTCTGAATGTGTCAGTCATATCTGCTTTAGTGACTTCTAATTTCTTCTAATTTCTGAGGGAAACAAGGCAGTGTTAGAAGGGGGAATATCCTGTAATCAAAGTGCTGGGACATTAAAAGGGTTGAGTGATAAAGCAAGGTGAGGCGGAGGCACTGACTGTGGATCAAGCAGCCCTGTTCCTCCTGGCCACAGATATGGGGATCTGTGCCCCTCCTGGACACCCTTCTATGGAGGATTCTTCTTCCGTACAGTAGCTTCTCCTCACGGTGTTTCCTTTCTCTCGCCCTGCTAAGCTTCCCTCCCTCCCTGCTGCACCAGCCCCTGATGGATGTTCCCTTGATGGGCCAATCTTAATTAAGTTGGATGATCTTCCTTGAGCTTGCAAAATGCAATTAATTCTTTCAGCACCAGCCAGGGATGGGAGCTCTATTTGGTTCAGCCTGGAAAGAGTGGAAAAATATACTAAGTTCTGGGCCCTGTGTTGCTGCCCTGAGCGCAGTTAGTTCATCCCTGCTGCTCATCAATAGTTGCACTCAACCTCTGGGTCCCATGGCTGTGAATCATGATCCAGGCTGACGATTCAACTCAAACCTCCAGTGTGTTCCCACAGTCAGGTGTCCTGCACCACAACAAAGCCTTTGTCCTGGGAACCTTTCCTGACTCTGGTCTCCTAGGGCTATCTCTTTCCTGTCTCTGGCACCATAAACAAACTCAGCACAAAGAACTTTGACCTAGTCTTCTTTTCTTAGCTGTGCAGTAGTGGTTTTCTGCAGGAAAGGCATTGCCTGCTCCCAGAGTATGTGCTTGGAATATCCTCCTATCCAGACAAGCACACAATCCCTTGCAGGATTTATCAGGAACCCCTTCTGTCCTGATTCTTCAGCATACACAGGAGATATACCTCCATCCAACTCTCATTCTATCTCCCAGATGTTCAGGGTACATGAATTACTGGGAAATAGCAAAGCCAAGTGTTACACAAAGGTATGAGGAGCAATGGGGGTGCGAGAGAGGAGCACAGCTTGTCCTGGAGAGTGAGGTGAAGCCTTCTCAGGATATCAAGTAGTCCAAAGACATCTCCTTGAAGTGGTAGTTCAGAATCGAACTGGATAAAGGACATGCATGCACAAAACCTGAGGCTGGCAAGAATTCAGTGCAGAAGAATGATAAGAAAAGAATCACCCATGTCCAAGTGAAAAAGAGAACTCAGCAGGAAGGAGATCTGGAAAAAAGGGAGGGGAGCATGGGAGGATTCCTACGAAAATGTAGGAAATGTGGGACTCAGTGTCTCTTCGCATGTCAAGAAGTACTGAACTGGCCATGCATGCAGAAAGTCCAAATCTGTCTCTTCACCTCCACTGCCACCACGGCAGCTACTGTTCCTCCTAACCCCATGACTTAAGGTGGACTCAGAGAGGATCCCGAACAGGGTCACTCAGCCTGGAGAAGAAAACACTGTGTCCTCAGAGTGAGAGGAATTTGTTCTAGACCAGGATGGAAAGACTGCCTTTCTTTCTGGACACAGTGGTGTTTGTTTCATGTTCCAACTTCCCTGATGAGGGAAACTGGGAAGCAGTGTTTATAGACTTGTGAGTTTGCATTTTGTCACCAGTTTCTTGTGTCTTCATAGGCTGGTGGTCTGGGTAGGATTGACACAGAGCATATGAGAGGGTTTAACCCAGGGTGACATCTAGCTAAGTGGTCCATGGGTCCCCTTGTGAGGCTCTCAGGGGCTCAGCATTGACCAGGCACTTACTTGTATTATTTCTCTGCTAGAAACAGTCTTACTATTCTCCCACTCTCACATTCTCCATCATCCCATCTCCATCATCCCAATTTGACTCCCATGATTGCTACAGCACCACCACATGGAACCCATTCTGACAAATTATGATAGTTTCCTTCCAACTGCTTGTTGCTGTATAACCACCAGCAGTTCATGAAGACCTCACATGGTCAGCAACAAAGACTATGCAGATAAAGCTCTGAGTTCCCTGGGCCACCTTCCAGAGCAGTGCTATCCTGTTCCTGAGAGCCATCTGCTGGGTATGGCTTGGCATTTATCATTCATCCACTCGGCTTATGCACAGCTATGGAAGCCCCACTGGTCCAAGAAACATCTTCCTGTGAAAGCCTCAGAGAGCTCACAAGCTGGAGCTACAAGCAAGCAAGCAATGAAGAAAAAAAGTGTTGGATTATAAGTGCTCTGGACCAGAAAGTAGAGAGAAAGCAACTGGGAAGAAGTGTAGTCGGAGTGTACTCAGAGTAGTCAGGATTCCATCCCCCAGGAGGCATCTCACCAAAGCCTGTCTGGAGCAAGGACATGGGCTGAAACCCAGACCAGTGAGTCAGGGGTACAAGGGCAGGTACAGGATCTGACAGTGATTCACAAGACATGTTCCTGAGACATTAGAGACTCTGGTGGAGAGCTGCTGAGCAGATCAGAGAGCCTTATAGATCTAAAAAATGTTGTGCTTGGTTTTCTGAGATGGGGGTGGTGGGATGAGTGATAGAAGGTTGGACAAGAGGCGTTTCTGAGACAGCATAGGTTCTAAGAAGATCTCAAATTCACTGACTAATATAACATTTATCCTAAGGAGCCAGAATTCTGGTTTCCTAGGTTCTTAGCAAGGAGTCACAGGCTGTGTTGCTTGGTGGTGGTGGTGGGTGTGTGGGTGTGTCTGGGGAGATCCCTGTCCTCAGTGCTGTTGAGTTCTTGGCTGCTGCAGGTCTCCATTGCCTGAATGATTGTAGAGTCAAACTATCCCTTTTTATGATGAGTCTAATCCTTAGAAGGTTTGCTTCTTTGAAAGAAAGAAACTGGAGCATGAAGAAGTTACACAGCATGTCCATATCATACAGCTATGCTGACACTTTAGAGTGTCTGGGGCCAAATTTCACTGTTCTCTTCTGCCACTTTCTGTATGCCAGGCACTGAGACATAGGCTTCTGGAATGAACTACTGATTGAACACTACATGCCTCTATCCATGTGGGGATGGAAGAGGGAGCCAGTCTCCACCAGCAAGTTACAGATCATTGAGTGTTGAAGGCCAGACAGATGAGCAGGGGAGTAGGAAGGATCCAAGGCAGGGTGATGATTTGATGCTTTCTATGTCTGTGGATATCAATGAGGAAGCTCTTTCTCAGACAGCTCAGTTCAAATCAAACCCTCAAACGGTCAATTAGGGCCATTTAGTCTCCTCCACCTCTCCCCGGTATACTAGGTAGGATCTGGATAGCCTCTGTAAGCATGTTTGATTCATATAAGACATAGGTCTTTGATCTGATCTTTGTATCATCTGTCCATCTGGATCACCAGTGTGACTTCACACGTATGTAGCCGTGTATATAGCCCAGTGACACAGACATACACAGAGAATGAGGTATCCCTTATCACTGTTTGTAGAAACACACATCTTTGACCCCCCCACATACACTCTGTCTACAAAGCATGAACATACCCCACAGTACATAGTACATACATACCATGTATACATACCATTTATCTATACATACACAACTTATCCATCATATGCACCTACCATATGCATACACTACAAAAATTTACACACACACACATATATCATATATCATATACACATACCACATATCCCACAAAACAGGGTACACGCCAGAGACACACCCCACATATACACTCCCACAAAACAGTGCACACACTATATGTACACACATGCACTAAACACACATTTCACTCACCATAATACACTGTACACACACCATTTAGTCACAGTGTACATGCACCACATACATACCACAAAGCATAGCACACATCCTTCATACACTACATGTTGTACAAAATACAGCGCATACATATTCAGACACATCACATATATATCCCACCACACCCTGTATATGCCCCCACAAAACTACATGTATATAACGCTCCCACTCTAGATATTTCCAACACTAATTTCACCTCCACACCGTACCTTGTACCCTCATATCACCCATGCCCACCCTATACCACACCTGTACTATACCAACAGTGCACGCAAACACTCCACCTTCACACCCCATATATCACACCCCACCCCACACTGAACCCAATACATACAGCCCATATTCACCCTTAACCCCATACCACAAAATTAAACATCACGCATGCACTCCCAACAACTCCTATTCCATCCCCACAAATACTACACACAACGATTGTATACATGTCATGTACCACACCTGCCAAGTTCCCAGATGGGCTTCACATATGTTACCCTCACCCCTGTCATATGCCCTGCTACAACCCCTGTGAACACTGGAAAACACACACCACACCACACACACCATGCCCCATACATCCAAAATACAAAACATGATAACCTAGTTACACACATTCATGTCATACACCACACAGATATCCCCATACAACGCAAACCCACATATCATCGTGTTTTGTGACTTTTCCTGGGAGAAGCCACCTGATAGGACAGTGATGATGGAACAGAGAAACAGTTCCAGTCAAGTCTAACTCGCAGAACCAGTGGGCTTATTGGGGTTACAGAAGCACTAGTGAGGACTGTGGGAAACGGTACCGCTTGGCCAGTTCCCTTCCCCCCATTGACTGTCAACCGTCTATATCCTTGCAGAGAAATGGGGCCATATATGCCTCCTGTGCGGCTCAGTGCACCTCGTGACAGTTTTCCTGCCCATCCAAAAGAATCTTTATGGACACAATCTTGTTACAATCTCACGGGAGCAGTTATAATTGCTCTGATTTCAAGAGGGTCATTTCCACATCATGTTTGAATACCGTAGTAAAACACCATAAACACAAAGGTACATATACATATACAAAGTAAATACCATATACATAAACCCATGCACTTCTCTCACAGAACACACACCACAGCATGCAATGGACCACACAGCACACAAAATGTATATACACATTGCATTGAACACCAAACCCACACCACACATCCACATATTCCAGACCGTGCACCACCTGCACAGGAGTAAAGGAGAAGCTTGCCTGTTTTTCTATAAACCCTGGCTTGTTAATTGGCTGTCTCACTGCAGGCCTGTTTATCATCTTTCTCCAGAGCTTGGGCACCAAATGAAGATAGATTCCAGGAAGCTTTGAAACGCTCCAAATGCAGAACCCTGAGATCTACACACTTTGAAGATTGGAACACATTTTAATTTGCCTCGCAACGCTGGATTATGTTTTAATTATCCCTCATGAATGCTCTGTTCCCTGTGACTTCCGGGAGTGGCACAGCTTGGTGGGAGAGCTGTCATTCACTCTGCTCACTGTCCTGGCGTAGGATCTGTAGTCCATCCGAAGTCGTCACCGGAGCAGCCGAGGGCAAGGTTTTTTCTGCTGGAAGATTCTCAGAAAATACAGAAAAAAAAAATATAATGAAGGACACACAAAGGTCTCAAGCATTCTATCTGTTGTATGTTTCGTGAGTTTATTTTTAAGGTGTTAAGTGTAAATGGTTCATAAGTGAGTTTACTTATCCAAATGACTTTTTTCTTGAGTCATTTCTGCTCAAGACTCAACCTGAGGGAGGAAGAAGGAAGAAACCAGAAAGGGAAGAGTCGAGGGACTGAGTGTTCTGTGGGAAAGCTGAGGCTGTGGTGGTCAGGCCCTTCTACACAAGGCCAACGGGAAGTTAGATTTTTTTTTTTTTATGTGGGAAGGAAGTGGTCAGGGATTCAGGAGTTCTGCTATGAGCGTGCCTTCACTATTGCCACTGAAGTGGTTTGACGTTGTCTTTGTGCCCTCTCTGGGAAAGGAGCTGACAGTTCTGTTTAGTCAAGGTGAGGCCCCCTGGAGTGTCAGGGCTGGCAGAGAGCTGCCCACAGCAAGCTCAGGACAGGAAGGTTTATATCACTTTCTTCTTCACTTTCTCCTTCAGGAAGAATGAAATAGTATCTCATCTATGCCCAAGCTTGTCCCTATCACAGAACCAAGCAAGCATTCCCTTTCCTCCTTTCAGTGGGAATGAGCCACAGGTTGTAAACTGAGGTCCTAGTCTTCCAGAATATAGGAGGAAAATGTGGCTCTGTCCGAGGCACCGTCCATCCGTCCGTGGTCTCCTGCACTCCAGCCCTCCTCCCAGCCTGCAGAACATCTTCACAGCTACCAGCCAGGCCCAAAACCAATATCACCTGGCTATCCCCTTAGCTGGCAGGCTTTCCTGTTTTGGCCTTGTCCTTTGTCAGTCATCTCAATGCTGCAGACAGTGGGGCCCTTGAAAGCCCAACTAGGTCAGATGACTTCTCTACCCAACATCATCCCATGGCTCTCCTCTTCCTGAGGAGCGCAGAATCCTAAAGTTGTCTTGTTCCTAGGGAGGCTCTTTGACCAGAGATATCCCTGATCATCCTGGAGCAAACAGCAATGCTGCCCACCCACCTCTGATTCTATCTCCATCAACCTTTGTCTCCGCCTTTACCCTTTCATCTGTCTCTCTATAGCGTGACTAGCCCCAGACTAGAATGTGTGGTCCAAGAAGGCTCTTTTTTGCTCACTGCTCAGAGGCACATCTAGCATGATGTTCTACATGTATCTGTTAGATGAGAAAAAACAGTGAGGTACATGGAGAAGAGATGAAGGCACTAAAGTAATTTATGAGACCTGCTCTCAGATGTGATGTCCACTGTATCCCTTGATCTCCTGTGACATCTTCAGAAGCTCGCTTATCTCTGCATCCCTTGGCCTGAGCTTTATAAGTTGTATGCTGTTCTGAGTTTTAAGTCCTGCTGTGGAATGAATGTGGAGAAGAGAGGTTGCCCTTTGGCTGAAACACATTCTCCACTGGACACTGGGGGCACAAACCAGGTCTCTGCAGTCTTCTTCATTGGGACCACATGACTACCACCATTTCAGACTGCCAGTGTGCCAGTTCCAATTTGAGAAGAATGCTACAGAGACAGGGTATATGTCCTGTGCCTCTTTTCAGCCAAGGGATGGTAAGTCTGCCTGGAGTTTACTGGGACAAACTGCCCTAAGAATGGTGATTGGGGAAATGGAATAACACACATCCCTTATTCTCACCACATCCCACACTTCACAGCACCCAGACTTTACTGAAAGCTAGCTTGGGGAGAAGAAGACAAGATTGCTGTGTGCAGTGCAGGAGGTAATTTCTCTGTATCCCAGGGGATGACTCCATCTGTCCTTCCTCCCTCGAGGCAGGGCCAGCCTGAGGAGGACAATGGGAGGGAGGATAAATGACCACATTGTGGCTCATTTGATTTTGAATGGGTGGAAGGAAAGGCTTGATGTAGGGTGTCAGTGTCTGTCATGTCAGGCGCTGCGTGGTGAGGTAGGCAGGCACTTTTGGTTCCAGGCAGAGAGAAGGGCAGGCGGGCAGCCTTCCAAGGGGTCACAGTAGGGACCAGGTGCTGGGAGCGGGGTGTGTGGGAGGATGCTGAAGTGGGTCATTTAGTCACAACATGAATATTAATGAGTGGCTATGAAACACGCATGGAGCCCAGCCATGGAGTTCAGCACCATTCAGCTCCTGACTCTTCTTTGCACTGTGATAATAAAAGCTCCATTCGGCTGAGGATGAGAATGGCACCAAGATGACTTGCATTTTCTCTTAATCATCTCCAGGGATAAACCATGAACTGCCTGTGTTGTGTTCATAGCTGCCATAGGCACTTCGATGGGATGGGATAGCTTCCTCTTCAATTGCTTCATCCTTTCTGGGACGTGTCTCTTACGTCTGGTCATTCAGTCATTCTCAATGACTGAAGGACAATCTTTGTCCCTTTGCTCTTGTGTGCCTGCCTCTTGCAGGTCTCTAGTACCTGTTGCTGCTTGGGATTAAAGTTTTCCAGAGCTGGAGATAGCCTTTAATCTCACTCTTTCTCTCTTCGGGCAAGGAATTATATTCACAACTCTCATCTCTTGTTATAATATGTTGTTGAGACAATGGCAGGGGAAGAGAGAACAAGCTGGCTTTTGTTTATTTCAAGCAGCCCCCTCCTCAGCCAAATCAACACAAAATAGAAGGAATAGTCTGTTTTGTAGACGAACATTATTGAAACGTCTCAGGAATGTAGGGATGGCCCTGTTGATGGAAGATCAGAAACTGAAAATTTCCCACTTGAGGTTGGGTCTCATACATACCTGCCTTCCCTTTCTTTGTCTTCAATACATTGATGCCTTCCTGAGAGACGGACACTCCAGTTCCCCAAGCTGTTCAGCTTCTCTCGTCTCCAGGTTCTCTTCACTTACAACTCCATTCTCTTTACCTCTTTTTCTTCCCCCAGAACCCTGCCTTATTCGTAAAATTTTGGTGAATCAAAAGGCTCCCCTCCTAGTAGAGCTTGCCTTCCTAACAGGTATGCTTTTTCCTCAGCTGCAGACATTCTGCACCTGGAAGGAACCAAGTCTTAGACCCTGTGTGAGCTTAGCTCTATTTCCTACTTCATGGCTTTTTTAGGAGTATGGAAGAGCGCACTTAGCTACTGAGATACCATCACAGACAGACAAACTAGACTAGAATTGGATATATAAGGGAATATGCCCACTGTGACTCCTAAGCTCTCTAGCCCATACCCTATTGGGTGCAGGGCTTTGGAGTGCTGAGGTTGTCAGTTAACAGATTATCCCACTTCATGTGGTTCAAATGAGTCTCTTGACTATTTATTCTGCCCTTTCAATGTAACACCCATGACATTCAGATTTATCCCCATCTGCAACCCTTTCCCAGCAGCCCCCAGTGTGTGTCTTTATGACTAATGATGACAAGGCAGGCGGGGACCTGTGTAGAGCGCTGATGGCAGATACCTGTCCTGTTTTGATGATGTTTGTATTAAGGTTTGTGACACTGAGCTCCTCTTGGCGAGGTGATCACTTGTCTCCTTGTCCTGAGCATTTCCCATGCCTCTCTAGATTATCCCAGTTCCCCTGCATGAACCATGGCATTCACAGGGATGAGAAAGAGGAATCTGTTCTCCGCCTACCTCCATGTATACTCTTCACATCCTTCCATAACTGCTGACCAAAGGAATGAGCTTCCTTTTGCCTCTTCCTCCACAGTATAAATTTCTTTTGGTCAGATTCTTTTTCCAGGGTTTGGGGAGAACAGTCACATTTCCTCAGATCTGAGAACACAGGAGTGAGGCCCAGGTGCTGTAACTACAGTGTAGTTACATGAGTTCTACAGCTGGCTACCCTGGGCTCAGGAAGTAGCCTTCCATCACCCCTCCATTGAAAAGTCTGTGAAATGTCTCCCTTTCCAGGCACATGGTCTTGACCATTGCATACTGATGATCTGCTCTGCTGCTTATGGCCACTCCTGTAAGCATCCAGGAAATTTCAATGCAGTTGTCAACATGAAGTGCACTGTATATGCCAAAGGCCTGGCACAACGTGAAACTTGAAGTTACTTAGCATTGATAGTTTGGGATAGTTTCTTTTCTGAAGTTGGACAAAGGGATCTGGCCACATAGGTGACTGTAACATGTAATTGGGCTGATGGAATTGGCTCGAAGCTTATGAAATGTTACACAACATAATTCTGACTGGTTCTAGCCTGTGAGATTCCTGATAAGTGACACAGGAGGCTTGACTTCCCCAAAGTGAGTAAGAACTTGTGCTGAATCCAGGAACCTGTAACTCTGAGGGTGTTTCCTGCAGGGTACAGCAGCACCCTGAGCTCATGGTACCACACAGCAACTTATAGCATGTGGTGGCATGTGATCAGTTTGCCTAAGGGAATCGCTGTGATATAGCTGCCTTTGAATAACTCATGCTAATCCTTCCCAAACTTCACTGGTTCAATAGGCTGGACTTGAGTGAAACCTTTCTTGGTCTGTGGGTACCTTCTCATCTGGTGTGAATTGATGCTACCTTAGGTCTTCCCAGGTTAGAAGACTCTCAAGACCATCAATCAAGATTTCCTTGAACTTTGTTAAACTTTAGAGTAGTAATTGTACTCTTGCCTGTCTCCATCTATTTTACTTTCTTGGGGTTTCCCCATGCCCTAAATTCCCTTTGTTGATCATTCTATTTGCATTCTACTGTTATCCTGACACTGGTGAGAATGCTTCCTCCAGCTCCATCCCTATTTTTGGACTTCTCATCCTCCTATCCTCTCATGCATTCTTTGTAGGGGCTCCATAACTCAAGTATAATCCCCCTTTCTGCTCTGGTTTCATCTCCAGTGCTTATCCAGGACCTTCATTTTCCCCCTTTGTCCATGGTTACTTTGAACAGAAGAGATTTTGATTTAACGTTCCTAGTCCTGCCAAGCAGAAGCAGAGTTTAGCCTGACCTGATGGAGACCACCTAGGTTGGGAATAAGCTGTATATTGGTGGGGGCAGCTCTGGAAAAAATAGAGGTTGTAAAAGACAGGGTGTGAAATCTACCATAGAAAAGAGAACACTCTTTTCTCATATAAGAGAAGAAGCCTGGACCTAGAGTGGCCCAGTGTCCATTACTTTGGCTCCCCCCCCCTTTTTTGTTCTTTTGCTCAATTAGCTAGCTAGTCATGACCTTGATAGGACACCCAGATCCAAGCATCCATCATGCTCAGTAGAGAGAAAAGGGAGTTCTTCCTGACATCTTTTTATCAGTGAAGAAAATCTTTTGAGAAGACTCTTGGCTGGCTTCTTTGTCTGTTTATGCTTAACTAGTTACTGTGAAGGTGACGTGCTACTGACCAGGCTTCAGCCCATCATCATATCCTTCTCCAACAAGCAGACTGGCCAGGTTCCATGGAGGTAACTGTCTTTGGGTTTCATTGCTATGAAGAGACACCATGACCAAGGCAATTCTTCTAAAAAAAAAAAAAAAAAAACATTTAATTAGGGTTGGCTTACAGATTTAGCAGTTTAGTCCATTATCATCATGGTGGAAAGCATGGCCGCATCCAGGCAGACTTGATGCTGACAAATCTTGATCTAAAGGAATCCAGAAGGAGACTCTATTCTGCAGGTAGCCAAGAGAAGACTCTCTTCCACACACTGGGTAGAGCCTGATCGTAGGACCTCAAAGCCCACCCCCTACAGAGATGCACTTCCTCCATCAAGACCACACCCATACCAACAAGGCCACACTTCCTAACAGTGCCATTTTCCATGGGCCAAACATGTTCAAATTATCTCAATAACCCACTGTGTTTGTCACACTATTGCCTTAGATGGGCTGTGGTAGTTCTCAGTAGAAATAATCAGAATGATGTGATGATGATTGTTGCTTTGGGGAGAAAGGAATTGAGAGTTGAGGCCTGAAATTGAAGACCACAGGAGTTGTCTCTGATGCTTTACTTTGAGTCTGCATCAGTTGCTTATGCCATTGCTGTGCCAAAATGCCTGTTAAAAGGAAGCTCAAGGGAGGAAATAGTTTTTTGGTTCACAATTTCATGAACTAAACTGGCTGGGTCTGCAGCTATGGGAAGACCAGGCTTTTTGCTTGTAGCTGGGGGATCAAGAAGCAGAGAGGAACCACCAGACTGATTTCCAGAGTGGTTGTACCAGCTTGCAATCCCACAAACAATGGAGAAGTGCTCTTCTTTCTCCACATCTCACCAGCCTCTGCTATCACCTGAGTTTTTGATCTTAGCCATTCTGACTGGTGTGAGGTGGAATCTCAGGGTTGTTTTGATTTGCATTTCCCTGATGACTAAGGATATTGAACATTTCTTTAGGTGCTTCTGGGCTATTTGAGTTTCCTCAGTTGAGAATTCTTTGTTTAGCTCTGTGCTCCATTTTTAATAGGGTTATTTGGTTGTCTGGAGTTTAATTTCTTGAATTCTTTGTATATATATTGGACATGCCCCACTATGTTCATAGCAGCCTTATTTATAATAGCCAGAAGCTGGAAAGAACTCAAATGTCCTTCAACAGAGGAATGGATACAGAAAATGTGGTACATTTACAAAATGGAATATTACTCAGCTAGTAAAAACAATGAATTTTAGAAATTCTTAGGCAAATGGATGGAACTAGAAAATATCATCCTGAGTGAGGTAACTCAATCACAAAAAAACACAAATGGTATGCACTCACTGATAATTGAATATTATCCCAGAACCTTGAAATATCCAAGATACAACTGACAGACCACACGAATCTCATAAACAAGGAAGACCAAAATGTGGGTGCTTAGGTCCTTCTTAGAAGGAATAACAAAATACTCATGGGAGCAAATATGGAGACAAAGCATAGGACAGAAACTGAAGGAGGGGCCATCCAGAGTCTGCTCCACCTGGGTATCCATCCCATGTGCAGTCACCAAAGGTGACAGTGATATGGATGCCAGGAAGTGCATGCTGATAGGAGCCTGATATAGCTGTCTCCTTAGAGGTCTGCCAGAGCCTGACATATGCAGAGGAGGATGCTCAGAGCTAACCATTGAACTGATCATGGGGTTCCCAAGAGAGGAGTTAGAGAGAAGACTGAAGGAGCTGAAAGGGTTTGCAGCCACATGGGGAGAGCAACAATACCAACCAACCAGAGCTCCCCAGGGTCTATACCACCAGCCTAGGGGCACATAGGGAGAGACCCATGGCTCCAGCTGTATATGTAGGGGAGGATGGCCTTGTTGGGCATAGGTGGGAGAGGAAGTCCTTGGTCCAGTGAATGCTGGATGCCCCAGTGTGGGGGAATTCGAGAATGGGAAGGTGGAAGTAGGAGGGTGGGTGAGAGCACATCCTCATAGAAGCAGGAGGAGGGGGGATAGGAGGGGGTTCCTGGGGAGGAATGGAGAAAGTGGATTACATCTGAAATATAAATAAAATATCCAATAAAAAATCAAAAAAGAAAAAAAAAAAGAAGCAGAGAGAAACAGGGCTGGATGAGGGATTTGGCTTTAACCCTTAAAGTCTGTATCTTGGCATCCTTCTTCTATCTGGGTACCTTCTAAAGGTACCCACAAAATCTAAAAATAGGACTGCCATCTGGGGACCAACTTGTTCAAACACATGAGCCTGTGGAGAGCATTTTATATCCAAAGCATAACTCAGCCCATCTTCAACTCAGAACAACAGCAGTCCTTTAGGTGTTTGAGCCAATCAATTCAGTTGGGACCAATCATCTACAATCTAAACCCATTTTGCCAACTAATGAATATAATAACAAACCCACATGGACCCAGAACACATTAGCTTTTTCAAAATCGTGATAGGAAATAGAAAAAGAAGATACCCAAACAATAGGACAAGGCCCTTCGGGGAAGAATTGCAAGAAAAACTCACTTGACACATGGTTTCGGAGTAGTTTTTCTCTGTGAAGCTTTCTGGATTCTGTGCGGAGGCAAATCCAGTGCATGATGCAAACTTGCCTCAGTGCTGCAGCTCAGGTTCCAGAAAGCTCCAACCAGAAGTGGCAGGGAGCCCAGAAGTCTATGGACAATGCTTCTAGGTGGTGGAGTGGCCTTCTAGTTTCCTTATACGTGGCTGTCAATAACTTGAAAAGCAAGGCAGCCTGGGTATCTCAGCACTTAGGGTGGACAGTCCTTCAGATTGAAGCTCAAGTTACATCCACTTGCCACCACCTCCACTGCTTTCCAGCATGCCCTTACCTCTTCCCAGATGATTACAGAACTCTCTAGATGCTTTCCCTTGTACTATGGGCCCTTCCAACAAAATCTCCAGCAGCACCAGAGCCATCTTTAAAAAATAAACAAAAACAAAATCACTTGTCTTCTTAAAACCATTTGACAATTTCCCATCAAGCTTATGATCAAATCTAAACGTCTCTACTGACTTAGGGTATCCATCTACTCTCTTCTTCAAGTCTTATTTTATATCGCTCACAAACCTTCATCCATCTTTATAATATTCCTGTTTCTGCAATGCTCCCTGACTCCTTCCTTGAATTCTTAGAATGCTTTCTTTCCAGTTCCTTGCAGCAGTATGTTGTCATCTTCAGGTCCGCTCTACTCAGATGTTACTAATCAAGAAGTCTTGCTTGATTGTATTGAGCCTGACAGTATTTTCTTGCTAGCATGTATTATCCCTGATGACATACCATTAACTTGGGCCATGTCCCCTGGTACTGTTTGACTCCATTAATTCACCTCTGTGTCTGCTGAAGTCCCTATCCATGAGGTAAGCATCCCAGACAAGTCTAGATTTGATAAGTTAATGAATATAGAGATGACATACCATACCTTAAACTGTGGCAGGCAAGGGAGAGGAAGGAGAGGATAGTTCCAAGTTCTAGGATTGCCAAGGCATCCTTGGCTGTTCCCATATGCTATCCAGAGTAGATCACAAAGAGTTCTCTAAATTTTCTTCTATGGAACAATTTCAGCATATTACCTACACTCTCTTTTTAAAAAGAAAAGAAAAAGAAAGTATTTGTGTGAAAAGCCGCTTAACTCTGCAGCTCTAGCAGATAAACCTTCTAATTTACAGTGAGTTGACACCCTCCCAGAGCCAAAATCAATGTGTGTCACTGTAAATCCAAGCGAGGTCTCAGCATTGGACTCACACCAGCCAAATGATGGCTTTGCTGTTTTACGTGGCCTAATTGGTGGGAAGATGGCACAGATCTCAGTGGGTGGGTTCGTGAAAGCTCCCTTCTTGGTCCAGACCTACCTTCCTGCATTGATGCCTTTCTCTTCTCAGATTCAGTGTTGGTCTAGGTGCCCTGAGCAATGTCTATCCTGTGAGCCTGTCAATATTGAGTTCATCACTAAATCTGTTAGCAGCCTTCTTGAAATCATCCACTCAGTATTAACTTCTTTATGTTGCTTGGGAAATGTCACTAAACAGATGAGAACCAAATGGTATGAGTATGTTTCTGTCTTCTCCTAAAGGCAGCAGTGCTTTGAGCAGGGTGCTCCAATCCACCAGCATGGAATCCTGTTTTGTAAGGATTGTTCATTAAGCCCTATGTGCCTGCCACTCTCTGAGTTCTGGGATTGGGACTACTTAGAGTCCAGGCAGGAAGACTACAAAATTGAATAGGACAAGTTATCTTGGGTTAAAGTGGGGGTGTTGAACACAATAATGACACTCTTGGATCATTCTAAGAAGGTGGATGAGCTTATTCCAGGAGCCAGTGTTGGTATTTCAATTTAGAGGTGACCAGGAGTTGGTCAAGTGAACAAGTGAGAGACAAGAAGGACCCAGGCTATGCTGGCTGGGTCTTTGCTTGGAAAGTGTAGCATCTTTCTCATCAGTCTAAAGAAAGTGGATATGCTAGTTAATTTTAATTATCAACTTGATTGGGTTGATAATGACCTAGGAGACTTGAAGAGGACACGTCTAGGTGTGTCGCTGATGGTCTGATAGTTTACATTGGTTTAAGTGCTCTGGGGCTAATATTGATGGATTCATAGTAAAACGGCATTATTAGGAGTACCCTTTTAAGCTTTTATTATAATCTGCTTCTTCCCCTTTGTCTGCTTCCTGTCCACCATGATGTTTGAGCTACTTCACCTGATCCTCAGTACTTGAGAAATACAGTGAATTCCTGCTCCTTTAAGTTGTCATCTTAGGTATATTTACCACATCATGAAAGTAACCAATACGGCAAGAATGCATGACTTGATCTCTGTCTTCCACTCAGAACTTCACATCAGAATTCAAGACTCTGTATGCAGAGGGCTTCAAAGCCACTCCACTCAAGAGCTTTTTGAATGGGCATTATCATGCCTAACCTGTCTTTGTTTTCAGAGCAAATCCATAGCCACACATTCTAGCTATGGACTGTGGCTCCAACTTTCATCCCAGGAGAGCAATGATCCCAAGCCAAGCCTTAGAAGCCATGAGGTCCCTTTGGGTGCTGAAGCTCTTTTTCTTTTCAATGATATTCATTAAAATGCAATTGCTCTTGGGATAGGGATAACTGATTTGTTTAAATCATTTAATTGCTTAAGACAAGATTAGTGGTCAGGAGTTGACAGACCAGTTCAGCTGTGGGGATAGTTCTTTTTTTCTTTTTTTCTTCATTTTTTTTTTAATTTGAGATTTTAATCATGAGTATAATATATATTTGTATCATTTTCACTTCTCTCCAATTTCTCCTGTGTTTCTCCCAATCTTACTTAAATTCATGGTCTCTCTCTCTCTCTCTCTCTCTCTCTCTCTCTCTCTCTCTTTCCCTCTCTCCCTCTCTCCCTCTCTTCCTCTCTCTTTCAGCAGCCTTTAACTGCCTGTTGCTCCTTATCTAAGGACGACACCTTGCAAATTTTCTTCCACTGGTGCTGGTGTGGTGTTTTCTGGTTTTATGAAGACAGTCATATTATTGAGAATTCATAGGAGTAGCATGTCTGCCCAGACCAGACACATATACCCGTGTTCTCAGGTTTTTACAATCTTTCCACTATCTCTGCTGTAATGTTCTCTGAGTCATGAGTGTGAAAGTAGAACCTGAAACAAAGGTTTGAGACCCTTAAAATTAACGAGGCTTGTTTGGCCTTCCAAAAAACAAACAAAACAAAACGAGACAAACAAAACAACAACAACAACAAAAACCAAACAAACTGAGATAACAAAGAAAGTGGGGGAATCTTGGACCAGCCTGGTACTCATTTATTTAATTGCACCACTAATCTAGGAATTTCTCTGAAGGTACTGTATAGAAATGTAAGCCTGGCAGTCAGTCAACTTTTTGGATTATTATAGATGATGTAGATGGGGTACCCTCTAGTCAGTGAAAAATCTTCACGAAAATGAGGTTTCTGGAGGCGTAAGAAATATCATTTCTCTGTGGTGGTATCCTCTCCTTTAAAAAGTGGTGTATCTCCTGCTGACTTGTGTCTGTGGAAGGCCATGGCCAGCCAGGTCAGTTGGGAGGCTATCTGGAGCCTTATCTTTAAGTATAGCCATAGTCACTCCATAGCATTTTTTTTCCTGATATGAGAGCTGTGCTTTTAACATACCTATTTCAGTCAGTCACTGACCACCTATGGTTAGCTGTAGAATCTTCCAGGACATTTTGGGTCACATAACTTGTGGTGTAGAGTCTTTCACATCCCTCTTAACAGCTGAAAGTCAGAGTTTGCATTAGTGACTTGTCTTATTCCTGTGACAAAATCCTAGATGGGAGTAATTTACTGAAGGAAAAGTTTACAGCTCCAGGGATTACACAGTTTATGATGGTGGGAAAGGCCAGCCAGACAAGGCAGGAGGGTGGCCAGTCTCACTGGATCCACCGTTAAGAAGTGGAAAGGGATGCCGGTGTTCAGCTTTTTATTTTTCTTTCTTTTTTATTCTGTCCAGAGCATAGAAAAGTCAGAGCATAGAAAAGTGCTGGTGACATTCAGGATAGGACTTCCCACTTCACTTAACTGAGTCTAAGTCTAATCCTTCACAGATATGTCCAGAGCTGTATTTCTGTGGCAGTTCTAAAACCCATCATCATGTTGACTATCAAGATGATAGTTAACCATCACGGAGCCACTATGGTCAAGGCATTGACTGGGAATAGCAGTCTCTCCTCCTTGCCACACCCGAAAGACCCAGAAAGTTAAAAACAAATTCTCTCACTTCCACAGCAAAGGATTCTACATGGTGAAAATCAGGATCTGAAGTCTTGACCCTGCTGGTGCTTTCTTGTTCTTTCCTCACCAGCAGCTCTGATGAGAAAAGACTCAGTCACCCATATGTGGTCTGTACCATCCTATGATCTGGTAGATCTCGGTGATGGCCCATTAATCTTCATAGGCTTAAGAATACCAATAACAGGGGGCTGGAGAGATAGCTAATTGGTTAAGAGTATTTGTTGCTCTTCCAGAAGACCAGGGTTCAATTCCCAGCACCCAAATGACAGCTCACAACTGTCTATAACTCCTGTCCCAAAGTATCCAATACCCCCACACAGACATATAGTCAAAACACCAGTACACATTAATGCAAATAAAAAAAAAAGTATACCAGTAATAGTTTTCTGCCCACAGAGGTTGTCGCTGATATTGAAAGATCTTTGTGAGGACGTAACCTGACTCTGCTGCACTCTGCCAGGTCTCAGTGAACTAGGCCTACATTTAATTTTCCTGAGCTCTGGTGAGTGTGAGAACAGACACAGCTCAGTTCCTGACAGTCTGGTTTTAGCTCTGTGACACATCTTTTCAGAAGAAGCCAGTGATCCAGTCCCCTGCATAGACCTCTCTAGATTGTACCTAGTTGCTCTTGTTTTTTTTTAACATAGGAAATTACCAACTGATTTTGTTATCAGTAGTGCTATTTCTTCACCATTACCATAAAGAGTGGGAGACCAGAAAAAAGGTACCACTCAAGGACTGTGCTCATTTTGATTCTGGCTTTCTTCAATCCTAGAAGAGGAGAACCAGCCCTGAGCCTTAGTACTATCTCTGTGATTGGGACAGTGTTGTCCATCTTACATAATACACAAGAAGGCATCCTGTGTAAAATAGCTATCTGGTTATTAGTCTCAGTTCTTTACTCTTGCCCAACCATGTCCAGAGCTTATGACATCATCTTTGTAATTCCTCTTGCAAGACAACAAAGCAGTTTGCCTAACATTTGACCATGAGTTCAGCTACATAGATTACTTAAACCAAATGGAATATTAGTCATACAAAGTTCCTGCACAGGGAGGGGTGTGAGATAGATACCTCAAGAGGTAAGAGGTACATACAGAGTTTGACTTAGAACACCTCAAACTCCCAAACTCCAAGAAAGAGCCTGTGGAGTAGACTTGACAGCTCCAAGAGATTCCAAAGGTGTGAAAAGTCACTATGTTTGTTACGCAGCAACAACTCTCAAATGCATATCATAAAGCTCCTTCCTCTGACTCACAGTGGGCACTCAACAAATATTGACTAATATATTATGGTACTGTTATCACAAAAGAATGAAACACAGGAACATTGCTGGTGTTGATCTAAAATTTGAAAATGGTTCTCCAGAGAGGACTTTCTTCTTCCAAGTAGCACATGTCTTTTTTGTTTACAAAGAAAAATGCAAAAAGTGATGTTGGACTTTGCGTTTTGGCCATACCAGGTGCCCTCTGCTAAGCTCTGCTTATGAGTGGCCTTACTCACTGGATTGTGATGAATTGTCTCTTCTACCAGCCTGTGTACTCCTGGGGGTGGGAATTTTCTCTGTGCATTCTTGGAAGACCCAGAGTCAGGAATGGAGAGCAACAGAGATCTGGCTCTTTATGTGATTGTAAAAGACCCCACATTCCCGAGATATTAGTAGGTATCTAGATGGAAGTGACTCCACATTCCCAAGATATTAGTGGGTATCTAGATGGAAGTGACTCCACATTCCCAAGATATTAGTGGGTATCTAGATGGAAGTGTTTTGTTTCTAAAACTTTCTTCTATACTTCAGGGAAGTCATTAACCAGTCCCAAAAATCCAGAGAAGACCTGCTAATGCCAGTGTGTTTGAGGATTAGCAGTATCAGCTTGTTCCAGAAATCAGTACATCTGTCATACATGGGGCTGGATGACAGGAAGATGGAGGGAAGGAGCCACTGGTCTTTGGCCATTCAGTCATCTTCCGCATGCTTTCTAACAAGTTTTCTTCTTCTCTTTTTTAATATTCTTCTCTCATACCATACTTCCAACTGCAGTCTCTCCTCCCAGTCTCTTCTGATTTCTCCTCTCCCCCACATCCACTGCTCTTCTATTTCTGTTCAGAAAAGAGTAGGCCTCCCAGGGATAGCGACTGAATATGGCATAAAAAGATGCAATAAAACTAGCCACAAACTCTCATATCAAGGTTGGATGAGGCAATCCAGTAAGAGAAAAAGGGCCCCAAGATCAGGCAAAAGAGTCACAACACCCCCATTCCCACTGTTAGGGGCCCCACAAGAACACCAAGCTAAACAAACACAGTACATATGTAGAGGACTAAGCACAAACCCATGCTGGCTCTGTGATTACTGCTTCAGTCTCTGTGAGCCCCTTTGAGCCCTGCTGAGTTTGTTGTGTGGGCTGTATTCTCCTGACTCTCCACCTCTTCAACAGGATTCCCTGAGTTCTGCTTGATGTTTGACTGTGGGTCTCTGCATCTTCTCCCATCAGCTGCCGGAAGAAATCTCTCTGATGGTGATTGGGGTAGGTACCAATCTATGAGTATAGCAGAATATCATTAAGAATCATTTCATTGATTATTATTATTATTATTATTATTATTATTATTATTATTATTATTTCAGTTGTGTTTGGTTTTACTTTAGGTCTCTGGGCCATACAGGTTCCAGTTCCTGGCCATCCAGACAGTGTCAGGATGGGGTCCCTCTTGTGGCTTGGACCTCCAGTTAAATCAAACATTGCCCTAGCATATCTTGCAGGCAGGACAGATTATGGGTCAAAGGTTTTGTGGCTGGATTGGTGCCTTGGTCCCACTACCAGAAGCCTCTCCTGGTTACAGAAGATGGTCAGTTCGGGCTCTATATCCTCCGTCATTGGGAGTCCTTGTTAAGTTCACCCTCATAGGTCAGAAGAAGTTTCCACTGCACTAGGTTTCTGTATTACCTGTAAATGCCCTCTATTCTTGTTCTCTCTGTGTGTTTCCCTCCCTCCCTCCCTTCTTCCCTCCTTCCCTCCCTCCCTCCCTCCCTTGCTATCCCCCTCTGTCTCTTTCTTGCCCTCCTTCCCTCCCTCCCTCCCTCCTTCTCTCCCTCCCTCTATTCCTCCTTTCTTCCCTCACTTCTTAGCTTGATCACCCTTGTTCTTATATCCATCTGTCCCTAGTCCACACACAAAATCTATTCTATTTCCCTTCCTAGGAATATCTATGTGTCTCCCCTAGATCCCTTCTTGTTATCTAGCCTCTCTGTATCTGTGGATTGTAGTGTGGTTATCCTTTACTTAACAGCCAATATCCACATATAAGTGAGTACATATCATGTCTGTCTTCCTGGGTCTGGCTTGCCTTCTTCAGGAAAATCTTTTTCTAGTTGCATCCATTTGCCTGAAAATTTTATGATATCATTTTTTCCCTAACAGCTGAGTAATGCTCCATTGTGTAAACGTACTACATTTTTTAAAATATCTATTCTTTGGCTGGGGTATATCTACGGTGGTTCCAGTTTCTGACTATTATGAAATCCACTATGAACATAACTGAGCATGCCTTCTATTGTAACCATGTTCTCTGTCATGATCATGTGTGTGTTCTGTTGTGATTGTCCATGCTTTCTGTTATGATCACACATACTTTCTATGGTGATCCTGTATCCTCTTGATTAACCCCATACATGCTTTCCATTGTAAGTTAGCTTGCTCTCTGCTGTGACCCTGCATGCTTCCTGTTGTAACCATGTGTGCATTCTACTGTGACCCCACATGCTTCCTGTTGTAACCCTGCATGCTTTCTACTGTGATTCTTAGTGATTTCTTTTGTGACATTGTATGCTTTTTTATTATAACCCAAGTTCTGTTCCAGTTCCTGTTTAGTTGTCAGTTTTCTGCTTAATGTGCATCCTGGAGATAAAATTTAGCAATTGCTGTGGAGCTCTGACTCCTGGTTCATGATGCTCTAGTTCCTTAGATGAGGCCCTGGTACCTATAATCTGGCTGTGCCTTCAAACTGCCACTGTATGCTTCAACCCTAACAGAGTGCCTTTTCTCAATAAATATTTGTTGAATGAATATTAGAATACCACAGTTTGGAGAATTGCCGTTGTACAACACGAACTCTGTTCCACTAAACATTCCTTAGACATCGGCTTCGGTCTGACTCAAGCCCACATTTCCCCAGTTCCTTAGGTACTATCATTTAATCATATAGCTATCCTTACCAGTCAGCTTTAAACTGGGATTGTTGTATTCATTTCTGGCTCTTAGCTCCCCAAATGCTTATGGCCCCCTTTCCAGGCTGCCCCGGCCTGGCCTTTGAATGAAGCTTGTATACAACAAAGCTAGAGGGCTACTGCACTATCCATGACTTTCTTACTTACAGGGAACAAGGAACAGATTACTCAGAATATGTGTGTAGAAGAACAGGCATGCTCGACAGTGCTCAATGTCTAAAACATGCCAGTTTTCCTGGGACAATAACAGTTCTACACTATTTTTCCCTAGGATAATTATTACCAGGATCTTCTTCATTCTCAGAAGTGCCTCATTTTGGGCAATAAATTGTCCAATCATCTAGTCCTATTAAATATACCAGGACGCTTTCCTTCTAGGTATATATCTTCTAACATCCAGAGGCTCTAGGTAACAATATCCCTTAAAGGCCTCCCCAGCCCTGCGGCAAAGTGTCTGTGAACTTTCCCTGAGCTTGTGACAAATTACTGGGGGGTGGGGAGATGTTTTCCCAACCTAATTCTGAGCACAGGTGTATAATCCTTGCAGATCATTGGCCCCTGGCTCCTTAAGCCAGTCTCCATAGACATTTCCCACAGCACCAGGCTGGAAACAGTCAATAAGTCTGTGTTGATTAGAGCCTTGTTACAACTGTACCTATCAGTTGCTGAGACCCTAACACTTGATACTCGGCACAATTCATTGATTCAGCCCCTCGGTTAAACCATCAATAGAGGTCTCCAGTTGTCCCTGCTTAATGTTTGGGGGGGTTGGTTATTCTGAACGGTAGCTACCATGACATCAAAAGCTAACGTTCTGTTAAGAGATCACAGCTACCTGTGGCTGAATGTTTGCTTCTAGTAGACATGGAGTCACTTCTGCTGGACTAACCCTGGAGTGAAAAATGATTACAAACTCTAGATGAAAAATTACAGTAAAGGAGAAATAAGCTTAATATTGGGATAAAATAGGTAGAATTGAGAGTCCAGAAACCTGGAAGAAAAAAAAAATCAGCTGTGAGCATCCTTCCAGCCTACAGCTTTGCCCTTAAGGTCATGTTCCAATCTCCAGTCTCAGGTTGGTAAATATTTAAAGAGCTATTCCAAGTATCTCTTACCGGCGAAGGGATCAAGATGACTGAATTCGAATAATTATCATGTCTCCAAAGTGAGGGGTAAAACCTTACAAATGAGAGACATAAAAGGAGTCGGCTCAAATTCTGTGATTAATTTCTTCTAAATCTCTGCCATAGTGATATAAGCTTAGGGTAAAATGATAGGAAGCTGGGAGAAACTTCACTAGTGGCTATTAGAGAGGAGACAGGACTTGAAGTTTGTGTTCAGCTAATTTACTGTGGCTAAAATGAAAATTGTAAACTTGAGGGGAACTTGACCAGTATAGAATTTGCAATGTGCCAGGACTAATTTCAATTTCTAAGCATATGAAGAAACAGGATCACTTGTCCCACTGTCAAGTTTTTTTTTTTTATTTACGCAAGTATCATGAGTACTAACAAATCATACATTGGTCTTGATAGCACAGAACAACAGATGGTTATGCTTAGATATCTATCATACAGGTCAGCTGACTGGCTCACTGGTATGTGGGGAGTTGAAATTTGACTAGGTGACTTTTCTACTGGCTAGACTTGCCTGGACCTTCAACTGGGGCCAGTGTTGATTTTACTTTGTTCAAAGTGTCACATCCTTTCTGATGTCAACCATGATGGGTAAGAATGGAGAGGGGGTAGGTGTCATGAAACTTCTTAAACGCCAGGTTCAGAACCAACGCGCTCACCTTCCATCGAATTCTTCTGACTGGTAAAAGCACAAGGCCAGATAGTAGAACCTGGAGAGTAACATTGCTGAAGATGTGGATTTAGAAAGAAGCAAAGAATTTGAACATTTATTTCTATTTGGCTGTGTAGGAAAAAAAAATGACGATTGACGCATGTACACTGAGTGACCTTATAAATTTTAATTATGTAAAGAATGGGTGGTGCATAATTTATAGATGATAATAAAACATACACTATTTACTATTGTCCCTGCCATATAGTCAGCAGGATCTTACAGAATGTTCAATTGATGCTTTATCAGTAAGAAATCTGTACCTGCAATTCACAATTGGACAGCTTCACTGTGGATATGAGTTGGTGGTTTTCACCAAAGAGCAAGATGAATGAAAAACAAGTAAGGATGTGTGTCACAACTTTGTTCATTTGTAAGAGGAGAAGGAAACACCTTCTTTGCGGAGTCAACAATTTTTGAATAGCACTTACAACCTAGGAGAGAAGAGACCAAGACGCACTTGTACATACTCTGCCTCTTAGCATTTGCTCCATCACTTTCTTAAATCTGGACAGTCAGTAAAACCTAATCTCAGTACTGGCTTCTAGTGCTGGCAGAATCCCGAGGTGAAAATGATCCCCTCAGTTATGACAGGTTGTGATATTCCAGATGTGGAGCTGGATAGAAACACATCAGTGCCCACCGTGCCTTACTCCTATCTTACATAGACAGTCCAGCGCCCATTACCTCAAGAATATAGACATTGTAGACTAATCAGGTTGTGGTGAGTTATCAGCATTCTGTATCTTTATTTTTCATATAGTTTCATATGTTTGTGTAATTTAATTTCAATAATGGCTGGGTTTAACAGCCAGCATGCATAATTTGAGAAAATATGCTAATTGGCTTTTGGGAGCCTGTATGAGCTGGCTTCAGTGCAACATCAAGACGTCTTTCCTTTTCTTTCCTGGTTAGAAATTCTTAGAGAAAACAAAGTGGCAGGGAGGGGTATCCCTTTTCTTCTCTGCTTTCTGGCCCAGTGCCTGGCATAGGGAATATTCTTGATAGAGGTGCATTGAATAAAATATTAGGCTTTCTTTTCTCCCCCCTTCTTTAAAAGCTCATGCTTCTAACTGCTGATTCCTTTTTCACTACTATTCATCCTGTGCAAGCAGCATGGAGTGAAGTTTAGCATGGTCTTAATTCAGCTCTTGGCTGTGTCATTGACTACAGACTGTTGAGTGATTAGTAACCTAGTGATTAGTAATAATGGTATTGCTTTCCTTTTATGAAAAATATATGAGTTGCAAGTGGCTGCATCTTGTAGAGTGCCCAGTGCCTATGGGCTTGGTACCAGCATTTGTTGTTAGTATTACTATAAATTAGCTGTACCATATCTGTGGTGTGTCCGACACGCTACAAGAAGCTATCATGTCTCTGTAATATTTTAAGCAGTATTTCCAAGATGAGATTACCAAGGTCCAGAAGAACTGTGTGACGTGGTTACTATGGTGCAGATTTGAAGATGGGACTTAGCCTTGGAATTCCAGACTCAGACACACCCAGAGAGGCTGGGAGTGCACGAACTAGAATATTCTGTCTTCCCTGTGCCCCATTTAAAGTTTAACTCCTGCAGCGTTAAACTCACCCCAGGAGGCCTGTATCAATGACTTTTCTCATGGATGTGACATTGACGTGACAAAGCACCCATCGATACCAGTGTATGGGAAGTAGGGCTCATTCTGGATCAAGATGTGAGAGCGTTGTTCATCATTACAGTGAAGGAACAGGAAGCAGGGTGGTCACATTGTGTTTGCATCAGGAAGAATGTAATGACTGTTGGTGCTCCGCTGGCTTCTTTGTTATTCAGTCTAAGGCCCCAGCATCCTGGTTTAGTGTCACGCACATTCAGAGTGGTTTAAACTCCCCTGGAAATGCTATCAGAGACACACAACAGTCTTTGTCTACGTGATTCTCAATCATGTCAAGTTCACAGTGAAGATTAGCAAACACATGCCCTTTAGACTCTTCATCCAGGCCATGAGGGTTGGCCTCCCAACTTCTGAATCACTCTTTCAAGAGCTAACTCACTTATAAAACACAGTGAACTTTAGGGCCACCACCACTTCTCTTGCACTAAATCTCATATGGGAGTCATTGTTTCCCAAACAATGGGAAACAACGTTTGTCAGAACGAGGCCAAAGGAATGACGCATCAATGCCTTGAGGAACTGTGAGAGAGACTCTAGGGGAATAAAAGCAAGAGGGCCTTTACTTCAAGTGTGTTTCATTCTCTGGATTGTTCTTCATACCTCCTGTGACAAACATTTATACTGAATTTATTAAACATGTTTATTTTGTTGGATGTCAGAACAGAGCTATAGAACCCAATCTGGCGAAAGGACATGCCGAACGCTGTCTTCGGTGTACCTTGAATCTGGATATGGCCTTCTGCCTGGATTTTGTGCTTTCCCAGACATATTATAGTATGTGCCAGGCAATTATGTTTCAATTGCTCTGTCCTGGGAAAGTTCTGGAAATGGGATGCTTTTGATAATATTTAGTATGTGCTTACTGATGTTAATTTACATGTTTTTTTCTGAATTCAGACAACTTTCCTTGGATTATTGCTTTATTACATTCCATGTATAAAAGTGCTCTGAAACTGAAGTAAGATCATTTACAGCATTAGACCATAGTCAGTCCCACTCTTTAAGGTCTTGAAATCCCAGGTCTTGCAAACAGATCTAGATAGGTCTACAACGGCCCTCCTCAAAGCTCCCACTGGCGCAATGCTACCATCTGCCTATTCATCGCCCCATCCTCTCTAGGCTCAATATTTTCTTTTTAAATGTAAATAAGCTTTTGGATCAGACTTGACATTTCACCCAGGAGAAGTATACAATTAAATAGATTTAACTCTAAGTTCATTTTAAAACAGTTCTATCAAATCCATTGGCTTTGAAACCCCTACCTCCTCAAATGCTCCCATAGTCCTAGACATCTATGGATCGGCTTTCTGTTCCCCTACATTGATATAGATTTTGTGCTGGAGGCTTGGCTGTAGTTAGTGTTGTCAAGCACCACAGAGACGACTGGATTGCCTTGCCCTCTTTTTCTCAGAGCCAGTGCAAGCTTGAGGCCCAGAAGTTAACACGACAGGCCAACTTCCTCCCTGTGCTACTGAAGTGCTGGTGCCATGCAGGCGAGGGGAATGCAATTTCATGTCTTTCCGTTTTATAGTCATCCGTGTAAACAACTCACTCCATCAGGGCATAAATTGAATTACTGCTTTAATAGAGGCATAATCAGCAGGCTTTGAAAAAGAGATTGCTTCCTCCTAGGAGGGTAGGGCAGCAGTGTTTCACAGAGCAGCAGGATTGAAGCTGAAATGTGAAAGATAAACAAGGAGACCACAGGGTCAAAAGTGGGCAGAAGCCTTGGAATGTGAGGCACCGGGGCAGAGACCTCAGTGGTCTTCATGCTGTGGGAGGTGGGAGGAAGGAGGTGGTACATGGCATGTGGATGCTGCGGGCCAAGGGCACAGGGCTAAGAGGTAAAGGCTTATTTTAGAGGTTCTCAGCCTTCATTTTGTTATTGTTTCTTTAAGGAGAAAGTTTAAATTTAGATTTCATTTCTTTCTAATGAAAGACATTAGATAGTAAGATATGCCATTGGTTGAACAAGATTTAGCTTTGGTGCACCACAGACTACTACATTGTCACATTTTTCACCTCTCAAGAATCAGCTTTCTTCTGCCTTTTAAGAGGTAATAGGTCTCACCGAGAACACACGGCTCAACGGTTACCGAGCAATCTCAGTCCTTGTAAAACTCTTGTGTTGACCCTATGAGATGAGCATATGCATTGAGCTGGCACACTCAGATGTAGAATCGGTAAAAGAATTCAACCCACTGGGCATGCATTCCCCTTTTGGAGAGGGACAGAGCCAGGCTTTGGTCCAAGTACTAGCTCAAGATTTGAGACAGTGGTAGCCTCACTGGGGCCTGAGCTGATGAAGGAAGCCTGCACCTCAAGCTAGATCTCTGTCTTCTGACACATATGTGCATTGTCTCTGTTGTATACCAATCTGGGAACTCAGTCACACCACAGTGTTGAGGGGTCCCTGGCAAATTCTCCAAAGGAAAAGCAGCAGGTGGTAGGATAGTCTGGAAAGAGCCTAGGGTTTGAAGTCTGGTTTCATGACTTCACTTCTAGCTCTGCCACTTTCTAGGTAGCTTTGGAACATTTAACTTGACCAAGACTTTCCTTTCCTTTTTCTTATGCTCAGAGGTAGGTTTTGTTTTGTTTTATTATCATTTATTAGTTATTCAAAACAATACGGGTTATATAATTATGACATTTTATAGATGTATATAATATACATTGGTCATCTTCAATATTCTATTGTCACGTCCAGCTCCACTCTCATTGTATCCTTTTCTCTGTCTTTAAACCCTCCTACTTTCATGTAGTATTTCTATTGTTTTCTTTCTTTCATGTGTTTCTTCTCATTTTTATTTACATGTATACATACATGTAACATAATATACACATATAAATACAACTTGCTGAGTCCATTTACTGTTCTTTGTATATATAAATGTTTTTAGGGCTTACCATTTGGTATCACCAATTAGGGGTTTGTTCCTAAGGGAAAACTGATCGACCCTCTCTCATCCATTGCTAGTTGTCTTTTGATCTTCATCTAAGGGTGGAGCCTGGTGAGATGTCCTTCATTAATGTCATCATTGTTTGTGTCATCATTGTTTCGGTCTTTTTAAAGCTACCATATTTTGAGATTTAATGGGTTCTGCTTTCCTGTATATAGAAAACAGTCTCACTGCAGACCTCTTGGTCCTACAGCTCTTACAGTCTTTCTACTCTCTCTTGTGTGATATTGCCTAAGTCTTAGGTATAGAGACTGTGTTGTAGCTGTATCAGTTAGGGCTGTAGAGCTGGTTGTTCTCTGCTTTGACGAGCTGTGGCTTTCTGTAGTGGTCTCTGTTGGCTGTTAAACAAAAGTTATTTAATGAGAGATGAGAGCTACTATTGACCTGTGGGTATAAGGATAAGTATTTAGAATGTAACTAGGAATTATGCTGGTTTAGGGAAGTGGCAATAGTAGGTTATCTTCTAGATCCCATGGGTTCATCAGGAATGGGCAGATAGCTAGGATCACAGTACCAAGAATGAATTCCCTACTATTGAGAGGTACCCAAGGCTAATTAGATAATTGTTGGGTACTCCATGTTGTAAGTGTCACCATCGCACCTATAGGGACATCTTAGCACATCTGCCGTTATTGCTGTTCATATGCATTATAGCTGCTTGGGACCACAGATTGGATTTTTCTCTTGCCCCTTTTCATTGCACCTTCTGGAACAATGAGAGGTAGTTTTCAGGAAGGAGTGTCCCAGGTTAGTTCCAGCTCAGTTCCTCCAAGTACTGTGTCCAAGTTGTGTGGCCTCTTCTCATCTCCTGTTGGGACTTGTCAAATTCTATGAAGCAATCAAAGGCAACAGCAATAATATATATTGTTTAGGGGATTT
Source organism: Rhabdomys pumilio (assembly GCA_030674055.1). Classification (NCBI taxonomy): domain Eukaryota; kingdom Metazoa; phylum Chordata; class Mammalia; order Rodentia; family Muridae; genus Rhabdomys; species Rhabdomys pumilio. The sequence goes on from JANHMN010000012.1 coordinate 33,571,765, forward strand.
CCTGGACTCCCCTATCTAACAACTAGAAAATAGGTTTATCATGCCTGATACTTTTTGTTTGTTTTGTTTTGTTTTTAGATGCTTTATGTCTCTTGCAAAAACATTATCACTCCAAGTGGCACAATTTCATAATGTATAATTTCATTTACTATATATATATACAATCACATATTTGTATTATATGTAATTTGGAGTAAAAATAAAATGATATTATTCCCTATGGCTTTTGAGAAATGTTTACGGAAATTTCTATCTACACTGCTGAACTCTGAAAAGGCTGGAGGTGGTCTCAGAGTGGTGCAGCTTCCTGGCTTTTCTCTTTCTTTCCTGCTGAGTGTAGAAACTGAGAACCCAAGTGGATGGGTGATGGGTGTGAGGACACAAATGATTGCTAGTTTATTATGAAGGGCAGAGGGGTGGGGGTGCCAGCTTCCTGCAGGGGCTGCTGATGAGTGAAAGGGTCTCAGCTAACACTGCAGGCACTGAAGCAGTGTGTAGCTTGGGCATCCTGGAATCTGGGAACCCAGTGGAGCCTGTCCTCCCTCTTCCTGTCATCAAGTGGTTTTAGCTCTCCGGAAATTCTGGCTCGCTGGTTCATCCAGACTTGATATTTACCTCCATGAGAAGTAGAAAGCCACGCAGGGATCCATAGGCAGAATCTTATGACCTCTTCAGGTATGTTTTATGTGGTGCTTTTGCCACCAGGCTCATTTCAAAGTAAAACCATCAAACACAAACAGAAGGAAGACAAGAGAGCTGTGTCCCAGCCAACCGGAAGGGAGCAGGTGCTCCCCAAGAGAACTGGGGTCATAGCATCTGAGAACTCTTCGTGTTGTCTCTGATCCTTCCTCCTCCTCTTCCTCTTCCTCTTCCTCTTCCTCTTCCTCTTCCTCCTCCTCCTCTTCCTCCTCCTCCTCCTCCTCCTCCTCCTCCTCCTCCTCCTCCTCCTCCTTTTCCTTCTCTGGCTGATATGCTCACAGTGGGAAGTCTTCTCTGACCCCGACAGGATACAGAAATCATGTTCATGCTTATGGCAGCACTATTGAAATAACTTTTCTGAATTAATGGGGGGGGGTGAAGTATAGGAGATAGCCACTGAGCTGGGAGTCTGTGCACAAACTTCCTCTAATTATTTGATCAGGAGTTTATAAACCTCTCAGTGCTCAGCCTTGTTCCTGGATGGAGAGAATGGAGAAGAGAGATACTCCGTGTGTTTTTAGGAACACCCACTCCGTGCCTCTAAATTGGAGGGAGTGGAGAACATGTGCCTACACAGGTTACAGAGAAGCCAAGAGTAAGGAGAAGCTGTGTCATCCATCCCAAGGGTGAGTATGGATGTGCGGCAATCCTACCTTGGTAGAACCTTAGGCAGAGAGTATATTAACATGATGTCAAGAGGAATCAAATAAGTCAGTTCTCCAATGTCCTTATGCCCCTACAAAGCTCAGAACAGCATAGGTTCACTTTGGGAATAAAGGCCCCAAAAGGACGACAGAAAGATGAAGTGACCTCTCTAGATTAAATTTCTGTCACCCTGAAAAGCAGAGTCTCAAACAGAAAGTTGGGCTACTTATGGGAAGACAACAGCAAACTTGGGTGGCCAAATAAGATGATTTGCATAATGCAAGCACCAGCCATGCTAGAGGACTGTGTTATAAGCATCTGTTCTTGATGGACTCCAGGCTACTACACCAGACCTAGCCAACAAGTGTTGGATTTCCCCAGACTTTTAAGGAACTTGCCCTCCCCCTCCTGACCTTTCATCTTAGGGAAAGGCACCTTGCCATCCTGGATGCTGAGGATCTTTCTAGACCGCTTACTGTATCACCTTTATTCATTACCATCCTCACGGTTTCCTTTTGTTCTGTTCAAGATCTGAGCACACTTCATCCTTCCACCCTGCTTCCTGCAATCCACTCTCTCTTACTGGTTTCCTCCTGAGCATACTATGCATTGCCATCTGGAAGGATGGGTTCATGTTAAATCAGGACGTTTCTTTTTTTTTTTTTTTTTCTGTTTTCACAATGAAGCAAGCCTCAGAGCCTTGACTGTTCCCAGTTACAGAGAGCATGAAGCCCTACCTCTCTGCCCTGAGCTCCTGTCTTGTGTTCTCATGTTGCTGTGCTCTTCCCAGATACCTTTGTTCCCTTTGCTGAGCCCAAACCTCTCTCAGAAGAAGGCAAATTCTCAACTAAATTGAGGATATTGTGTGTGTGTGTGTGTGTGTGTGTGTGTGTGTGTGTGTGTATTCTCGTGTGTATGGGTACATGTGCATGTATGTGCAAGTGCATGTGGAGTCTAGTGAATAACCCCAGTTGTCATTCCTCTGCCACTGTCCACCTTTTTAAATAAAGGTAGTTTCTCACTGGCCAGAACTCATCAAGTAAGCTAGACCAGTTGGTCAGCAGTCTACCTGTCTCTGCTTCTCCAGAGCTAGGGCTACCTCAGGTATGGCTTTGCATCATCTAACAAAGTGTATAGGCTTAGGATAAGTAGACAGTGAGCCTTAGCTTTTTGTATTTTATCCAAACTTTTATGTGGTTATGAGAGTAGATGCAGTTGGTGAAATCTGCGTCTTAGGAACACAAAACTTTCTGACCCGTGACTGTATTTTTTGGCAACTAAATTTTGTCCACCTTTGGCTTTCCTAGACCTGTCTTCTCTCACCTGTATTTATTTGTATCCTGTGCTGTTCTGGTTGTGATCAGTGGGAAACTAGAGGCTTGGGTTGTAATGCTGTCACCCCCACCCCAGACTAGCTATCCACAGATGTACACTAAGGGAGAGAATCAGAACAGAAGTCCAGACTGTGCTGAGGATTTTCTCCGGACTGTGGGCTCTACGTGTGGTGCACACGTGGTCATCTGGCTTCTGACATTGAAAGAGATAGGCAGTGCTACTCTGTTCAGCTGTTCTATTCCATGGCAAAGCCCTTCTTCCCTGATAACTGCTGCCCAGGCAGAGTGCTTCTATCAAGTGCATCTCCTAGGTGATTCGCGGTGAGATCTCTGCTTTCAGTTTTAAAAGTAATCCCAACATATTTTGGACAAAAAGCTAGACAGTACATCAAGTGACTGTCAGTCTCAGAAAGTGTGTTTTTACAGGCTTGCTTTCAAGATCCGAGGCCCTAGTATCTTTTCAGACTTGCCCCTGTATGCCTACATGCTTATCTCTGTAAGTCTTCTACCCATTGTGGAAACTGGAGTTTTAATAGTCATAATTTTAGGATAAAAAGCTTATATTCTTAACACATGTTAAGGCATCCTGCTACATTTGCACTCTACCCTTGTCATGTGCCATTCTCCCATGCACAGCTATATGTCAAGCATATTGGCCTTTTCATTTCTCTAAAATGTCAAGGAAGCACTATGCTCCCTCCTGAATGCAAGGCCTTTGCTTGAGCTCTTACCTCTGCCTGGAATGATCTTTCTTCTGCTCATGCTCACTGTTGTTTTCTTGAGCTTCAGCTTCTAGCAACAGCCCGTTACCTTATAGCCAGGGCCAGATACTTCATTGATATACCTTATTGGTGTCTTCTTTCTTCACTGGGGTTACCAGAGATGTAATGTTCTGTTTGCTGCTATTGCTGCCTCAGATGTGTCTCTATTGATTTCGGCAGGAACTGTCGCTCACTAACTTATTCCAGTCTTTGCAAGAAGGTAGCACATGGCAAGTGGTCATGGTAAGTAAATATTTGTTGAATTAAAAGTTTATAAAGAAAAGAAAGAAATGAAGGAAGGAAAGACAGATAAATGGCATACTGACATCACAGTTAGTAATGGGTGACTCTAGACTTTGCACCTATCTGGTTATTTAGAACCCTTATTCTTTACCCTCAACAGAAGCTTCTTTTCAAATCCCATTCTCTAACCATTTGGTCCAGGTCCTGTCTACCTTTTCATTGACCTCCTGACTCCACTGTGATTGCCTCAGGTAGAACACAAGAACACTGTTCATCCAATTTTTACTATGCGTTTTCCTTTCTTCCGTGTTTTTACTGCACATGGCACATGATTGAATAATTTTAATCAAGAAATTAATTGTATTTATCCCCTCAGGCAGTTTTTAGTGAAAGGGTACAGTTTTCTGAACATTAAGGGAAGAAAGAAAGGAGCAAATTAAAGTTGGTTCTGGGGAGCTGATCTGCCAACTCAGTGTTCGTGCTGGACACAATGATTCCCCCATTCACTTTAACTCCTGTAGCCTCTGGGAGCTCAGCTTCCCTAGTCTCTTGAGTTATTATCATCCATGGTGATGGCCCCGTTCTCTGCCAAGGCACAGCAGTTATTCACTCAGTATTTCATTCAGGTGCACACTTTATATAAAGTGATCCACACTGGGCTGTGCCTCTTTCTATGTTAGAGAGCAGAGGTCTTCTGAAGAGTATTTTATTACTCAAACTGTCTTCTGCCACCTGCTCTCTGTGTTACCTTTGGCAGTTGACTTAACTCTTAGAACGCCATTTTTCATCTTTGAGGAGTGGAGTTCATTCTGTCTACCTCCAAAGTAGCTGTAATGCACAAATGACTTACAAAGCAACAATGAAGTGTACCCACCCCATGCCTGTCCCAAGTAAGGGGTCAGTTCCTTTTCCCCTGTGTCATAATCACGTGATGTGATATGACACAGATTTTGCCACGCCATCTAGCAATATTAGAGATGTATCCAACATGTGTTTTTGTTTCCTCGTGTGCAGAATCTGCTTAAGGGTTTCCCCATTCCTACTTCAATGAATTAACAAGTGGAAAAAATTAAGTTGTGAAATTATTTTGTAATGGGCATTCAAGAAATGACTTCCTACTTTCGATAGAAGGATGAAATTGTTTCCATAGACATCTAATCATTTTTGCTAAATGCATGAAGGTGTTTTTAAAGTCCCTTTCAAAGATACCCTTGGTGTAGTCAAATGGTGCATTCTATTATAAATCAACTGGTATATTCCTTATGGACTGCTTGGTATGTCTCACTCACATTTGTTTATATCATACTCCTGAAAACAGATGTCAAAAAATGGGCATTTATATGTGCAGGAATCACCCTTCTGTTTCATCTGGGACTTTATATATTCTCATCATTTTCTAAGCACGTGTAGATGGCATCATCATCATCACCACCATCATCATCATCATCATCTGTCACGTGAGCTCTAGAAGTGTTTTTGGATGTTCTGCCTCAGTATAACCATTTGTTCATGGAACGTGAACATCTCCAACTTTGTCTTGCTGTGTTCACACCAGGGTAAAGAAAGGATCATGAGTGACAGTGAGTGAAGTACTTCCTCACACAACCTAGAGAACCATTTCAGTTTATTCTGAGAGGCTCACAGGACCCCGTGGGGTCTCAAAGACAATTTTTTTACTTTAGTCTGTCTGCACTGCTCATGACTATTCTCAATCCACTGACTTGCACATCTACCATAAATGGGATGCTCTGGAATCTTCTTGACACCACTTTGGTCACACACCTCTCCCAGAGACATGCTGTGCTTAGGTGGTTGTTTCAGACTCCGGTGGCACCTTTTTGTATCTGGGTCTGTCTAGTGAGATGGTGGAGATGGTGGCTGAGGGACATAACATGCCTTGCCTATGTCATCCTATTTAATTCTCACATGTCACAGCAACAAAAAATGATGGGTGATTTTATTTCTAAATTTCAAATGAGGACATTGAGGCTCAGAGTGGTTCCAATACTAGCCAACATCTCCTTCGTAGCTACTAGCTCTGCTGGGATTCCACGGCAGATCTACTTCCTGGGTTCCTGGGTTTGACCAACATCCAGTCTGCTAGTTTTATCTCAGTGTCTTCCATGTCGCTATAGTTTTCTTGATGCCAAGAACTCATATTCACATGGAACATTGTAGAACAGTTGCCTTTCCCCAGGTCTGGGCTCCTCACAGCAGTTCTGGGAATCAGGGTGGCACTATAACCCTATTAGTCCATGCAGATGGACTATAGATGAATGACTGCCTGTTAGTTTGTCCCTGTGGAAGGTAATGAGATGTTTTAATGAATGGAAGTTGTGACCTACTTGATGCCACTTTATTAGAATGCTAGCCCCAGGATGAACAGGGCAGGTAGTGAAATCATCAGCTGCCTCGGAACAGACAATGCATGTGTTTGTAAACAATGCCTTTTAGCTTGTTCCATTTCTCCCACTCTGGTACAGCCTCTGAGCCTGGTAGCATTTGTCTTTCTCTGTATAACCAAGGGACTATTTAAGTCTGGTTTGGAAAAGTTTCCCTCCAGGTATGGGGAAGTTTTTCTTTTGCATATTCACTAATTTATTCATTAATTCTTTCAACAAACAGGTACTAGGGCCCAGGACCTGCTGTGATAGGAGAAGCAAAGTTGAGTTAACTATTAATGCTATCCTTTCCTGGGTGTATTTCAGGATCATATTTTCAAGTGCATATGATGCTACTTAGACAGAAGACAGTTATACAACTTGATTGTAGTATAGATATTTTCTCCTTTAATACCATGATTTCTTTGCCCCCATATTCTTATGCCATACCCCTTGACTTCCTCTCATTTATATGATTGTATGCGTGCTATAGCAATTCACTTTGAAGGAAAGCAACATGGTATCAGTAATTTGTCCCCCTGTCTAAATCCATTAAGGATTACAGAGTATAGTAATGGCCAGATAAGAGTCAGTGCTAGATGGCGGAGACAGATGCAGAGGACAAGGCTTGTGCCCTTGAAAAGCTCACACCATATTGAGGATAGAAAACATCATAAAAGGAGCTGAGCAGGAGGCCCACAATGCATTGCAGGAGCACAATAATGGTATCTGACCTAGCCAGATGGCTCAGAAAGGGCAGACATCAGCTGAGCTTTGAAAACAGAGAAGCTGAGTCATGCAAGCTTTGCAAGGCTGTGAATGTTTGTGAGGACATACTAAGTTCATGGCCTACAGGGACAGTGAACTTTGTCTGACTCAAGCAACTTTCCTTGGGTCTCCAGAGGCTAGACCTGGGAATTGCTGTATATGATGTGACAGTGGATCAAAGAATGAAGAAATACTGCAGGTATTTAACTATGAGGTAACATATGTTTTAGAATAATTACTCTGGGTAGTAATAGGGATAATGGATTAGTGATTATGAGATGGAGCAGGAAAGAGGTTATGGTGGCCTCCAGTAAATATGTACAGACTCTATTAGGACTCTTTATAGCTTTTAATGTTGCCAAGATTATATTATGGCCAATTGCACCAGACTGATTCATTGTAACAAGGATTGTAGTCATTGTTTCCAGGTTCCCTTCAAAGAACACAGTCTCACTATTTCTGTACACAGACACAACTCTACCTGCAGATGCTTTTGTTGTTGTTTGGTTTTTGTTTTTTAACTATAGTCTGGAGTGCAGGAAGCAAACTATGTCTCTCTTTAGGGGTTTTAGTGTGCTCTTTTGGAAAGTCTGGAGTGTGCACCCAAGGACAAATAGGTTTGAGAATGATGTATTGGGCAGTGGCTATGGGGAAAATCTGAAGACAATATCACCATGTGTACAACATAAGTGGATTAGGCTCATTGCAAAGCTCATGTAAAAATTATGTTTTTTTTCTAGCAGCTCCTCATCAATTAATCTATGCTTGATTAATTGAAATCTTTAGTGATCAATACAAGTTCAAGCTTATTAAGTGCTCAATTGTGTGCAAATGCCCCAAAGCCATGCTCCTCCACATAGTTTCATGGAGCATCCATTTTGGAGGATGTTAGTGACTGTTTATTGGATATTAAAGGGCTCCTGGTCAAATATGCTTAGAGATACAGGGGTATCTCTAACAGAATGATCTGACAAGCTCTCAGTCAGCAGAACATTTAGGTTTCTGTGGGCAAGATGCCAGACTGAAGGACAAGCCATCTCCTCATGCCAGTGTCCTTCAGTCCATCCTCTGAAGAAGTGTCTGTTACTTGTTTTACATCCTTGCACTAAGTCTGGGGAGTTACACATCTTGCTAGCAGAACTGTTGCAAAGCATGTTTTTGCTTCAGCTCCAGATATTCTGTGACCTATGGTCAGGGACAGGCCCATATTAATCTTAGTTTCTCTAGGGCAAATCACGTTTTCTCATTCTATCTATTTGCCCATTGCTGACATTTCTAGGGGTTCTATTGACATGTCTATGCTCATGAGTCTGTTTCATGCCAATTTTTCATTACTGGAGACCCCTTAAACACTCTGTTCTTAGTGAGCATTAAACAGTTGTACAACTCTTCAGTGGCTCAGCGTGCCTTGATCTGTTCCTGTCTAGACTTTCCTATGTCTACAGACCTTAACTCCAGAAGGCCATCTAGCCTCAGGTTCCCACCCACTGGGGTTATGGATTCCATGATAGAAGTTAAGGTTAGATGAAGATCCTTGGGATATAGAGGCAAAGGAAGAGCTAGTCCTTTGACTGCTCCACAGAGTTTTTTGTGTAGAGCACAAAAGAAATGGTCTGTGGGCACGTCTTCGAGTTGAATCTTGCATTCCCAAAATAGCTGCTATAATAGCATTGTTCTGTGGTCATTGAAAGCTTGAGTTAGCAATTGATTTTCAGCCTGAGAGATCAATGTGAAAGAGATTGCAATGCGGGATTATGAAGAAGCCATCTGTGACCCCTGTACACATGAAGCACCCACATCTACCCTGGTCATAGACATTACCATCTTATTGTAATTGGAGGTCTGTGATGTGTGAACTCCTTTGGGAATCACAATCAGTATTTGTCAAATAGCAACTGGTTTACGGTACAAGTTGGGTTTGTGATGCAGTCAGACGGCTTTAATCCAAGAAAAGAAACAGAGCAATTATATTAGTTAGCGACCACATTAAAAGAGTGATAAACAGGGTTTGGAGCCTATGCCAGTATCAGTGAAAAAATTTAAGTCTTACAGAACTAATAAGGGCCTCTCTATGCACTTTGAGCTCTAGATATACCAATGTTCTGTCAATGAGCTTTGTACAGCAACGTTTCCTGGTGCCCAGGAAGCTCTCTAGTGATTTCAGTCTTGAGGGAATTTTGTGCCTTCAATATTCAGATATTTTTACTCTATTTTAATTTAATATAACTCCAATGTATGACAGCCTATCAGTCGTAATATGTGTTTATTGGTCAGATGAGCACCTCACAGTGGGCCTCTCTGTTCCAAGGACTTACCCTGTGGCTTTGCTCAGTTGTTTAGTGTACCCAGAATCAATACATCCAGAAACCTTAAGAATACTTATATTGATCTTGAACTGAAGCTGTGAGATTGTTTCTGGTAGGGGCTACGTAGAGATCCTGAGACCTCTACTCTCATTCTACCAAGAGCAACACTTTATTATTGGGGCAGGGGCAGAGGTGGGGGGCATGGATTTCAAAGTTCCATTTCACCATCAAAGTCTTTTATGAAGGACACAGAGATGGTGATCTTCATCACTGTCCCCCTCTATTGGCCAGCTTGGTCTTTTCAAAAGTCAAATGTATAATGATGAATGTCCATGGGCCAATCAGGTTTTGGTTGTCATTGTTATCCCATACACCGTCTTTTACTGAAGGAGTTACCATGACACTTTGTCATACAGTCTGTAGCCACTGACATGACCTTTTTTTCCCATATCAATTTCAAGACTTTGTGCAGTGGCTTGTAGGTTCAGCATGGACCTATCACAGGGGTGCTACAAGACAGCATCAATTGTCCTGCTCCATGCCATTAGATAGCTCATTATTATGAGCTTGGTATGTTGTTGACATTGTGCTGACCAGATGTGGTGAGGCAAGAGTAAGTGTTCTGGATGAGCTAAAAAAGATACAAGTGAATTACAGAGTAGAAAACAAACTACTAAGATTGAGGTCTTTTTCATTTTTTGGAGATGTCTCTTGGCACTCGGTGTTCTTGGGAATGGTAGATATTGCTTCTAAGGTAAAACACACTTTCTTACACTTACTTTAAGAAAGGAAAGGAAAAGCATGGCATTTTAATATTGTATATATCCATAGATTAGTTCAGCTTGCAGACCTCATTAAAGAAGCTTCTTTTGCAGTCGGCAGAACTTAATGCAGAAGCTCACAGCTGGTCAAAGAGCAGAGAATATGTGTTAGCCATAAAAGGGACATCCACATCTCACTCCTCTCCTCAAGACCTCAGAAATCAGCATCCTTTGGATGGGACAGGGCTGCTGTACTCAGGAACTCATGGTAACTGTGGTACAAGACAGGACCTGAACTAGAGATAGACAGTCTGTGGAGGAGAAAGGACTCATGATTGCCCACTTCTAGCTGAGGAGAAATTGGCAGCTGAGAACTTCTAAGAGAGAGAGCATTGATTTTCTTTAAGGACAACATCCCTGGTATCAGATGTGCTCTAGTGCATGGCCCCAAACCCATGAGCATCTGGGCACCACACAGAAGATTATGAGAAGAGAGGATACAAAGTTGGGAAGGGTAGGATACAGGGCTAGGTGACGAGTTAGAGGCAACTATGATAAAATGTATTGGATGTGCTGTGAAGTTCTCAAAGATTAATGGAATATTATGTCCAAGTACTGAACTGAATTTGGAAACTACATATAAAACATTGGACTTGCCAATGGGACATCTGTAGTCATCTGAAAGCTGTCACTGTTACCTGGAAACTAAAGCAAGTTTCAGTCACAAAATTTCTCTATCTCTGGGGTCTCTTAATCTGTCCAATGCATGGCACTTGTGGTGTTCCATGGAAATAGGGAGATTGTATAATATTCCTAAAGAGCATTGACAGAAGAGTCACTGTTCAGACTTCTAAGATTTTAGGAATGAATGTATTTCCAGTCTCTTTATGTAACTATTTTCCTACAAGGTGAACACTGGCTTGTTACTGGGATTTTAGCAAAAATGGAGGACTGATCTTATGGGCTAAGCTTTCTGTCATGTACCAACTATTTAATAGTACCTTAATACCAACTCCTGTTGCATTGCTTCTTTCTCTTTGACTTATTGACTTAGCATCTGACCTGCTACTACTAAGAATGACTAGGGTTACCTTGCTGGTAAGCTCCCAACTTTGCCTAGTAAAAATAACAGTAAGCTTCTGATCCTGCATCATTTCCCGAGTTCTTGGCCAGCCTCTAGGTGGTATGTTGGCTATATTGGACTTCTTCCATCCTCAAAGTCTGTTCTTGCCTGAGTAGACTATCATTCTGAGTGTAGGTCATTTATTATTGCCCATGCTAGTGCACTCATCACCACCCTTCCAATTCTACTTGACCTTACTTGTAGTCATGCTATTACACACATCATTGCTTCTGATCAAGAGATACTTTTCACATCATACAACGTGCAACAGTGGCCCCATGTCCATGGAATGACCAGCTATTACCATGACCCTTATCATCCCAGAAACCTATGGCTTAATTAAACATGAAATGACTTACTGTAAACGTATGTACAGATAAGAGACAACCCCTTGGGATTTTAGACTCCTATATTACAGGATAAAACACAAGATTTAATTTGTGTTTTGTGTTAGAATACAAATACACTGGTTTTTCTGTGTTTACCCATTGCAGTGGTCAATATCACCAATAAGAAGCACCTTTACTGTGAGTGACATGAACTAGTATCTGACACTATTAAAATTCTGTAGGGCAAAATAATGCCACCAGAAATACTAACCACATGTCTGAAGACACTTTCACTATAAAAGAAAGACAAGAATATGAGATTCAGGTTTCATATAAAATAAAAATTAATGGCATAGGCAGGTCATAAATTCAAAACAAGCATGATAAATTTTCCTTTGGAGATAAGACAGAATATTGGTGATGGGAAACAGGAGCAAAAATTTAGTAAAACAGAATTGAATTGAAATGCATGGTTGGAAAATGGGGTGTTAAAATACAGAACAATAGACGGAGAGCATAGCAGAATGCCTAGTGTCTAAGGACAAATTAGCTGGAGCATCAGCTTGAGGAACTCTCCCAGAAGGCATTAGGGTGGAATAAAATGCTAGAGAAGTGTTTGTAATCTTATGCTGCATCTCTACAAGAAAATGCAAAAATAATTAGGAAGACAAAAGATGCAGTAATAATGGCTTGAAATTTTCTGGGCTTAAACAATGATTTCAAAAAATCTTGGTTAAAGACTTCATTAAATGTAAAGCAGGATGGATAAAGGAAAAGACATTTTTACATGTGGAAGCAAAATTTAACTCTATCAGAGAGAAATGAAGATGTAGACCCAGATTCACACACAGACCAAGACAGACAGAGACAGACACACACAGAGACAGAGAGGCAGACAGAATGACAGACAGAGAAATACAGAGATGATCACAGACAACATTTACTCAGCTCCGTTATCTTGCAGGCCCTGTCTGAAGTGCTGCATGGGCTGAGTATATTAGCTCTTGCAATACTTAACAACTGGAGTTCTTATTATCACCACTTTACACACAAGGATGTGTGCATTACAGGGAAGTCAAGGAACTGCTCAGATAGCAAGGACATGAGGAGTAGGGAATAGGATTCTCCAGTGTCTTGTTCTGGAGCCTCATACTCTGGGCTCTCTTGTTTCTGACAAAGCTTCCAAGTGAAGAGAGTACATCACCCATCAGTGAATGCAAGTTATCTTGGATTAGACACCCCCATATCAACATGGAGATAAGAAGGCTGTGAAGAAATGCCTTCAAACTGCTACAAGAAAAGTAAGGTCAAGTGAGGAAACATACAAGAAAGGTCAGAACAATCTTGGTAGTGTCCATTAGTCTTTAATAGTGCTTCTTGTAAATGTGGGGAAGACTGCAATGTTGATGGCTATTTTCTTTGGAAGTCACAGTGACTTCTTGGAAAAGAGAGTATAGAATAAATTGTGCTTGCTCCTGGAGAAAATTTTAATCCTCTTTACCTCAGAGAGCTGCTGAACCACAGCACCAGAGCTGAGACCATCACATCAAGCCATCATTAAATATTTGATAAACTTAGATGCCTTCTTTCCATATGTCTGGCCAGGAGAGATAGTTGAAAAGAAGATTATATAGTTGTGTGAATTTTATGATGAAATTTAAGGCTGCAAAGAAGACAGGATGTACATTCTAGAAAACACCAGAATTGGGTAGACAGTGAATGAAAGAGGACATGCCTGTGCTCAGCTGGGCTCATGCAGCTCAACCTCCACCTTAGATTTTGTAACTTTAGTGTTTGCACAAAGAATTATCATTTAAAAAGTAATTTCAGGGTAAATTCTCCTTATTATAATATTCACCAAGAGTCTAGCATCATAGAAACATGTTATTTTGAAGCTAGGTAAGGTTTTTTGATAGAATTCTTAATATTTATGGATAAAGAAACAAAAGCACAGAAAATGAATGGCTGTCCATAAGGTCCTTATTAATAATAATGGACCACCAACCTGCTAACATCCATTTCTCTCCAGGGTCACATAGGACTAATTTAGGTCATGTGTAATAACACTAAAAAATGCTTCTACCTCCATTTAATTTTAGAAAGGGAGAGAAAGCATAGGTGCAAACCCAGAGATACCCCATTAATAAGTTGATGATCGGTGTGAATGCCACAGAAAAGTGAGATTTTAAAGCCAATATTGAGGATACAGTTAAGCTACTTTATACTATCAGGACAGAGCAGTATAACAGGTATTATTTGAGATAAGATTTAGCCACCTGGATATATGGGAAATGATTGTTATAATTGGGAGAAAAGCTAACACAATGTCTCAGAGTAAGAACACTCTTGGCAATTTGGAACGAAAGGGAAGTGGATGTTTTTGAAACAGACCAAACGAGAGGTCATGGCTCTAGCTGAAGTGGGAAAGGCTCACTTGAACAGATTGTAGATGGCATGGGCTATGAGAAGATGTATGGATTTTGTTCTGAAGGTGACAGACAATTATTGAAGGGTCTTAAACTAATGCCACGATATAGATGGTTACCTAATTAGAACCTCAACAAGTATTTATAGAATTGAAATAAAAAATATTTTGCTCCCCTTGCTTCTAATTTCTGTCCACATGTGAGTTGAGGATTCTTTCTGAAGGCAGATATGACTGCTCCTCAGTCTTGATGGTCACAATCACACTCCTCGCACTAAAATCTTCACTTTCTAAAAGGTAAGATGATATGAGAATAATAGACTAAGATCAACATTCAAAGAAAAAGCACTACCAGAGCAATTTGAGTAAAATGCTTACTCCAATAATCTGTTGTTAAGAGGGCTGTAAGCAAGTTCTCAGAATTAAACTTGTGTTCGAGTGGCTCACGAGGAAATTCATGTAAAATTATCAACAATAATTCTGGCAGGTGATGTTTGTTCCATGGGTGTTTACTGAAATAAAAGTAGAGATGTAGACAGGGAGCTGGCATATACATTTGTGTTAGAGTCCACTATGAGTAGTAGTGCCAAACATTACCTAGCACAATGGGTATCATGAGAAAGGGATCAAAAAGCTATATCCTGTTTATGTTTTTTTTTCTTTCTCTTTAGTTTCTAGATTATTAAGACTTAGTTTTGGTCATTGATATTTCAGTACCTTGGACAGCAATACTTGTGATCTTTTTTCACCTCCAAGGAATTATCCATTACCTTCCATTTCCGTGTGTGTGTGTGTGTGTGTGTGTGTGTGTGTGTGTGTATGTGTGTTAATTTGGGCTGTATTTTTATGTTGATTCATATATTTGTGCATGTGGAGGCTGGAAGACAACCTTGAATACTGTTTCTTGTCTCTTCTTTTTTATGAAGGGTCTCACACTGGCCTGGGACTTGCAGATAGGAAGGTGGTCTTGCCAGAAGTCTCCAGAAATCTCCCTGTCTTTCCTTTCCCAGAACTAAGATTACAAGCACATGGCACTATACATATTTTTATTTGTTTGATTTTTTTAATGGACTTTAGGGGTCAAATTTAGGTCCTCATTCTTAGTAGACAAGTTCTTTCCAGACTGAGGTACTTCCCTGGCACTAATCTTGGACTTCACTGGTTAGCAGAGCCAGGCCCAACTAAGATACATCCCACTAGTCCTTCAAATGGCTTACTTATCCCTCATTTCAAAGTGTCAGTTTTATTCTCCTTCTTTCCTATTCATGTCAACAAGATCCCAGCCTGCTTTGCAGCCAACAGTTCCCGAGTTATCTCACTTAGGAACGTATTAGCTCCTTAACACATTTGCCACTTTAATTAGACTAGTTTTGACAAGCTCCAAAACTCTGCTTTCGATTTTTATCATTGGAATGATTTAAAGCTCCATAAAACTGTGTAATTGCTATGGGCAGGTCACATATCCACCAACATCCATCTGCTTCCTCGGAAAACCCAACCCTCCCAAGCTTAGACCAAAGTGTGTAAAGCACACAATAAAAAAGAAATTGCCGTAGGTTCACGTACTCTCTCATGGTGAACTTCCCCTCTGACATCTGTATTATTGGCAGTGTGTGGATGATACTATTTTTACTTTCCTTTCATTTGCAACTAATAACAATAATTAAAGATAAATTAACAACCTCCTATATGGTGAGGGTGGTAGAATCTTTTGTAGAGGCATGTTTTCATGGTACCTAGGATTTTTTTTTTAAAACATAATCCTCTAAACTAAAAGGTCTCATGTGGATTTTATTGCTTAATGTAATCCTATAAAGCAAAGCATGGTGGCCTATCAGCACTATTCGTAGACAGCAAATCTGGAGGCTCTTCGGAGCAAACGATGAAAGAAGGATGAAGTTCGTTTACTGCAGTGTCTATTCAACACTTGCATTACTGCAGGAGACACTTGGCATGAAACAAGTACAAGAAAAATGCCTTGGGATTTCTCTACTGTAAGCCATTTTTGAAGCCACATGTCCCCCTCATGTTTACTGAGGTTTTTATCAGTGGTGCTTGGTGTTTGATATTTTGATGTTTGACTACAGCAAAAGATTCTCATCATAAACATTATGGCTATAAGGAGGCTTCAGCTCCCAGAAGTGTAGAGTTGCCGTAAAAAAGTTCTCTTAAATAAGCAGCTACTTAATTACCATTTCCACTTTAGGCATAAGGAAGATAGCCCTTCCTCTGGACAATCTATTTTCCAAGAATTAATTGACTGCCACGGCCCCGAGGACCTACCCTTCATCATTTGTAAGGCAAAGGAGTATATCTCTTGGTTGAGGAATGCTCACTTTGAAAAATTGCAAAAAGAAAAAGCATAAACCTGGGCGGAGTTGTCTTGTGAAGCCTTAGGCACTTTCAGGCACTAGCCACAATCACACTGTTTCTCTTTGACTCTCAGCCTCTGAGAGATAACTCCTTTAATACTGCCATTAATATGAGGTCAGATTACCCATTACAGTGATCCTAAAATACACCTAGGAGTCTTTCTATTGGCTGATCTGGTATTTATTGCATCCTTCATTTATCGCATCCATTTTCAAAACTTTAATCCTTCAATTTTATTTAGGAATTAGTTCCTACTTGAAACTCCTTCTCTGTAGGAACATTCCAGAGAACTACAACAGAGTTTTGGGCCATTAGTTTCCTTTCTCCTCTCTCTCTCTCTCTCTCTCTCTCTCTCTCTCTCTCTCTCTCTCTTGTTAATACTTTGTAACCCTTTCTGACCTTATATAGCACTCTGGCATTGACTGTGTTGATATAAATGTCTGGAGCTCAGGCATGAGGATCACGTCAGGAAATCAGGCTCTGATTAATCCTGCAGTGATAACCAGCCTCGACATTCTGGATCAACTTGTATTTAAGGTGAAAACAGTCAATGAGTTGGGTATTTCCCTCTCAGCTTCCCAAAACTTCTTGTCCATTCAGTGTTCCTGCATTACTGATCTAGGATTTTTGTCAGCCAGCTCACTTTGCAATGGCTCCCCTTTACTCTCCTCAACCTTGTGTGAATGTCTATAATTCTCCTGGGCATGGCATGTGATACAGGTACTCTTTGTTCTGTGTAATGGCAGTATTAACAAATATTGTTTGGTCTGTGTCATAGAGTAAATTTACAAAGTCAATATAAATTGATTTTTGAAAGATTTCCCAAAAGAGAGGCTGATGAGATGATAGGATGAGAAATAGAAGAGACCAAGGGAAAAGAAGATTTATAAAGAAGAGTAGCCTTTAGGGCAAGCCTAATAGAAGCCTTGTTCCACCACAAGCCTCCTGGTGTTAACTGTATGTGGCCTTGTCTTGCAAGGTCAACATACAGATGTTGCTCTCCATCCTTGTCTCTGAGCTGTTTACTGATATGGGACAATTGTGGTCTCTAGAGTTCTGGAGAGAAATATGTTCAATGAGTCCAGTCCTTTAGAAAAGGTTCTGAGTCAGCTACAACCAATGCTCACAGATGGGGCTGAATGTACCAAGTAGGTACGGACTCTGGACAAGACACTGGCAGCTCTACAAATGATTAGAATTTTACATTGGATGCACATTCAATGGGTCTCTTTTATGGGTACAATCCTAGGCAAGTTAGAATCATTGATGGCTGGCTAGATTGTTTTTGTGTGGAAGTTTCTTGAAGACAATAGTTTACGCACCAAAGATTGAGGCAATAATGCACTTCATACAACCAGTGACCATGTATTTACAAGGACAGAGCAAAATCCAGTAACTGAAACAGGGCTCTAGAGTAGGATCAGCAGTGTGAAGAGTGAAGTCCTTGGGAGTTTCAACTATTGCTGCCTACCTTTTGCTAGTCTATGAAAGAGCAAGCTTGTTCAAGGCCAAGTTGAAGACCTGGATGACTGAAGTTAAAGGGTAAATGTGATATTCTAGTTATAGAGAGAATGACAACAACAGTAGCCTGCATGCCAGTCCAACTAGGTTGGCAAAAAAATAATTTACTATTTTATGGCAAATAACCAGTAGTAGATTTAACTTCAGTTAGGGTAGAATCAGGGTGTTATGAGGCTGGCCCAGTACCTCTTGCTCCATTTCTCAGTTCTGTCTGTCTTCACATTATCTTTATTCATAAACAGTTGCTTCTTCCTACTGGCTCGACAAACTCCTGGTTGCTGTGGCAATTCTGGAGATAAGACAGACCCTTTTTTGTGGTTCTAGTAAAAGTCCTAGCATTGAGTTCATCAGAAAGACTTTTCATGTGGTCAAAACCAACAAATGCACCTACTATTTCTGAAGATTTGTGGCATTCATGGATTGGTTGGACTAGGCTACAAGCTGCTGATGTTGGACTCTAGGGTAGGTCAGTACTGGGAGAACCACACAGCTGAGAAGAGCAGAGGAGCTCTCTTTACAGTGGGGTTCTCATATTTTTTATCCGGTAGCCTCATCAGATGCATAGCAAGCTACTGTAGATTCATGACTTGACAACTCATATTTGATATCAAGCTTGTAAAAAAGTGTCTCATTTTCATCTGTCAGTTTTGATGATGGCAGTCAAACTCACTAGCTTATAATTGAAGGGATTTCTATGCATTTTGGAGAAGTTACAGTATCCAGTGGTCTGCCACGTGCAGTCTTTACAGACATTTCTGTTAACCTTGCAGAGCTTGAGAACTTAGCTTCAACAGTTTGTCACGGCTCTTGTCAATGTCTAGACAGGTGACTTCATCCAAATTTCTCTAGGCTGTTTCCCTCTTTAAATTCAAGAGTTATTTCCCTGGACAAGGCCAGGGCCAAAGGCTTGAGTATTTCTGTTTGCTGACTTGTGTAACTTCTTGGAAAATGACTTTCTTGCTGTGATGTGAAATTGACTTTTCATCTTCACTGATGCCAGTGCATTTTAAATTTCCGGTGTTTGGAGGCACACAATTCCATTAAGAGGACCTGTGTGAGCTTTGAGAACTAGACTGCTTGCTTGCAGGGAGTTAGGGAATAATGACTTTCCTCTGAGATAACTCTGAAAATTTTCTTCTAAACCTCATTCTTAATCCACTATTGTAGAAATGAATTATAATTTAAACTGGAGTTTCAATTCACAGCTGAGATGCAAATATTTGTGTTTCCAAGTATGCCTTCATTTTTTTATGACTCCATACACAACACCTGTCATAGTTCTGTTGTCAACTTGACACACTTAGGAAGAGGGGGGCCTCCATTAAGAATTTGCCTCTATTGAACTGGCCTATGAGCACACCTGTGGGGGCATTTTCTTAGTTGATATTTGATGTAGTCCATCCCACTGTGTGTAGGTATTGTTATCCCTAGACAGGTGGGACTGGTCAATATTAGAAAGGTAGCTGAACAAGCTAGGAGAAGGAAGTCCTGTCTGGTTCAGTTGCTGCCTTAGCTTCTGCTGATGGTGGGCTATAACCTGTAAGCCAAATAAACACTTTCCTTTCCCAAGTTTGGTCAGAATTTGATTACATCAACATAAAAGCAAACTAAAAAGAACACTGAGAACATTGATATGTTGTTATTTAATATTTGTGTATCATGCATTTCTTGAGATAAGACCCATTCACCCAGCCATAAATTTATTGAACATATTTTGTTTAATAAATTGAGTGAAGCCACAGGAGTGGTAGAGGATACAGGTGGTCCTTTGGTCTGGAAATGGAGGAATGAATTAGTTACTTCTTCATTGCTGCAACTTAAGGAGCGAAAGTTAATTGAGCTTACCAACCCAGGGTATATTTCATCATGGTGAGGAAGCCATGGCAACAGGAATTTGAGGCAGCTGGTCACATACATCTTCAGTCAGGATGCAGAGTGAAATGAATGGTAGTGTTTAGTTACTGTCTGCTTTTTATTCTTTGTAGCATCCTAGCCCAAGAAATGGTGTTGCCCTCATTTAAGGTAATCTTCCACCTCAATGAATGCAGTCATAAAGACATGTCTAGGGTTTTTGTCTCCTAGGTGATTCTAAAGCCTGTCACATTGACAATCAATATTTTTGTGTTACATATAAACAATGGAGTCTTATTCATCCATGTAGAAGAATGAAATCATTTAATCTCCAGAAAAAATGGAATTTCTGGGGATAATTATAGTAAGTGAAATAAATCATACTAAGAAAGATAAATATTGCATGCCTTTTCTCATGGCAAAATCTGGATTTCAATTTGCATAAATGTGCATAGGATATCAAAGTCAAAAAGATAGAAGAGGAAGAGAGGGATGAAGAAGGGCAATGAGATACACTGGATCTGAACATAGAAGAGAAAATTAAGCAGGAAGAGAGGGGGACTGGGAAGGGCAATGAGGATGGGCAATTAGAGCAAAGCGTAATGATATGTACATCTAAAAATGCCATAATGAAACCATCACTTTGTGTGCTAATGAAAATATTAATAAAAGATGTGCAAGCCTTCCATCCTGAAAAATATAAAAGGCTAAATATTTTTGACAAAAATTAATGTTGAAACACCAGGAGGCAACAAGGGAGTGAATCAGCAAGGGAGGGAGGGCAGCTAGGGAGTGGGACAGGAAGGGAGGGGGCAGCAAGGGAGTGGGACAGGAAGGGAGGGGAAGCAAGGGAGTGGGACAGGAAGGGAGGGAGGGGCAGCAAGGGAGTGG
>JANHMN010000012.1:33592185-33617589 GCA_030674055.1 Rhabdomys pumilio
GGGGCAGCAAGGGAGTGGGACAGGAAGGGAGGGGGCAGCAAGGGAGGTTTGTCTCTAGCAGGCCTTCTGCTTGTGTTTGACTTTAGTTCCTTCTTTTTACTTTTGTTCATTTTTTTTAGTGCCCCAGACTTTTGTTTTCCTCTCCTGAAAATGTGGTCTATCTATGCCTTCTAGCATTCATCTCTACTGCTCTGAAGCATCCTTTCATTTTAAATGATTTCCTTCTATGTTGTCCTTTGGAAATATAAAGTTACAATTTAAAGAAAATGTAAAACACTGTTCACACTCTTCTGTGAGGCACGCAGAATAAGAAGATTCATATGGCTAAGAAGCGGAATAGAGGTTTCAGGGGATAGGAGAGGGTCTCTGAAGTCACTGAAGAGTTCTAGAAAGAGAATGTAGTGATGATCACGTTCACCTTGGATACATATACACTTAGTGCTACCAAGATGTTCACTCAAATAGGATTAAGTGATAGATTTTTGTGTGCTGTATACTGTGCCACAATTTATTCCTTTTATTGACAATATATTTTTCCTCACATAATACATCCTGATTACAGTTTCCTCTCCCTCAATTTCTCCCAGTTCCTCCCCACTGCCCCCTCCATCTTGACCCATGCCATTTCTGTCTCTCTGTTTTAGAAAGTGTGGTGATTTGGGTATGCCTAGCCTAGGGAGTGGCACTATTAGAAAGTGTGGCCTTGCTGGAGTAGGTGTGGCCTTGTTGGAGTAGGTGTGGCCTTGTTAGAGTAGGTGTGGCCTTGTTGGAGTAGGTGTATCACTGTGGGTGTGAGCTTTAAGATCCTCATCCTAGCTGTCTGGAAGCCAGTCTTCTGCTAGCTGCCTTTGGAACAAGAGGTGGAACTCTCAGCTCCTCCTGTACCATGCCTACCTGAATCTTGACATGTTCCCATTTTGATAATAATTGACTGAACCTCTGAATCTGTAAGCCAATGCCAATTAAATGTTGCCCTTATAAAACCTGCATTGGCCATGGTGTCTGTTCATAGCAATGGAAATCCTAAGTCAGAAGTTGGTACCAGGGACTGGAGTATGGCTGTTATAAGCTCTGACATGCTTTTGTTTGGAAGAATGTGGATTTGGGGACTTTGGATATGGAAAGCAGTGGAATGCTTTAGGTGGGACTTAGTGGGCTATCCTAGTAGGAATATGGAAAACTTTGTTGCTGAGGATGATTTGAACTGTTCAGACCTAGCCCAAAAGATTTCAGTGGAGAAGCTTTTCAGTATGTGGCCTAGGGACTGGTTTTGTGGTATTTTGATGAAGAATGTGGCTGCTTTTTGGCCTTGTCTTTAGAGTCTACCTGAGGCTAAAGTAAAGAGTTTTATATTAATTTCATTGACAAAGGAAGTCTCAAAAAAGCCCAACAGAGATTTTGTTCTCTGGTTTAATCTTATGAAAAGCATTTTGATGAAAAGGAGCAAGCTGAGAAAGAAAAACTACAAAATATATGGCTCAAGTATCAAACGGACACCAGGAAGTAGAATGGAGCTGAATTCTGTGTTCTAGGAGACAACAGATTAAGGGATTGGGACTTTGGGGCAAGATCCCACCCAGCTAAATTTCGATCCAGGAATTGTAGTACACACCTTTAATTTCTTCAGACAGAGGCAAGAAGATCTCTGAGTTCAAGGCCAGTCTGGTACGGAGAAAGCTTTAAGTAAAGAAAAGCTTAAATAGAGGCATGGTGAACCATACCTTTAATCCCAGAACTTAGGTGATAGGCAGACAGATCACTGAGTTCAAAGTCAGTCTACAGGGCAAGTTCGAGGACAGCCAAGCTTAGACAGTGAAGGAGTTGGAAAATAGCAAGCTAGTGATAATGTAATAGAACAAGGGGCCATCTTCCAGCCCCAGCAAGCAGCAGTACTTGGCAGTTCCAGCTATGTGACACTGGCTTTACAGTCAAGAATAGAAAGGACTACTGGGACAATTGATGCTGGGTAGCTTCAGAAGAGATCAGCATCACTGAGGTGAAATCTTCTAGGAAGTTTTTTTCTGAGAGCACAAAGAAGTTGTATTCCAGAGATCGCCACTGTTGTACCTCATGCTGCAGCTGGACTTGGTAATATGTAAGATTCATCCAGGTGGTACTGATTTTGAAGGTATGAAGGGGCCATGGAAAATAGCTGAGGCTTGATACTATGAGAGGCTACAGAAGACCATTGGTGAAGGGGCAGCCTCAGGTACCATTGACTGCCCAGGACTGAATGGGTCATGCAAAGAAGTTGAGGCTTGGCACCATTACAAGAGCCTGTGAAAGGCTATTGGTGAAGCCTAGTTGCAGCCGAACACGCCAGTGAATTGGAGATGCCAGTATCATGGGATGATCACCAAGAACAGCAGCAGCAGTGGAGTGGGGTCAACCTGAGCTTAGAGTGTTACAGAGGGCGGAGCTGGGGATGTGACCCAAGCCCTTTGGAGGAGCTCAGAAGATCATGTGCGGATCCCAAACATTGAAACAAGAAGCTGTAATGTTGAAGTTGCCTTAGAGAGACCCCAAGATGTTAGAGATGCCAGAGCTGTGGGATATCTGCTAAGGAAAGCTGCTAACAGGAAGTGGAATATGGTGGTTTGAGTATGCCTAGCCCAGGGAGTAGCACTATTTGGAGGTGTGGTCTTTTGGAGTAGGAGTACCACTGTAGGCTTGGGCTTTAAAACCCTTGTCCTAGCTGCCTAGCAGCCAGTCTTCTGCTAGCTGCCTTTGGAACAAGAGGTGGAACTCTCAACTTCTCCAGCCCCATGTCTGCCTGGATGCTCCCATGTTCCCACTTTGATGATAATGAATTGAACTTCTGAACCTGTAAACCAGCTCCAATTAAATGTTGTCCTTATAAGAGTTGCCTTGGTCATGGTGTCTGTTCACAGCAATTAAACCCTAACTAAGACAGAGTTGTGCTTGTCTTCTTCACAGGCAGCCTGAAAACCAGACCATTGACACGCCTTGCATAGGGTAGAGGTGCCAGGCATTTCAGTGGCACTGAAGAAAATCTAGCAGTGTCTTCCTGTTCAAATAGATGGATAGAGAGGAAAGATGACCAAGTGACACCAGCATCCTCAATGTCATCATCATTATCATTGACACCGTTACCATCCCATTAATGATACTTAATGAGCGCTGGTTTCATGCACGTATGCACTGGGGTGTGCTCACATTAAAGCTGGCAGAACTTGGTTCTGAAAGCTGCTAGGAGAAGACTGGCTTCCAGGCAGCTAGGACAAGGATCTTAAAGCCCACACCCACAGTGACACACCTACTCCAACAAGGCCACACCTACTCCAACAATGCCATACCCCTTAATAGCACCACTCTTTAGGTCAAGCATATTCAAACCACCACAACTACTGTACTGGCTAGTTTTGTGTGTCAACTTGACGCAACCTGGAGTTATCACAGAGAAAGGAGCCTCCCTTGAGGAAATGCCTCTATGAGACCCAGCTGTAAGGCATTTTCTCAATTAGTGATCAAAGGGGGAGGGCTCATTGTGAGTGGTGCCATCCCTGGGCTGGTAGTCTTGGGTTCTATAAGAAAGCAAGCTGAGCAAGGCAGAGCAAGCAAGCCAGTAAGTAACATCCCTCCATGGCCTCTGCATCAGCTCCTGCCTCCTGACCTGCTTTGATTTCCAGTCCTGACTTCCTTTGGTGATGAACAGCAATGTGGAAGTGTAAGCTGAATAAACCCTTTCCTCCCCAACTTGTATCTTGGTCATGATGTTTTGTGAAGAAATAGAAACCCTGACTAAGATACAGCCTCTTAGGGTAGTTTTGAAGCTTCAAAAGTAAACATATAACACTGGGCCCTGGACAACTTTTTTGCTTGTGGGTGATTCTTTAGAGACAACATTGAAATGAGTAAGCAGCCTCAGAAAATCTGCTTTGCTTTTCTCTTAGGTAAGTTTACTTTTTTGTGTCAATAGTAATTTTCACTATTTTTATGCTTTAAAGCCTAGCAGTAATAAATTCAGCATCTGAATATTTATTTTAGGAGCACCTCTGGCCTGCCATCTTTGTAGAATGGCAAGAAACAGGCTGTCATCACTCTATCACATCTTTTTCATTTTAAAATGTGGGTAGAAACCCCACCTACTTCCCGCCATTTCTTCCTCCACTTTTGGGTATTTTCTGCCCCTCTGTGCCCCAACACAGAGATTTAACAGAACTTCCTGGCTATGGACACTGTGTGTTTGCATGCTGTATGTCTGGGAAGGCATTTTCTGCATTTATTTTGCAGCCGATTCCTATTATAAATTGGTTGTAGAGACGTCACTGGCTTCCTGCCTGTGACATTTCTGATGGATGGCCCCTATTTATACAGAACAGCATGGCGTGTGCAAAGCTACAAGGCTCCATGCCATGCTTAATGGATCGGAAGGAGAGAGCTGGCAGTCCCACTGTGAAGAATACCATCCGTTTCCTTTCGTAAGCAGTCAGAGAGGTTTGCAGGGGGAACCATGTCCTGGCTCTTCTACAAAACCTTCCAGATTTCCTGAAGACTCAATCTTGCAGCTAACATACAGACATCCTGGGCTTAAGAGCATGGCCACGGGGGCAGAACGATAGGTGTGAGCCTCTGCTGGGACTGTTGGCTGGTATGTTTCTCTGTCTACAGCGGTTTGTTTACAGTAAGAGATGAAGAGGAGCTGTCTTGTGGGGGTGTCTTACTATGGTTGGCAAACTACAAAAAGATACTACAGACAAGAGGACTTATGCATAACATGTTTTCCCTCACAGTTCTGATGGTTGGAAGTCCATGATTCAGGACAAGTCTTGTGTCTGGTGAAGGTCCTCTTCCTGGCTGATAGTTGGCCTTTTCATCTCATGCCCTCACTTGCTGGAGTGGGGTTGGGGAGGCAGCTCTCTTCTATAAAGGCACTCATCTCATTTAAGAGGTAATTGGTTCTTATCATCTCCTAATAACTCTACCACCAAGGATCATCCTATTGGCAATTAGGTTTCAACATTTTAACAGAAGCTCAACAGGTTAAGAGCACTGGCTACTCTTTGTAGCACTAGAGTTTGATTTCCAGCATATACATTGAAGCTCAGAACTGTCTGTAATTCCAGTCCCAAGGGAATATGACACTCTTCTCTGGCCTCTGAGGGCAACAGGCACACATGTGATACACATGCATACATGTAAATATAAACTCTATACAATAACATATACATACATACATACATACATACATATGTATGTACAGACATGTAATATCCAGGCAGTAACGGGGAGCTTTGCTATATTTGTGGAACTGTTTGCTTTGTTATCATTTCAGGCTTAGACCATTTCACCTATTTTTTCTACCCTCTGACCCTCTCGTTTTGATCCATAATCAAAGGCCGTGTGTATGCAGATATTACATACTTTGTCAAGCTGATTTCAGGACAGGGGTTGGGAAGTAAAGAATGAGAAAACACTCTTAGTGTCTCACCAGTAAGGGTGGGTGGATATGAGTGGACAGGTACTCTCTTTATCTTTGTCATGTTAAAGAAGACAATACTGATGACCAACTGATTTTTATGAAATCCTGGATAGGGAGGGAAGTACTTTACTATGTATCAAAAAGACAAAAACCAAAAACAAGCCAAAAACCACAAAAATCCAAAACAAAAACAAGTTAAAAACTCCAAAACCCAAAAATAAAACAAAACAAAAAAAAAAACCCCGATATAAACAAACAAAACCAACAAAACACTGTCTTAAGTATATATACTTTCAATTCTTGAAATTTAAGTTATGTTACTACATGTCTATAAAGAAATGTTTACCAATACATGATTTGTGTGGCTTTCTGAAACATTTGGAAAGATTAAAATGTCTATCATCAGGAAGTCAATTGAACTCATAATGGCATGGCCAGTCAGTTTTTGACTTTTAATGACTTAGTAAAAATGACAAAGACTAAGTAACACATGCCATGTATAAGATGTTATTCAGAAAAAAAAAAAAAACCCTACATGTCACATGAATGAAAGACTATGCTAAGTCCAGGAAGTCACTGGTAACAGATTACATATTGTTGAGATTTCATTTATATGAGTTTAGCAAAAGAGGCAACTCCACTAGTAGAGTCTCACTGAAACATGACTGTACCATGTGTATTGATTTGCTTCCTGTTGCTAAGATACAACAGTATGGCCAAAAGCAACTGAGAGAGGAAGGGGTTTATTTTATCTCATACTTTCAAACCACCATTGAGGGAAGTCAGGACCTCAAGGCAGGAATCTAGAGCAGAAACCAAGAAGAAAGTTGGACACCGAAACATCTTGTTTACATGGTGGGATGGTTGGTTCTCATTGCCTGACTGGATTTGGAATCACCTGGGAGACACACTTCTGAGTAGGTCTCAGGATGTTTCCAGGGAGGATTAACTAAAAAGGGAAGACCACCATGAATATGGGGGGAACTTTATGCCATGGCTTGAGAGTCCCAGACTGAAGAAAAAGGGAATAAGGAGTGAGTACACAATGGAACCACCCACCTTGTGTTTCTATTGCCATTCCTTCCTCTCAACTGCATGCCCATTTAACCCTTTCTTTCCTCATGTCAGCTTTCTGGCCATAACAATAAATACAAATACACACAGTCACAGATTTTTAAAGAGTACATGTATTATGTTATTTTGTATTAAAGGAAAATATCTTTGAAAGGAGTCTTAGAACTGAAGTGCTTCTGCTCCAGCTGGGACAAGGCACCTCTATTTCATTTCTTTCTTTTTTCCAGAATTGGCCAGTGTTATAGATATTAACCATTTTTCATTGACTTCCCTGATACGAGGTATGTGCACATTTTCAGAAATCCTTCCAATTTTGGTGGTGGTGATCTCGAACTAGAGAGCCTTGTAACATTGAGTGAAGGAAGATTTCACACTATAGGCACCACAAGCTGAAAACTATGTTGAGAGGTGTACCAGCCCCCAGGATGTTGGTAAACACTTTACACCAAAAAAGCCATCTACAATTTTATGTATCAGATTGTTCTGTATTACGTCACAACTCAAAGATCACTGTGCCCCAAAGTGAAGTATCTGGTGTAAGTCAGACATGTGTACATTGTTTATAAAATTGATATTTACTTCTTTATAATTTTCAGTATTATTGAAGTCATTCATAACTTCTTTCTTTTTGGGGGTAGGGAGGTTTCGAGACAAGGTTTCTCTGTATACCACTGGCTGTCCTGGAACTCACTCTGTAGACCAGGCTGGCCTCAAACTCAGAAATATGCCTGCCTCTGCCTCCCAAGTGCTGGGATTAAAGGCGTGAGCCACTACTGCCTGGCTACCTCTTTCTTTTTTAATTACAATAATTTAGTTATTTCCCTTTGGTATCAAACCAGCTGTCCATAGTAAAGGAAGCAGGAGGCAGCACTGATTTTGCAGTTTTGTTATGGATTAGTTCTGGCTATTTTCTTTCCTTTCGACTGAGGATAGATTAAAGGAAGGAGCTGCTTTTGAGACTGCAGACCTGTCACGAGAACTAATTATGTGCCTCTGGGAATTCACAATCCTTCAATGAGTCTTCTTATGTAAAAAGGAAAAGAGACCACATCCCTTGTGGGCTGTCATGAAGATCAGATGGAACAGTGAGTTCCACGAGCCCTGCAGTTGAAAGGTTGTTTATTTGCAGGATTTTATTACGCAGGTGTTCCTGCAAGGAAAACAGTCCCCAGATGTGCGAGGCTCACACAGTGCTGAGTGGGAGGGATAGCCTCAGAGCTGTTTTCTCTGGCCTTTCCCATCCATCTCTGGGTCAGCTTTGATCTTCTTTCTCTTTGGAAAGATAGATTTCCTTGATGGTTAATGTCTATGTAGAGACTGATGTGTGAAAGAGGTACTAGCCTGCCTTCATACCTGCTTGCTGAATGCCATCAACAAGGAAGATTAAGCTCATATCAAGGAAGAAGACAGTGGAATTCAAACGCAGCACCTGGAGTCTAGAGGACTGTCTCAAGACATTGCCTTCTGGTTCATCCATTTCTCTGAAAATCAGTTAAGTTACTGCTGCTCTACAATTTCTTAAAGCTCCCCAGTTTTCTAGTCTCCTGTGAAGCAGGCATTTAAGCATCAATCGTGGCATGCATCCTGATTCTGTGAATTTTGTATTTTGTGTATTTTTGCTTATCAGTAACTCAGTATGACTTTTCTCCCCCCATCAGACTGCCTACTGGCAGTTTGTTTTAGTAAGCCCTCAGAAGGAAACTCTGATATTCCTTCACAGGCAATCCCATGACACTTGTCTTAGTGGTCCTTGGGGATTTGGTTTTGTATCTTGTGGCATCTGTTGGTTCCTATTCTCTGAGTTCTTCTGTTTAAAACATGAGAAGCATTGCTTGAACTCAGCTGCAATCCAGGCACCTGGGACTTGTGGTTTCATGCTATTTCTCCTCACCTCGGCGGCCTTCAGTGCAATTCTGTGGCTTTCCCAAAATGAAATGCAAACACACAACCATCCTCTCCACCTGGCTCTTGGCGTTTCTCCAAGGCTCCTGTCCTCTTCAGTGAAAATGAGTTTTCTGAATCCTCTCTCCAGATCTCCCTAAGCTCCTTGTGGCTTCTGCTGCACAATATGTGGAGGTGTGCTTGTGTGTGGACTGGCTGAGGGTCAGACACTTACCTCTGGAGGATGTCTGTCTTTAGTCACCTTCACCTTCCTTTGTAGATACACCCCTATCCTAGGGAATGCTTGTCCTTGTAATTCTCTGACCTACTTTATCAAGGTTATCACCTGAAAGGCCAGGATCACACATGGGCCTAAGAAATACCCAAGCTGCATTTCATTTCAGAAGGTAGTATTTTTGAAAGACAATTCCTCTTCCTCCTCCTCTTCTTCCTCCTTTTTCTCCTTGACAACTTCATATATGTATACAGTGTATTGTGGTCATGTTCACTGACCAGTACCCCTTAATCCCCTCCAGCTCACACTGTCCCCTTCTTCTTCCCACCTAGGGCCCTCCTGTTATATATCCTTGCTCCCTGCACTGTGTGTGTGGGTTCTACTAAGCTTAATTATGGTTGCTTACAAGGCCCTATTTACTGGAACATGGACAAATTAGAACCACTAACAGGTAGTTATGGGACTGAAGAAAATGACTCCTCTCAAACCTCCTCGAGCTTCTGTGGAAACCTCATGAGCCCCTGCTCCAATCACAATGGAATGTTGAGGACCTGATCTAGTTCTGGCCTTGTCCCTGCAGCCACAGTTGGTGTGTGTTCACCCTTGCCACGGTCATGCCCTGTCCACAGTACTGTCATCCACTGTCTCCGTAGTTCTTTCTGCCTGGCTTTTGTGATATTCCTCTGAGCTCTGGGAAGGTAGGATCTAGTGAGCAATTTTGTGATAAGCTCATGTGGCAGAGGGTCTAGGGTGAAATGCATCGATTTTTCACCTTCTGCTCATTTTAGTCTTGAATACTTTGTAGATTTGTCATACAGAGGCAATTAAAAGCTTTGTAAGCTCTGCATTTTATCCTGTAGTCTACTGTCTGATCCTTTCCCTGCCTTGCTCTCATTTGCTTATGACTCTCTTGTTCTCTGTATGATATGTGCATTGTCCTATGTGATTTGGCGACGGTAAGGACATCCAGAAATTGTCCCACATATATCTGCTCATTTGCTAACAACCCATTTAATTCTACTCTTAAGAGTAGAGAATTTACACTGGTCTGTTTTCAAATTGATCAACACTTTTGTCATTTAGGGCTGGAGAATTTGGACAGGCTCTCACATAGCTAGGCAAACCTAAAATTTACTATGTGTAATTGAGGATGACCCTGAGCTCGTGATCTTCCTGACTCTACCCCAACATGTTTAGATGACAGGTGTGTGCCATCATGTGTTTTTAACTCTAGAGTTTTCTAAAGGTTCTTCTACATATTTTGCATTTTTGTGAAAATACTCTATCTGTTCACTAATTTAGATTACATTTCCTTTTAGTTCAATGGACATATTTATAATAGTTGCTTTAAAACTTTAATCGACTAAATTTGTACTAGTTTTTGTGGTGGTTTGAATATGCTTGGCCCAGGGAGTGGCACTATTAGAAGGCGTGACCTTAGTGAAGAAAGTGTGTCACTGTGGGGGTGGGCGATGAGACCCTTCTCCTAACTATGTAGGAGCCAGTCTTCTCCTAACAGCCTTCAGATGAAGATGTAGAACTTTCAAGTTTTACTGCACCATGCCTGTCTGGATACTGCCATCTTCCTGCCTTGATGATAATGAGCTGAACCTCTGAACCTGTAGGCTAGCCCCAATAAAATATCCTTATAAGAGTTGCTTTGGTCATGGTATCTGTTCACAGCAGTACAACTCTAACTAAGAGTTATAAGGTTTGCTCTTCAAATTGAACTTGTATCCAGGTATTATTCTTGAGTAACAGTCATCTTTGCATGTCAAGTACTTTAGAATTTTTTTTAATTGAAAAGAAAATGATCAATTGGGTTGAGGAATTTTGCCCATTTGGAAGTGGAATCTTGACCTTGTGTTAGTTTTTACTTTGTAAACACTGACCACTGACAGTCCCATGGCTTTGGCAGACTCATTTGCTAGACTACCTCTGTTGTAGATTTTCTTGCTTCAATTTTAGGGTTTCCATCCATGTGTCCAGTGCAGGTGTTATTTCCAGGTTTATAAAGACCAATCAGGGCCCTTCCTTCTCTTATTTCAGCTGACACTGAACTCAAAAGGCAGTGTTAACAAACCTACTTCTGTCTTGCTTGGTCAGAATTTTAGCTCTGTGGGCCCTGTTCTACCACTGGTATCCCCCTTCTGTTCAGTAAATTACTAATCCTGCCAGTCCGTTGTCTGGGAAACCCAGAACTCAGCCTGAGGCTAGAAGGTGATCTCCACATCATTCACCATTCTCACCTCTGAAGCTCTGCTCCAAATAGCACAGCCATGTTGCTCACTCCCTAAGTGAAGCTCCTAAGCCAGGGTTGGCATTCAGTACACAGCCAAGGAGGTTGTGCCTTCTCAGGGATCCAGGGGAATTATGAGTCTCACTTGTGAATTTACCTCACTCAGGAATTTTAGTCCTGTGGTGCCCATCCCCTCACATAGAAGTTTTGTGACCATTTATGACTGCAAGGCCAATTTCACTATCCTCGTGGAAGCTCAAAACTGGTCATTTGGTGATGGACTCACTGTTATGTGCTGGGCAGCTCTTTCTAATGGAATGCCATTGTTTCTGCTTTCAATCCTGCTAAGCTTAGGGAGTGAATCTCAAGTTTTCATCTTTAAGAATTTGTTTGGTCTCAAATTCAATACCAGAAAAATTGAGTGCAGGAAATAGAAATCAATTCAAGTATTTTAAGCAGAAAGGAATTCAGTGCTCACAAAATCACCGTGTTGACTCACTCCCAAATCATCATAAAATTGATTTGCCAGGAAAGCTTCTATTTCTGAAGCTGCCAGGGGAGCTATTCTGAATTCAAGGACTTTTGCTTGCAGTTCAAATGCCACTAGATAATGAGAAACTGGAGAACAAAGCCCAAGATGTATCCAGAACATCTTATCCTTAAACCTTCCAGAAGGGCAAAGAAGTTGCTTCACTGTGTCTCCACATTTCATACTTATAGGGATGCTTCTAATGAGTGCAATCTAATTTGTGTTCAGAACTTAGCTGCAAGGGAGCCAGTGCAGTGTGGAGTTTTAGTTTCCTAGACTCCTATAGAAAGGGTTAGAAGTTTAGAGTTTGAATGGCTGATCTGTGGTTTCCAGTATGTATTCTCTGCTCAGAATTTCTTCTTCCTTCTTCTGTACCCATCTTCAATATTACCTTGTCTTCTGGGTTCACAATTTGATATCATATGGTACACACACACACACACACACACACACACACACACACACATGTGTTTTTACAAATAGTTTTATAATTGTGTGTGGCTTTTGTTACCTATCATAGGATTCGAGAAATCCCTTTGGTTACAGATAATGATGTATGTGCTCCCTTTTCACCCACAATGTTCTAGCCCAGCAGCTGACACATGTCACTTAATACAAGATTAATGAATGAATAAGTGAATGGAAGGGATAATGGGGATGATACATTTTCAAATAACATAACATGGGAAGATGCCCCAGAGGGAGACTGACTTTCAACTGAGGCAGACTTT
Organism: Rhabdomys pumilio; assembly: GCA_030674055.1. Classification (NCBI taxonomy): domain Eukaryota; kingdom Metazoa; phylum Chordata; class Mammalia; order Rodentia; family Muridae; genus Rhabdomys; species Rhabdomys pumilio. Next base: position 33,604,318 of record JANHMN010000012.1, read on the forward strand.
TGCTTAACCCACATTCTGATACTTAATGTGAGGGGGAAAAAACCAGTAAATATTGAAAATTTTCAGTCAGGTAGTTATCTGGAGCTATGAAGACGAGATAAATAACATAGTGGATGAATTCCAAAGGAACTTCTAAAACACCCAGTCACCGTGGCCATGTGTAATTGCAGTCTCAGGCCCTGGGGGGTCCTTCAGAGGACTGGATCCAGGCTTTCAGATGGTATATAATAAGTCACTCAGCACCTGGTGATTTCTTATCTGTGAGCTGGAAGAGGAAGTGCTCTCTGGAGAGGAATCCATGAATGTGCCAGGCAAATGGCTTTGCTTGCAGTGGCTGAGATAAATGGTCTTTCTCATCTAGGCAAACTCCCTGCTCTCCAGTGCAGCCCTTCTCACTCCCTGGCCCATCATTAGATCCAGCCCATTACCTGCCTCCAAGAACTCAGTAATTGTGCTAGGGCCTGTTTCAGTTCCCAGCCGGCTCATTGGATTGAATGCCTGGTGCTGTGTGCCTCTGGGAAATTTGGTTGAGTGTGTATACTGTAGGGTACCTGTCCTCTATTCAACCAGTGACTCACACAGGATCCTAGTGTGGAGAGGCACCTGGGGAACCTGGAACTCTTGCCTTCTCTTCCATGGATGGTGCCCAATGGCAAAGCATGTGGATTTTTTTGGCCAAGATGACATAGCCAGCTAACCTTCTTACAGTGCAGCTAACCTGAAAAGAGTGAGTGACAAATGTCTGGAGTTGGTTATTGAGACTTTTTGGAAGTTTGTTTTATAGCCCTGGCTTCTGGGTCTCCCAAGGTGGGACAGCTGATTGAAATAGGCAACATCTGTGAGGAAGACAAGACTTTCTAGAGATTACAGTACTTTTTGGTCATTCTCACTCCTGTCAGCAAGTCCTCACTCACACTCTGTATGGAAACCCTATAAACTCACTGACACCCCAGGATAAAGGTCTTCTCTTTACCATTGGGACCTTATGAGAAAGAGGCAGGCGTCATCTCTATCTCTTCAGAGAAGGAATTCTAAAAATAGCAATGTTTTGCCAGGTTCTGTCCAGATCCTTCAGCCAGGGAGGTCTGATGGGGTTGTCAAAAGTTCTGTCCTTGTATCTGGAACTGACTCAAGGTAAGCATTCCCTTTGTTCAGCCAAGGGCTATCTTAATGTTTTGGAGGAAGATTGCATTTATGCATACGGGAAGTCTTTGTGAATAGACCGGGTTAGTTTAGTTGCCAATCATGGCAATTTTGACTATGCTTACTCATTTCACTGATCTAGAGAGTTAATACTGCTACCATCTTGTACTCTGAGTCTCTATCATGTTCTACTTTTGTATTAAATACTTTACAAAAGTTGTACTAACAGTCACAAAAGCTCTTGGACTAATAGATGAATTAGTCAGGGTTCTATAGAGTCACAGAATTTATGGAATGTCCCTATATATTAGGGAAGTTTATTGTAATGACTTCTAACAAACCCCAAAAAATGGGCAGCTGTGAATGGTAAGTCCAAGAATCTAGTAGTTGCTCAGTCCTAAGAGGCTGGTTTTTTTCTGCTTGTCTTCTGTAAAAGCTGGAATCCTGAAGAACATTAGATTAGGTTAGATTAAGTTCCAACAGATGTGCTGACAAGTAAATTCAAGCAGATGAAGAACATTAAGTCTTCCTTCTTCTTTTGTCCTTATGTAGGCCTCCAGCAGAAGGTATGTCCCAGACTAAAGCTGTGTACTGCCACACCTGGATTTTGAACCTGCTTTGTCGCTGGTTGGCCTTGAATTCAGAGCTCTGCTTGCCTCATGTCCTGGGACTAAACGCATGTACTACCTTGCCTGGATCTAAACTTTTCATGGCTACTATGCCTCAAGATCTAGATTAAAAGCATGCCCTCTATTTCTGGATTGTAGTTCATTTCAGATGTTGTCAAGCTGACAACCAGGAATAAACACCACAACAGATAAATGCTCTTTGCATTTCTACTTACAAACAAGGACACCGATATCCAGAGAGGTTAGATGACTTTTCCAAGGCCACACAGGTAAGGAGTAACAAAAGTAGGATTCAGTCAAAGTTCGTTTATCCCTTGACTAGGGAACTATAATCCTGTGTGTACTTGGTCATTGAGTACACACAATTGAGTACACACAGTATAACAAAATGTTATACTCTTTTAATCCTCAGTTTGGATGCTAAGATGCCCTGGATCAGAAAGACTTTCAAGGCTAGCGAATGAGTGAACATAAGCAAATGAGTTGAAGGTTTTGAATGTATTTTATTTTAGTTCAGGTTTTTAGAAAATCAGGAAATAAATAAATAGATCTCACTTGGCTCCGTTGGGTGATACTGGTATGGGAGAAGGGGCTTTTCAGTGTCAGAAACATGTTCATTCTTTGGTCCTGATTTAGCTACGTGTAAGAGCAGACAGCTGGGCATGACATTTTTTTTTCAAGAATTTGTTCTCAACAAAGCTTGGAAGCCATCTTTATGCTGCAGCTGTGTTAAACAAATGACAGGCAGAATGGGCTTATGAGCTGGGACAGAACATTTGAAAGGATCCATCTGGACCTGTTCAGCAGGTGAGGGGCCTTTCCAGGCCTATTTGCTCTGGGCTTATTTCAAAGCCAATTCTGTGGGCTGCACTGGCCAGGCTTCTCTCCCCAGTGAAACTGGCACCTTTGACATCTTCATTGCCTCCTTCCTGAGACATAAACCTAGTCTAGCCGGGGATCTCTGCAGGCAGCATAATTAAACTGGAGAGCCTAAGCTCTCTGCTCAACAACAGACAAGAAAAGTGAACTGTTTCTCAGAGAGCATTTTTTTTAAGTGAATGGAACACAAGTGTCCTTCTTCTGTCTAAATAGAAGTTCTAATTGAATCCTAAGATGGATTTTCAAGGTTACCTAAGTCCAATATCTGTACAGTGGTTAAACTTTTTCATTTATCGTATTTCCCATTTATATTTCTGTCTCTCTCTCTCTCTCTCTCTCTCTCTCTCTCTCTCTCTCTCTGTGTGTGTGTGTGTGTGTGTGTGTGTGTGCGCGCGCGCGTGTGTGTGCATGTGTGATACAATCAGGTAAATAGATGCTAGATCCTGGGGGTGTATAAAATGCAAGACTCAGGAGCTGCAGGATCAACCAAACAGGTTCAGTTCAATTTGCACATAATAACTATAGTTGGGCGCACCTGTATAGATCCAGGGAGCACCTTAGAGAAGTGATGGGAAAGGAGAAACAGGATGGGGAGGGTGTGGAGGGCTTTGTTGGGGTGGCAAAAAACTCTGACAAAGATGTAACAAATAGCAAATTGTGAGTGGAGATGGATGATACGTCCACATTAGGGAAACAAGAGCTTGTGTGGCTGGTATGTGCTGGGAAGAGTTGAGGTGAGCAGGCAGAAACCACATGACTCAACCTACAATATGAAGTTTGAGGACCAAGGTCATGAAGAGAAAAAAACACAACTCCCAGGCTGGTATTTCTGTAGAAGGAAAGGGGCTCAATTAAGCTGACTGTGAGGTCAAGTGTCAGTGGGCATGCTCTGCTGTGGAACTGGAAGGCCTTGAACTAGCTATCTTCTACTGATCATAGGCTTTGAGCAAATTCTGTCTTCTGGTCTCTGGTTCCATTTTGTCTGTGTATGTGGAGAGTGATGGCCAGTTGTCTGGGGGAAGGGAAGGAGGCATGCCTGCTTGTGAGGGAGTCTGAAAGGATAAGAGTCCAAGGAAATACCATTAGACAGTTGAACTATTGTTGAAATAGTTGAGTGGAGGTCACTTCCCATCCATGTTCCAGGCAAGTGGCAATCACGTCAGCAATGGCAGAATGATGGAGTCTGGGCTGATGGTGCTGAGCTGAGACCAGAGGTAGCATGCATCAGTCTGCAGGAAGGTCAAAGTGGTCCAGCTGGAGGCTGTGCTTTGGGAAGGAGGCCTGGAGCTCATTCACTGGCCATGAAGCCTCTGGACTTGCCCTTTCTGCCTCCATGCTGCAAAGACTGGATCCTGCTTTGTCTCTCTCTGGGCAGAGGCAAAGCACTCATTTTGCCTGCCAAGGCCTGGTTAATGAAAACAAGCACAGAGGCTCACTCTTTTAATTAAACACAGAAACGTTTCATCATGGAGAACTGCTGTTCTCCAAGCTGCTGTTCTTGGGTCCAGGGGCTCTTTTATGATGTGGCCACTCAGTGAAGCCTTGCCATGTGAATTTCCTGTCATCATGCCCCACCTGGCCCCACTATGGTGCATTGCTGACCACAGCTCAACTTTCATGCTGATCTACTCTGTCTCAGTCTAAACACAACTGTGCAGCGCAGCCTTCCAAGAGCTGTGCCCACTTCCCTGCTCCGCTGCTAAGACCCAGAGCACTAAAACAGACTCTTGCATCTAAGGGCATTGCTACCGAGCTCTTTCTTTCTGCTAAGTCCTTGTTCTCTTGTAAGAGGTAACCCAGCACAGCCAGCCATGAACAGTGCCCATCCTGAGCTACCTGCCTGGCTTTGAGTACTGAGTATCATCACCTCTCTGCAGTCTAGCCTGGGAGAAGCTAGTCAGAATCTTTAGGCCTCAGTTCTTTTCATTACATAGTGATAAGAAACTTTTTCTCATTAAGGTATTGTTAAAAAAAAAAAAAAAAACAGAAAATATTTAATTCCCGTAAACTCCTTTGGACAGAAGGTCGCACACAGTAGGCACTTTATATTCTGCAGCAGCCAGGCATTACTTTCAGTTATGAGTCATTAAGATGATATGTATTAATTGGTGAGAAAAATTACTTTTATTCTTGGTTAGTGCACCATATTAAAAAAAAAATCCCTCTCTGCAGAATCATACTCTATTTAGTATTTGACGACTCAGCAATAGTAAAAACAGCAACCAGAAAACTGTATTCCCGCTGAGAATGATCCTTGAAGGGCATTGGCACTCCCTCCCCCAGGGCATGGTGGCTGCCAAAGTTCCCAGGACATCAGTATGATTCCCCTTCCCTCGGAGTCCTTGGGCAGTCTTTAATTCCACTTCCTGTCCCACTGGGCCAGAGTGCATGTAAGCAGAGTAGATCTTTGAGACGCATATAAAGACTCAAGAAGAATAAGAGTGAGACAGGTGAAGAAATACATCTAATTTCTGCAGGACACGTTCATTCCTCAGTTTCTGTTTTTGCCTTTGGACACTTCTCTCCCTCCCAGAAACTCATAATAACTGGATCTCCAGCCACCAACCTCAGGCCAAGGCATCTTGGTATAGGTTTGTCTGGCAGCATGGATGCTGAGACACCTTAAATATGACACAGTTTAAATGATAAGCTAGAACAATTATAATCAATATAATATATACATAAGATGCTCATATACCTACCTACCTACATATATACATATATGTATATACATATATACATATGTATGTATGTGTGTATTTCTCTTTTTTGAATTATTAAAACAAATGTTACTGGTTTGGGGCTTTGACTGAAGCTATAGGAATGGAGGCTGAAGGTAAGAGAGAGACCTACTGAATACCCATCACCCACTGGACACCCTCCCACATGCCTTGTTGTTTAGTGTGGACCATCCTTTCTTTTCACGATTCCAGGAGCTGTCTTATTGGGATCTTCAGCACATCCCAGGTCTTGCATGAAGTAATTCTTGTATCCCATAAGAGCTCTTCTCTTCATAATTAACACACTTGGGTGTCTCCAGGCTTGTGCTCTGCCCTTTCCCAGGTACTCTATGGTGAGGTACCACCTATATTCTATTTCAGAGCATATTCAATGGAGCCCTTACCTTTCTTATCAGAACTGGTAATTCTCAGACAGATTAGATTGCCTTTGAGCCCAAACCATTGGGGGAGGTGGGCTCACACCCAGAAGAGTGTGCTTGTGTTGTATAAAGAGGACTCCGCGTTGTCTAATTCTGAACTTAGTACTAGCTCTTCACAGGGAGGACCCTGACATTTTTTTCTGTAGGTTAAGCATCTCTCCTTTATGTAGATGTCACCCACCCCATGCACCAGGGGCCACATGGTTTGCAATCAAGACTCTGGATTTGGTTTCAACTTAGCTACTCTAAAAATCCCATTTTGGGCCTGGTTCTCAGCTCCCTCTGCCCTCTCACTAAATGACTTTCCCTATGCTGCTGAGGAAGCTCTGTAAGTCTTACGTTCACCTCTGAAATCTCAGCTATTTATTTTTTCCAGTGCACCTATCAAAGCTTACATAGGCATTCAACTCCAATATCTTGCAAGCAACTGTTTCACTGTCAGTGACTATTCTCCATGATTGATGTGTCCCATAAGCTGATGAGTGCTTTCCTCCACTGTCCTGTCCCAATCTACAGTCAGTGGTAGATTCAGCATTCAGGGTGCTAGTTTGCAGCGTCTACGGGTCAGTCCTAGCAGCACTGGGGGCCTCTGCCAGCTTATGAGACTTAGCTTCATATTGCGTTTTTACTTATACTTTTGCACTACTGAAGCGTCCAGTACCACAGGGATTCACACCCAGGTAGAGATTAGCATTCAGAAGTGACTTTGGAAGTGAGAGTAATGTCAGTGTCTAGGGAGGAACAGAGAAAGGGTCACTGTAAGGAAACCTGGACTGTGAAGTGACCTTAGCCTCAGCAGCTCTGAGGCTGAATTGGCTTAGTTCACGAGGTTCTGAATTGGGGAGAGAGGTGGGGCTTTCATACACCAATGCTAACCATTCACTGGTGAGCATCACTCTGTGAAAGAGGCCAGATCATGGATGAAGTCACTCTTGTCATCCAAAACAAAAAGCTCACGTGTCTATTTAATATTGCATTTAACATAATTAAAATTAAATAAATGAGAAGTTGAGTTCTCAGGTTGCTCTGGCCACATTTCAAGTGCTTCGTGGCCTCATAGCTCATGTTAAATGGCACCAACTTGGGTTCACCCATCACTGCAGAAAGTTTGCTTAGATATAGATAACTTATCAAATGTGAGGGTTAAAGTTTGTAAGAGATGGTCTGTCGGGAGCCAACTTTAAGCAGAAAGTGGCTAGAAAGCAGCTATCAGCTTTGCAGCCATCTTGAGCCATATACCCTGACATGAGACTTGGTTTTCAACAGCCTACAACAGCTGAAACACAGTCTGATATCCCACATAGCTTGTTTTGCTGTTTAGTGCCCACAGCTGCAAGGAGCATGTGGTATCCACGCCTACAAGGCATGCGGTGCATGTGTTATCCACGCCATACATGCCTGTAAGGCGCACGTGCTGTCCACGCGTGCAAGGCTTACGTCATATCCACACCTGCAGGCCACGTGGTATCCACACGCCTACAAGGCACGTGGCAAAAGCCTATAAATACCCAGGATTTCCTTGTTGTAGTGTGTGTGTGTGTGTGTGTGTGTGTGTGTGTGTGTGTGTGTGAGTGTGAGTGTGGGGTGTAGTAGTAGTAAGTGTAGTGGTGTGTGTATGGTGGAGACAGTAAACAAGACTTTACTACAGATCCTCTGGCTTGTCTCTATTCTTCATGGCTCTCCCCCTTCTTCCCCCCACTCTCTCTCTTGCTAAACCCTGACCTGCGGAACAGAGCGGGTCTGCTACAATGGTCCATTTCAGGCATTCCCCAGTCATAGGACTCTTTCTTTCAGGGTCTTGACAGGTGACTAAACATACTCTTCAGGAACCTCCAATTTTGTTCTTCAGTCTCATGAACATCTTGACATTCTCTGGGGACAATCTCAGCTTCTTAGTCCCTGTATTCAAATTGGCCAATGCAATGAGGGAAAAGTGACAAAATGCTGGGTTGCTGTGTCCCTCTCCATAGGATCGTGCTCCCTATCTTGTTGATGGCCAATTTATAAATGATTTTACATTGTTTTCTCTAAATGATCTAAAGTCCCCTGATTTTGCTTTGCTTAGTTTCTTGGTAAATGCAAGGATTTGCAATCAACTGGCTTGGCATTGCATGGATTTGCTATATGTTGTTGCCTACCTAAGAAAATAAATACATCTCAATTTCTCTACCATGCTATTGAGCATATTTGGACTGCAATAACAAAACCTCATAGGCTGGGCAGCTTAAGAATAACAAAAATTTAATTTTCATAACCTTGTGGACAATAAACCTAAGAGAATGTCAATCTGGTGTCTGGGGAGAGCCTGTTTGCACAGATGGCACATTCTTGCCGTGCCCTTACAGAGTGTGAACAGCAGTGGGGGGGTCTCTGGAATCTCTTTACTAAGGGAACTAACCCTGTTCTTGATGACTCTGCCCACATGACTTATGTGGGCATAAGTTTTGCCCAAAGGTTCTATTTCCTGGCCATGACCTTGAGAATTAAGATTTCAATATATAGACTTTGGGGACACACATTCAGACCAAATTATATGTGACATTTGTCATGGTTTTCTTATTCCTTCATGCTGCTTTGTTTTCCCACTACTTGGAGATCCATCCTTGTCTTTCTCATTTTTCATCCCTCAAGTCCCCTCTGATTAAAATGACTTATAATTTTATGTCTATTGGGTAAAAAAAATCTACAGAGTATATATTTAAAACAGCAGAGGAGTAGATCTCAGAGAGTGATGGAGCAAAATATCTCACATGCTCCTTTGGTCTCCACACATACATAGACAGGAGTGCACATCTAGTCATGTGCATGCACACACACACACACACACACACACACACACTCACACTCACACACACACACACACCACTCTCACTTATTATATACAAAATAAACAGCAGGTGTGACCCCATGTACTGGCTGGTTTTGTTTGTCTCCTTGACACAAGCTGGGGTTATCACAGAGAAAGGATCCTTCCTTGAGGAAATGCCTCCAGGAGATGCAACTGTAAGGCATTTTCTCAATTAGTGATCAAGGTGGGAGGGTCCATTGTGGGTGGTGCCATTCCTAGGGTTGGGTTCTCTAAGAAAGCAATCTGAGCAAGCCAGGGGAAGCAAGCCAATAAGTAACATCCCTCCATGGCCTCTGCATCAGCTCCTGCTTCCTGACCTGCTTGAGTTCTGGCCTTGACTTCCTTTGGTGATGAACAATGTGGAAGTGTAAGCTGAATAAACCCTTTCCTCCCCAACTTGCTTCTTGGTCCTGATGCTTGTGCAGGAATAGAAACCCTGACTAAGACACCCATATTCTGTGTTCCCATAATATCACAGAATCTTCCAATTACAACACTCACTGCTTTTTGGTAATAAGTGAGCAGTATGTGACTTCCTGATTCAACAGGTTGGCTTGCCTGAGTAGGCCAGGGGTTAGCAGTGCAGACTCAGTCATGATTGTTTCTCTAGAGGCTAAAGATACTCTTGACAAGAAGGTGAGACCCTGGTAGAACTGAATCCCAAGTACCAAAATATTCATAAAACACAGTGGGGAGGTAGCTGAAGTGGCTCTCTAGCAGTGATAGAAAGCTTTTCTGGTAATTCCACATGGGAGTATCAGTGCCTTTGATTCTTGACTCATACTGCTTATAGCTGGGCTGACATGATGCACCCCTGGAGAGATCAAGAGACCAAGCCTAAAAATGTTGCTTTAGAAAACAAGAGTCAAGGGTATATAAATGCTTTGGATTTCAATGGGATAACTATCACCTGAAGACATTGTGGTATTCTAGAAAAAGAAGTGCAGAGGCCCACATGAGTCTGGGATGGGCCACTGAGGACCACGATGAGCTTATCCTTACATGCCAGTGTTTCTATCATTAATCTATTGCTCAGCCTCTTCCCTGTAGACCACAGGAGTGTATGGAACAGAGCTAAGGGGGAAGCCCTGGCAACGCAGCTCCTCTATGAGTGGAGCTTCAAGGTCCCCCTTTTGAAAGAGGAAGTACATGGTAGGGAGTGGAGTCTGCTTTGCAACAGCTGAGGACAGAAGATGGGGGTCCAGCTGAGGCTTGATGGAAAGTTCATATTTAAGTTTGTGAAGGCAGAGATGGAGGAACCTTACCTGCAACCTGGGGAGATGAGGCAGTGCAGTGGGTGGGGGTTGTCTGATAAGTAGCATGAAGGTCTAGGGGAGGGGTAGAGGGAACATTAGAGAGAATCATTGGAAGAGGAACTCTAAGAGGTGAGGCTTTCCAACTTAGAGAATACAGTGAACCTGGAGGGTTTAATTAACTAGTGACTGAGTTGTTGTCATGTTTTAGGCGGACATTGGGTATGTTAGAAGATCTGTGTGAACACTTGAGGCAATGGCTATTGAAAGTGGAGGTGTTTATTGGGATATGGTGGATTTCTGGATGTTGTCAAAAGACAGACAGTTATGTATGCTGATGTAGTGGGAATGGGAGGGAAAACAGGAAGCCCCAGGAAGGGCTGGAAATCTGTCTTGAATGGCTAGAGGGACCGTTACCATTTACAGAAACAGTGAAGACTATGGAGAAGGTGAGGCCTCGGTGGTGAAGATCTGGAATGTAGTTTTGAATATGTATTTCTGTGTTATCTGTACATGTCTAATGTCAAAATGAAAAATGTCCTGGCCTATACATTCTTCTGTAGCCTGATTTTAACACAATAGAGCAGATTTTTTTTTCTGGTTCTGCCAGATGCATACCGAGAACATTGATGATCCTTAGCCCAGCTTATATCCTGTGCCTACATTTCTTCGTCAGAAAAAAAAATTGCAATAACACGATAATCACATTTTCTGCTATCCCATTACACTTAGAGAATCAATGCATGTAAAAGGATATTATTACTAATTCATGAAAATGTTGGATTTGACCCAAGGTTTGTAGAGAGGATAATTTGCACCTGTGGGAGTAAGCTTTGGCTATCAGGAGCTGAGAGGGGGCCCGGGGAAGAGAATCACTGAGCAAATGAGTCTGCTTATCTCCTGATTCCTCTTCTTTGTCTCACATCACCGTATCTATTCACTATGACAGCAATATTTTCTAATTAGAAGATTCAGCTTTCTCAGGAAGAAACTCTTGAGTGGCTAAGGTATCTGTGAAAACTCTGATTGTGTCTGGGAGAATAGAAGGCACTGATTTAAGCTGACAGTGATCTCCTCTGAGCCCTAAGTTCTAAGTCAAGTGTTGCTGAAGATGAGTAAAAACCACTAAGCAATTACCAAGCATAGATTTTTGATAACTCAAACAGCAATAATAACAATGATATAGCTACCTCAGAAGTATCTTCCAGTCATAGCAAGATACAACCCCATGGACCGCGTTGTGTCTCAGGTCGTAAACATCTTCATTGATTTATTGTTAAAATTGGAAAGTGTGAGATATTTCAAACTTAGAGAAAGCAAAAGTTTGCACTACAGACTGTTTTCTCTTTTTAACCCATGCTGATGTTTGCTATGCTTATGTTATAAACATTTTAGTTTTACTTGTGGGAGATGTATAAGATGCAGACCCATATGTGTGTGGGTGTGTACCATCTGCACATGTGGAGGCCAGGAGAGGGTGTTGAGTGTCCAGTTCTATCACTCTATCACTCATTGAAGGTAGGGTATCTTGATGAATCTGGAGCTAGACTGGTGGCCAGCAAGCTGAACAATCCTCCTGTCTCTGCTTCCCATAGCCCTCAATGCTGAGGATATGGGTACAGCTACGATGGCCTGTTAAATAGGTGCTGGGAATTTGAACTCAGGTTCCCATGCTTGCGTGGCAAACACTCTTACTCAGTCTCCCTTCCATTCACATTTTATCTTTTAGTCATCTCAGCTGTGTTAATGAATAGTCATAGGCTGGTTGGCTCAGACTTAATTTTTCACAGTCCTAGAGACTGAAGTCATTGGTCAGCAGTTTGACATAGCAAGTGCTGGTGGCGTGAGGCTGGTGGGAAGGGTCTCTTCTGTGTGGCAGACTGCTATTATTACATGGGAGAAGGTATTGGGGGGGAGGTAGGGGACTTCTCATTCACCAAAGTTCCATGATCATTATCTAATTCCCTCCCAGAGGCCAGATACAATTGCAGCCATGTTGGGGATATGTGAGCATTCCGTCCATAACACCGCTGGTTTGGGGTTATTGTTTCTTAATAGCCTTATTGAATTTTATTTATATAACATTAAATTCACTCAGTTTGAATACACAATTCAATTATATTTAGTAACCTTGCCAAGTGCAGCCATCACCGTAAATCAATTTCAAGACATTTTTTATCCATACAAGATCACATGTGTCTATATTAATCTCCGTTTCCAACCACAGCTCCAAGCAACCAGCACTTTATTTTTGGTTCTGTATTTTGCTTATTCTTGAGTTTCTTGTACAGAATTAGGTAATACGAGGGTTTTTTTTTAATCTGGCTTATTTCACTTAATGTCAAGAAAATGAATCTCATCTGATGCTGTGGCATGCATCATCATTGCATTTTAAGGTTATTTTTTATTAATTCATTCCTTATGTGTGTATGCACATGCATGCCTAGATGTGTATGGAGGTTGGAAGACCAGTTGCAGGAAGGAGTCAGCTTTTGTTTTTCCATCATGAGGGTTCTGGGGATTCGTCAGGTCTGGTGGCAACTGCTTTTACTCAATGAGCCATCTCAACTCCTCATTACTGAGTCTTATACACGTCAGTGGCTACATTACACTGCAGTGATCTATTCCGGAGTTCATAGACATGTAGCTTACTTGTGATTTTTTTCTACTTGAACAAGACTGTGGTGAATATTCACATGTCATTCAACCTTTTCCTTGTTCTTGAGTAGGTAACCAAAAGTTGATTAGCGGCTCCTTTAAGTTCTGTGTCTGACATTCTAGAAACTGCTGGAATGTCCTTCAAAGTATTTTCACAATGTTCTTATCACTGATAATGTACCATTATCCATGTTTCTACATCGTCAGAATTCATTTTTATTCCTTTTCATTTGTTATCCTTACTCTCCATGCAAATGTATTTTACTGAGGCTTTGTTTATATATTCCTCCGTTACCACCTGCAATGTATAAATTAGCCATTTCATAAGTGATGACATTTCTAGGCATAATTTTCCCATTCTTTGATTGTTTTGTGCTATTGGATATATGTGCTTTCATAAATTATGAATATGAGTACTTTCTTGAGTATAAATTCTGCAAATATTTTCTACCAGTCAATTTTTTATACTTATTTGCTTATGACAGTCATTTGAAATTAAAATATTTATCAGATGTAGTAGTGGCATATTTTTTTTAGTTCCAGCACTTGGAAGACAGAGGCAGGTAGATCTCTGTGAGTTCTAGGCCAGTCTTGTCTTTATAGTGAGTTTCAGGAGAGCCAAGGTGATACAGTGATAACTTGTCTCAAAGTCATACACACACACACACACACACACACACACACACACACACACACACACAC
>JANHMN010000012.1:33617599-33657502 GCA_030674055.1 Rhabdomys pumilio
CACACACACACACACACACACACACACACACACACACACACACACACGTCTCCACTTCACAGTTCAGGGATAATAGGCATGCACTGTCCCACCTGGCTTTTTACCTGGGTGCTGGGAATCTGAACTCAGTATTCATGCTTAAGCAATAAGTACTTTACCAGCTGAGCTATCTCTGCAGAGCTCTCCTCTGTTGCTTTTAGAAGTTGATTGTATTCAAACTTCTGAATCATTTTGAGTCATTTTTGGATATGAGTGTAAAAGGTGTAAGCTCATTTTTATCCACGAGATATCTAATTATCCTGGATTACCTTTCCCCAGTGACTGTCAGTGGTATCTTTTTCAAAACCAGCTGACTATAAATATGAAGATTTATTTCCAGACTTGTCAGTCTCTCCCACCCACCCCCAGTCTCACACCATTGGCATAACTAGCTTTACAGTAAGTTCTGACAGGAGTGTGAGTTGTCCAACTTTGTTCTTTTTTGAAATAGTGTCCGTGATTCTTGGTGTTGTGTTAATGAGCTGACTTTCTTTTTCTGTTTTCAAGACTTTGTCTCCTGTCATCTTTGCTTCGATGTGCCTGAATGTGACTCTCTTTGAACATACCTTGTTTGGAATTAGTTGAACTTCTTAGATGTGATGACAAATGTTTTTTCATTGGATTTTAAGCATGCTTGGCCATTGCTTCAATGTTCTTTTGCCTCTGTCTTTTGCCTCTCTGGAATATCAGTCATGTTTATGTTGGTGTGTTTGTGGCATCCTCAGACTTCTCAGCCTCCTTTCACTTTGCTCTATTCCCTTTTCTTCCTGTCCAGACTGCATAGCCCGAGTCCACCTACTCACGGGCTCCCCTGACTGCTTTCCGCAATTTCATTGAGGTGAAGATCTGTTCAAACTGAATGGATTTGTGTTAGCTCAAGTTAAGACAAATCTTGTGAGTCAGCATATCCAGGGAACTGCAAGTCAAATAACAAGGAGCACCTAAGAATGGACCTTTTAGGAAGGGTAGCCCTGTCATCCCCTAAGGCCAAGAGACTGTAGCCTTGTCATCGTTCTACATACTTGATTTTAAACCTGACTGCAGAGCTGCACAGAGGATGGGGTATGAAACTGTGGTTCTGAGGCATAGTCATTGTTCTTGAATAAATGCTCCTTACCCTTTCTTTTTCCATGACTTTAATTTGTACGGTCTTTAAATATTTGAGGGATCCCTCCATACACCCCCCACCCCCCCAAAACACACAGTGTTTTGGTTGCTTCTTACAGAAATTGTTGTAGGAAGACCTGACTTCGCTATGACTGCAGATGGCTATTATTTGGGTATCTGGGTTAAATTTGGGTGAACCAAAGAATGAAATTGAGAATGATTTGCATCTTAACAATGGAGAGTATTCTAATTTATAAGTATGCTTTGTTCTGTTATTTATTTAAATTTAGATGTCCTTGGTCATGGTTTGTAAAGACTCAATGGAGATTTTACACATATAAAAATTCATTTCTAAATACTTGATGTTTTAATGCCTTTAGAAAGAGTATTTTTATTTATTTCTATTTTAACATAAAATATATAAATATGCATTGGACTTCAATATAGAGTCCTTGTGTCCATCACTTCCCCAAGTTTTGTGCATTCTAATAGTCTATTACTCTATGTTTTAGACTTTCTGAGTATTCAACATTGGAATAAAGCAATGACTGTATTTTTATATTTATTGTTTTAATTCTTATTTTTCCTTGTATTAGATTGGCTTGGTGCTTGATAGTGTTGAATGGAAGTAATTAAGATGGGATTTCTTGCCACAGTGTCAATCTAAGAGAAATCACTTTCAATGTTTTCCTATTAAATATTTCTGGACTTTAGACTACAACATGGTTAAGATTAAGGAAGTTTATTCTCACCCGACTCTTGTCATGTTGATATTAAAGGTTATGAGTATTTCTTTCCTATATGCACTGAGATGCCCGTAATTCATTTTGTCCTTTTTATTATTATAGGGAATTACATTAATTGGTTTTCAAAAGCTGAATTCCTGGAACACATCTACCTGTTCTTGATTTACGGGACTTTCATATAGTATTGATTTATTTGTTTAGGTTTCATATATCATTTTCTGTATTTTGATATGCCTTTGGCCTGAAAATTCTCTGAATGCTTCCTACTTCTGGAAAAAAAATATTCTCTCTGGAAGAGAAGCAAGTACTCTTAACCACTGAGCCATCTCTCTAGCCCGCTGTTATCTGAGATAGAGTCTCATGCAGCGTAGGCTGGCCTCAGACTTCTTTGTCCTTGAGGCTGGTCTTAACTCTTATTCCTCTTGTCTCCATCTCCTAAACATGTCCCAGACCTGTCTCCCCAGCAGTGTAATTATCAATACCCACTCATGTGCCTTTTATTTTAATCTCATTAATGAACTACCCTCTGCTCACTGTACTTCCCTCCCAGTAGAAAGAAAAGCATCCCTGAATTTGCAATGTAAGAAACCAAACATGAGCTGGCAACTATATTTGGTGAGTTTCCTAAATCTCAAATACTCTTGTTTCAGACTTCAAGATCTGTTTCAATGATTTCCATTGCTAATTAGACTCTTGTATGGAAAAAATGCTTCAAAATTCAAGATGGAGAAGACCTGAAAAGGATTAGAATCCTCTAGATGTATCATTACAAAGGCGACAGAACAAACCAAAAACAAACCGTAGAAGGCATAATGTGAAATATAGGAAATATTTATTATTTCACCCTAGAAGCTATCTGGGTAAAAATTCAAAATTGTAAGCAAATAAATATAATGTAGAAGAAACTTTAAAGTAGGCTCTGTGACATTTTAAAATCATATCTTATGTTGACTGAACAGCTTTAGGTAAAGTAAGCCCTGTCTTTTCTTTCTGTATAATTTTCTGTCTGGCCTCAGCCAAAAATATGAGCTTTGGGGCCAATGAGTTGAGTGTAGACTCCAGAATGGAGACAAGTCCCAGCTTCAAGACACAGGTGGACCTACCACCTATTGGTAGTTTCTGTCCTGGCAAAGGCATCAGGGAGAATAGCATCTTGGAATGAGGCTGGGTATGTGTCAAGACCTGGAAGAAAGTCTGTGTGTCAGGTGTTCAGAGAATGACCACTGGAGAAACTGGGGTTGGAGACATGGAACAGTGTGGTTGATTGGACTGCATCTCTGCGTTTATGTGTTCAGTGCCCAGAAATGAAGTAATAATCTGTCAGACTTAGATCTGTCTGTTCATATAGGAAGAGGTAAGAGAATAAAATGAGCAAGAAGAATGGGGAGGGGGCAAAGGATAAGAAAGAGGGGTGGGTAGAGGAAAGCAGAGAGGAAGGAGGAAAGGGAGAGAGAAGGATATATGGAAAGAGTAAGGGAGGAAGAAAAGAAAAGGCAGGAAAAACAAGAGAAGAGGGGGAAGGGTGAAGAAGGGAAGGATGGAAGGAAGCAAAAAAGGAAAAACAGAGGGAGAAAAATTAAATCTACACTTAGAAGACAAAAACAAAACAAAACAAAACAAAATCTAACAACCACCACTACCACCACCACCACCAATGACAACAACAACAAAACCAAAACTAAATGGAATCTGGCATGGTGGATCACCCCTGGAATTTCAACACCCCAGAGGTTGAGGCAGAAGGATTGCTATAATTTCAAGGCCAGTCTGGACCATGTATTGAGTTTCAGTATAACACAGGCTACAAGTTTAAAACCCTGTCTGAAAACCCAAAAGGATGAAAATATCATTTAGAAGCAAGATGATGGAGAATAAGGCAGATGAAGGGGAAGCTGAGGCCTGCTGTGCTTCCTCTCTTCCTGACTGATTTCTCTTCGAGCAGAAAGTCACTGGGATGCCTGAACATCTTGCTGTGAACATGTCATTTGCTGTGTCTTATTTCCATTTCCTCTGTATATGGCAGACAGGTGTCTCGTGGATGTGGATGTCGGAGCCCCGTTGCCACCAGGCAGCGATCACTCTCCAGTGGCAGTTCCAGCTCAGGAAGATCCATTGCACCTCAAGCTGCCCTGTGCTCAGATTTGCTGCCTTCAGAGTGTCTCCAGCTGTGCTTTGCCTTTGAATGTGCCTCCAACAGCTCTTGCTATGGAGAACAGAAGGCATCTGCTTGCCTCAGGAGGGAGAATTTAACTGGCTGTACTTGATACATGCCCTAGCACTGCCATGATCTCTGTTAGAGGCAGCATCCATCCCCACATGCAGTGAGCAATTGTAAGGCCAGATCTGCTGTGCCGGTGCCTCTGTGCCCTGGAGAGCACTCTTACTGTCTTGACATTCTAACATAAATGTCCTCTTGTGCAAGGTATCAGTTTCAGCAAGGGAACCTTAGGGAGCTGATAGGGTAAAACTCAAAAGTTGTTCTACACAACATCTGGACAGTATTGACAGCATTTTCCCCCCATCCTTTATAAAAAGAAAATACATTAAAGCAAGTAAGAGTGCAAAGTGAATTCAGATTTGTCTGGAGTTCTGGCTTCATTCTTTACTTAAAAAGCTGTTTTCACCTTTCCAAGTCTCAGTTTCCCTTTTGGTAAATGGGCAGAGCAGTGCCTATTTAGAATAGCATGAGAAGGCGAAGTAATGCTTTAAAAGTCCCGACACAACACTGAACTCACCTGAAACGCTTCCTAAATGCTGTTTCGTAGGGGTGGAACCCTCTCAGTGTCCTGCTTGACAGATAAACAGCTAAACTCTAGGGGGCGCTGTCACATTGACTGGGTCAGTGCAGATAGAGCCTGAGTGCTATGCAGCTTGATTTGACCACAAGCCCAGTTTATTCACTTGTCAACCCACTTGAGGACATGTGCTCTCTCTATATACACACAGGACTTGTTAATCTCCTTCTGCCTTGATCTTTAGTACCTTACCCCAGCCATAACCCTGATCTCTGATGTTTCTATTGGCCCTTTATACTCTGCCACTTAAACAGGACATCTTCCCTTCCTTCTAAAGAAACATAGCTGGCTTTGCTACCCAAGTCACAGAATCAAAAGCCAAAGCAAAAACAAAACAAGACAAAACAAACAAACAAACAAACAAACAAAAAGCAGACCAGGCATAAAGCCTCAGCAAACACAAAGGAAAGGTCTCATTTGATAATAAAAGTAGGTTATTTTGTACTTTGGTCCAACCAATTACAGTTTCACTGGGGAGCCCCTCACTAACAGGATTGATAAAGCCTTTCAATTATCCCCATTGGGAAATGCAGATTCTAGTGTAAGCAAATGACTTCTTTATAATGGGCTGTGTAAGTCCAAGATCAAAGCCAAAGCCACACCATTGTTAGGATCTAGGATACTTCAAGAAACACAGTGTTGAGGGGAGGGTTGCTAATGAGTTGTGTGTTCCATCCCTTCCTTCCAGTAGATGCCAATTCTCAAGGTTACACCCTTCTGGCTAAGAATGGAGGTTGTGAACATGAGATAACACATCCATGAAGAAATTATTCTTTTGGGGTTGTATGTTTAGTCTGTTGCCATGGACACACAGATTTCAGGAAATGATGTCCTAGGTATAGGGCACTAGACTTATCTGACACTGGGCCCATCATAGGTCTGTGATGGGACAGCTTGCTAGTCTGTCATGTTTCAAGGATCTGAACAGTGAATGTGTCTAGGTCTCAGTGTTAAGAGTTGTTGAGCCTCAGGCTGCATCAACATCTCATGCACGTACTTTTTTGTGGTCTTGCTTTGGACTTGGAATTTGCCTAGACCATATGGGCAAAGGAGTAAGTACTGTGAAATGCATAGACTTTGTCCTCTGTGGAGCTTCTGGACTAGGATGAATAAGGATACTGAGAAGTTAATTTTGAACATTATAGCAGAGAGCACATCACATTTTGATTCAGTTTCCAGATATCTCAGACCCAAATCTGTGGCAAGTGTGTAAGCCATTGGTGATTGCATATTTAGCTGCATTCTTGACTCGGTTTCATGGTCCCGCCTTGCTTTGACTTTTTCCTTTCATTTTCATTTCTAAATTAAGCCATCTTGTAAGCTTTCTTAAATCTTGCTTGGAACAAAACAAGCTATGCATTTAAAAATAAATACATAGAAACTCAGGGAAAACCATTCAGCAGCTTTTGTTTCCTTGGATGGATAAATGAGGACAGGATGCCATCCTTCCTTTGCTGAAATTGCCAACCTGCAGTCAGATAGTGGCTAGAAGCTAGTCTTGGAAACAGAAAATAAATCTGTGCTGTTTCTTACGTTTGAGGTGAAGAGTAGCCGGAAGTGTAACTAACACAGAAGATACTCATTGGCTGTTCCCTCTGTAGGTGTGATGGTTAATCTTGTCAACTTGATGGGATTTAGAATCACCATAGAAACATGCTTCTAAGCATGTCTTCGAGAGAGTTACTAGATTAGTTTAATTGAGGTCGATAGTACCACCCTATGGGCTGGGGTCCTGGACTGCATCAAAAAGAGAAAGGTAACTAAGGACCAGTTTCCATCTTTGCGTGCTGACTCTGGATAGAATGTGTCTATTGCTGTGATGAAACATCATGACCAAAAAAACTTGGGGAAGAGTTTATTTGGATTCTGCTTCCACTTCACGATTCTTCCTTAAAGGAAGTCAGGTCAGGAACTCAAACAGGGCAGGAACCTTGAGGCAGAAGCTAATGCAGAGGTCATGGAGAGGTGCTGCATACTGGCTTGATTCTCAAGGCTTGCCCTGCCTGTTTTCTTATAGTCCCCAGGACCACAGGCCCAGGGGTGGCCCCACCCACAATGTGTTAGGTACTCCCTATACATCTCTCAAGAAAATGCTGTATAGACTTGCCTACAGCTCAATTTTATGAGGGTGTTTTTTTTCAATTGAGGCTCCTTCCTCTCTGATGATTCTAGCTTGTATCAAGTTGACATAAAACTAGCAAGTATACCACATGACCAGCTATGTCATGCTCCAGTCACCATGACTTCACCATTGTCATCATGGTAAACTGTACCCTAGAACTGTGAATTAAATAAACTTCTCCTTGAGATGTTTCCTGCCAGGTTTTTGGTTACAGTAGCCAGAAGTGTACCTAACACAGAAGATACTCATTGGCTGTTCCCTATGAAAGAAGACACTGTAATCTAAGTGTTGTCTTACCTTTTCTTCCATTATCTGAAAATTCACTCCTTTACTATCTGTATCAGGGTGACGCTAACAGCTATAACATAGGGACCTGAAAACACACAATGGTCCTGGCATGCCCAAAGCTTATCTTTTGTCTGTGTGGCAGTGAAATATAGTTGCTCCCCCATGTTTTCTGGGGGGTTGCCTTCCTTGATATAAAGACTTGGGACACAGACTCTGCCTTCTCCTCTTCTTCAAAGCCTTAGTTTAGGCATGAATATATTTCTTCTGCTTTTATGTTTTTTGGTGAGAACAAGTTTCATGGTTATGCAATGTGAATAAAGGCCCTACTTGATAAAGTAGGGCCACCACAAAAAGCTACTTTCCTCGGACAATGCACTACCATACAAAAATGAGTACATTCTGACATGGAGACAGTCCTCTCTGTTGTCTAAAGTATAAGAATATAAGGTGCCCATTCTATATATTGGAAAAAGAACTAATGTGAGCCTGGAAATTGCTAACCAGAGAGAGGAAGCCCTGAAAGTGAGCTGGTCTCTGACACCAAACACTACAAATCAAGTTCAGATGGCGTGGAATTGCCTTGCCTGGGCCATAGGGAGGTTACATCGTATTGCTTAGGCTATAGCTTAAATAAATGAATAGCACACACACGAGTTCCACACATCGTCTCTCTTACGATGGCATGCCTTTATGCTTCAGTTCGCTCTGCCTTGATGATGAGGTTGCCACACTGCCTCCACCTGCATTCCAACTCCAAACCTTTCCCCAGATTTAGCTGTCCTTGTGCCCTGTCTTACACTGGAACAGATCTCCCACCCATCTCTGGCTACACCTCAGGGGTTCCTTCCCTCCAGTGCCTTCATGTTCCTTTTCTCCTCAGGTGGAGCTCTTGCTCTGTTACTATTACTCACCTCTGCCTTCTCTAAGGAAGTGACTCTGATGTTCCCAGGAAGAATACATTATCCCACCTGTTACTCATCCAGCAATGCGACTTCGTGGTCTCCTCCTCTGTTGCCCCTAACTAGCCATAAACTACATGGTGCGAGGGACAGTTCTCATTGAAAATCATTTGGATGGCCCTTCACAAACACCATCTGCTTCCCATTTAGGAATGAATGCATTGGGTATTGCTGGTCAGCTCAGCTGTTTATTTTCTAGGGCATAAATTGGTCGTCTGTGGCTTGATGGAGCAGCTGCTAGCTAAATGGATCATCCTCTGCAGATATTAGAGGGCTGCTCAGGAGTGCTGGCGGACACAGCCCCTATGTTCTAGTTCAGGGTTCCTTGTGGTATATTGATTGCACTTAGGAATCTTGAGAGGATTTTTGTTAAAATGCAGACTTTGAAGCTTCTGAGATGGGAGCCATGACTGTGCATTTTCAATGAGCCCCCAGATGCTGTGGACCACATGTCCCATAGCAAGGACCTTATGCTTTGTGAAGGGTGTGCTTCAACACAACTCACAAGTTGTTCTATGTATGTGACCCACTGTTGCTCTGCTGATAGTTTGTAATCGCAGATGCTTTTACTGGAGATGTTTGCATTAAAAAGGGGGAATTCAGTCCATCTGGTTTTTGTTTCATTATCCTTCAGCAGACTAGTGAGAATAACAATAATCCCAATAATGGCACAATTTATTAATAACTTAGTATCAGCTAGAATGTATTAGCTCCTCTTATCCTCCCAGTAGCACATGGCTACTATTCCCATTTTTCACAGAATGACTCTGTGTTTAGGAAGCTCAAAAATCATATCTAGGAAACATAATAGTGGGTGCAAGAACTGAGCTTTGAACATATCTGTGTGATTTGAAATATTGGAGTATTTACTCCCTCCTGCCTCAGTCATTCTGCCTCTCTTGTTCCTTTGACTTATTTCATTTAATATGTTCATATGTTCTCTCTCTCTCTCTC
This sequence comes from Rhabdomys pumilio, assembly GCA_030674055.1. NCBI lineage: Eukaryota > Metazoa > Chordata > Mammalia > Rodentia > Muridae > Rhabdomys > Rhabdomys pumilio. The sequence goes on from JANHMN010000012.1 coordinate 33,626,610, forward strand.
TCTCTCTCTCTCTCTCTCTCTCTCTCTCTCTCCTTCTCTCAAACACACACACACACACACACACACACACACTCACCTCATCCCCACTCCAGTAAACATAGCCTTAAACAGATGCTTGGGAAGTTTCTACCAGATGCTTTGTGTCAAGGTAGAATAAATATCTGTGTAGATATTTCTTCTTCACCAGATGCCAGGCACTCACATCCTGCCCCCCCCCCCCCCCCCCCCCCCCCCCCAATAATTTGATTGCCTACAGTAATCATGTCCTGCAGGCTTCATGGACCTTCCTTACCCCTTTTCTCATCAAGACTGAGGAACCTATTTGCCATGTTACCGAGAACAATTGTCTCCTAGGCTGACCACCTCATCCTTGAATGTCCCAATACTCTAAATCACACGTGGCATATTTATTTCTCCGGAAATGTTCCTTACCTGGTAGGTGTCATTCAACATTAAACATCTCTCCCTGAGAGTAAATGTTAACTTCCTCAAATGTTTAATTTGAAGTCTTGAGTAGAAACAAGCCTGAAGCGTCAGGATGGGTTTCATTGTTTGTCTTGGTAATAAACCTTCAGCTTATTGTGATTTTAAATTAAGATAATGATGCTAACAGTAAAAAAGAAAACAGTGTAGCTAATATTATGCAGATTTACCTTATGTAACATGTACAAGGTACAAGTGAAACAGAAAGACCTTGTATTTACACTTGGCTCCTATTCCCAACACGTGCCATTAGGCATATGCAAATTTTCCGAAACTTAAAAATGTCTGAAACTTTAAACTCTCAAGTATTTTGTGTAAGGATATTCAACTCAGAGAACTTTTTAGATTTTGGTATGTATAATTATCACCACTGTACTTCCTAAAAGGTTTTATTTATTTGTTGTATGCATCTGTCTGAGTGTATGCTCGAGTGTGCTTACTGGTTGGTGAGTGTATGGAGGTCAGAAGAGAGCATCAGATCCTTCTAAACTGGAGTTACGGGGTTCTGTAGAACGCAGGCTTGTTCCGTGGGTGCTGGAACATGAACTCATGATTGTGCAGTAAATATTCTTAACTGTGGAACCATCTCCCAGCCCAGCGATGCATTTTCATGTATGTATACATGCTGTTACTGTTGCTAGTATCTTGCAATGATCCAGAGAGGAACCGGGGAAGACATTAATGAGATGTGAGTAGTTTTCAGATCCAGTACAGCTCAGAGCTCTGGAGAAGACTCACTGGAGAAGACGGAGTGGGGATTTCAACTCTACAATTTGCTGGTTGAGATAAATTGGGTTTAGTGTTAACTTCTCCAACCTCTACTTCCTCGTCACCAAAATGGGGAAACTCACACGCCATTCTTTCCCTGAATGAAATAATATAGGAAAAGTATCCAAACCTTGGTGTGTATTAGAGCACGCAGTCTAGTCAGTGTGGATGGCAGGTGGTTTTCTGTCAAGCATTCAATCCCAAGTAAAGGAATAGGTAGAGAGAGCATCAATCACTGTTCTTCACTGAGCTCTGAATCTTCAATGTATGTAAATTTAATTTCATATTTCCCACAGCACATGCTTTGTAGATTCAGTCCCTACGGCTGCCTTCTGGTTTGGGGTTGGAATGAGTATCTGTTCTTCTAAGTCCCAGACTTTTAAATGAGATTTTGAGTCAGTGACTCTCCTCTCCTCAGTGGGAGCATAAAGAATAAACATAAATATATGTATTGTAGGCATCTTCAATGGATATACAATTTTTTTATGCCCAAATTTATTTAGCACCTGAGCATACCTCCTGTTATACCTAAGATGAATGGATGTATGTGCTCTGACTTCCTTCAACGAATGCTCCACCTTCTTCAGGGCCAATACCTCTGAAGTCTCTCCCTATCATACTTAATTTCACACATTCTTCTTTGTTGACTCATTCAACCTGTTGTTTCCCAACCCACCCAGCTGCTTACATTTGACATGCCCCGTTCTTGCTCTCTGATTGTCGCTGTTGAAATTCCCTTTAGTTTTGACATGCAGATCAAGAGTTTGCTCCCTCTTGAAGTACTACTTGGAGCATAGAAATCACTGCAGCACTTTTTGTCATGGACCATACAAAACTTTTATGTGACCTATTTACATATCTGAGTATCTTTTGAATAAAGGCTTCCTATAAAAGAGATATATGCCTTGCATATCTCTGTAATCTAGCTCAGAGCCTGGGGTGGAGTAAGTCACTTAAACTAGTTGCTGAATAAGTTTTTAAATGATCCCTGTTAATAGATGAAAAGGCAGGAACATCATGTGGAGACATTTCAATGAATAGTGACAGAATATCACCTAACCAGGCTGAGAGAGCCATAAATGCATTACAGACCTGGGGCTGTGAAAATATCAGTCACCTGGGGCAAAGCAGGTAGTGGAAGAATGGGCTGCTCCTTTCTGCAACACCAAGGGGCAGTTGATGGGTGCTGCTCACCTAATCTTTGTTTTCCAAGGTCATACATATTGTGAACTAGCCATGAACTAACAATTCCTGGTGGTCAAATATTAAAAGGTTAGAACACTGCAACTTTCGAAGTATGTTACCATCCAGCTTGGAGAATGAGGCAGACTATTGAAGTCCAAGTAGGACTTTCTATTGTTTTCTTCTAAATTTGAAAGGGTTGTATACCTTATAAAGTCTGTAGAGCACGTGAGCTTACCTAGCCTGGTCCTGGTGGCTGGATTCCTCTCATCTGCCAGAAGGGTCTTTCCTCACTTGTTATGCTCAAGAAAGAAGAGTATTGTTCCAATATTTTCTGAGGCTGCAGGGGCTAAGAGTCTCATTATTCCTCCAAGACATAATTATGGAGGGAAAGGAAAACTGACAATAAACCTTTTAAATCATAGACTTCCTCATGTCTTTGGGGCCCGCAGTGGGGAACCGGGGAGAAGGCCTTTGACTACTGAGCCTCTGTTCAATCTTTTGCCAGAAGACTTCTCTACATTCCCACCATGGAGGCTACCAATCCAAGCAAGCTAGCCAAGCCAGTCAAGCGAGTACTGGTAACCAAGAGTCTCAACCCTCGGGGTGCTGTCACGGATTCTCTCCCCCTTGTTCCTCTCCAGTGTGGGCCGGTTCAACCTGTATGCCTCGAATCTCTGTTCTTCCACAGCTCCCAGTGGCATCTGGGAGTCCAAAGACATAAGCCACCAGCCTCCCGGTTCATCCTGGAGGTCCCCACTCAAAAGCACTGCCCCTGTGGGACGTCAGATTGAGATCTCCCCATGCCCCGGCTGAGCCCTGCAGCATCTGCCTGGCACCACATGGAGTGAACTCAGTCAAATTCCCATCCTTCTGCTCCCTGGAGCCGTGGAATCCACAACTCCACCCAACAGGACCGACACCCACACTCGCGCTAACAGCCACCCAGGTGGTGGAGGATGTGGAAAGAGCCAGCACCAAGAGTATCCTCCCTCACCGATGTCTACAAAGAACCCCTCCATGGAACTCAAGGGTAGTGAGTAACTCTGGCCTAGTTCAAAAGACTAGCTGTCTGTCTCTGTCTCTGTCTCTGTCTCTGTCTCTGTCTCTGTCTCTGTCTCTGTCTCTGTCTCTGTCTCTGTCTCTGTCTCTCTTTCCTTCCCTCTATCTCCCCACATGTTCCTGGCCAGCTTCTTCCCTTTGACCTTTAAACTACAATCTCCAGCTCAAAGGCAAGATGGCGGTGACTCCCTAGTCTCCACTCTCTGCCCATCCCCCAGCCCTGCAGAGAGGGCTCCTTTACAGCTAACAGCTGACTTTCAGGCCACAGCACCTGCCGTTCTAAGACTCTTTCCCTTGAATGAGAGACTCCCCTTTCATTTTGAGACAGTTTCCTTCTTATGGCTGAAAATCCCAGTTCAGGTCTGGGACAAACTGTCCCCTCTCTCTCACCAGCTCCAAGCTCTAGTCCTCAGCATGTCTCCCACAGGGGTCAGTCTTTCAAGAGCCGCCTGCTAGAGTAGACTTCTCCCCCTCCTCCTCCATCATTTTCGTCAGCTGCAGCCACTTAGTTCAGCCAGCTTGCCTGAAGCAGCAGGTCCAGGATTCTGCTTGCTACTGTCGCCTCTGTGTTCCTTAGACTGTCATTCTAGGACTTCTCCCCTTGGGTGAAAAATTTTCTTTTCATTTTGAGACAGTTTCTTTCTCTTGTCTGAGAACTCCATCCAGGCTGGGCCTGGAGGAACTGCTCCCAGGAGCTGCTGACTCCAGCCCAGCTTCCACGTATCTCCCCTGTGGCTCAGTCTTTTACACAGCCTTTCACTCCTTCTAGCTCTGACTCTCCTATCAAGCCTCTATGCTTCTTCCTTTGAGCTTCTCTTCAAGGTTGTCCTTTCTTCTTCTCTACATTTAGGATTTACTGGCTAAGAAAACAAACAGGGAATGCAGGAGACCTCTCTACTAGAGCACCCAGCTACCATGTGGCAGAACAGCCATCACATGGCAGAGCAGGCCCTTCCCCCACTGTGTCTAAGCCTGTCAAAGACAACAAAAAAGCACATCTAAGACCCTTAACCTAAGTTTTTAGTGCTTTTTCTCCCTAACAGGAATACCTAAAACAGTGTTCATGCTTTTCAACCTCAAATTTTCTTGCTTTTTATTTAAATGTTTCTTTTTCTCCCTAACACTCATGATATATGTCCAAGAATTTTTTTAACCCTTTTGAGATTTCTTTAAGGTTTAAAAGTCATCTAATCTACTTCCACAGGTCAAACCAACTATGCTGATCATCATTTTTAATCTTTAATTAACAACTGGTTTCCTTTTACAGACAAGCTGTTGCTGCCTATCCCAGGTACATAATTAACATCATGTTTTTCTTTCTCAGCCATCCAAACCTGATCCAGAGACACACTGAGATCCAGAGACATGTGCTGAGTCCTACAAAAGACCGTCCTAGACATTCCAGCTACAGATGAACTCTCTTGCCAATGTCAAATAGCTACTAAACTTAGAAAAGTTACATGATAGTAAGGAAAACATAATGTCTATCTAGATTAATCAGATGTTATTACCCTCAAACTGTAATTAATTGGTTCAATAATCCCTTGCCTTCCCAACCCCCACCCTTGACTTTCCTTACCCTGTGACTTAATTGTGCTACCTCCTACAGCTTGTGTACTGTTTTCTTTTGACTTCCTCATTCAACATTTTCCCTACAAATGACAGTCACTCCAGTGACGCCCCTCCTTTTAAAAAGAGAAGAAGGAAGAGTTGTGGGATCGTGAAGAATAGCTTGGTTCCTAGTTGAGAACAGGCCTCAAACCCTGGACCCTGATGAGACAACAGTAAGTGTTCAGCTTTGCTCCCAGATTCCAGGCTCCTGATAGGAGGCCAAGACCTCCATTGATCAGTGCCTTTCAGTCACATAGGCCAACACCCCTACCAGCCCCTCCACAGGTAGAAGTTGTGACTACAGGTCTTAGCCTCAAGAGATTTCCATATTAATGGGATACCTGAGCCAATTAAGTATTCCTTCCCAGACCCTCCTCCCTACAGAAATTTAACCAAAGACCCCATTCATCTACCATCTGCCATGACAATAAACCTTTTAAACCATGGATTTCCTCGTGTCTTTGGGGCCTGCCGTGGGGAACCATGGAGAAGGCCTTTGACAACTGAGCCGCTGTTTAATCTCCCACCAGAAGACTTTTCTACTTTTCCAGCCCTGCCAACTCAAGCAAACCAGCGAAGCAAGTGCCGGTAACAGAGTCTCTACCCGAAGGGTGCTGTTGGGGTTTCCCTCCCTCTTGTTCCTCTCGAGTGTGGGCCAGTTCAGATCGTATGCCTCGTGTCTCTGTTCTTCCTTGGCTCCCAGTGGCATCTGGGAGTCCAAGGACATAGACCACCAACCTCTCGGTTCAGCTGCTTCATCCCAGAGATCCCCACCCAAAGCCCTGCCCTCCATGGGACCTCAGACTGAGATCTCCCCATGCCCGGGTGGAGCCCCCACAGTGCCCACCTGGTGCTGCATGGAGTGAACTCAGTAAAGTTTTCATGCTTCTTCTCCCCAGAGCTGTGGGATCCACAACTCTGCCCAACAGGATTCATGTCCACCCCCACATGCGAGCTAACAGCCCCACAGAAAGTCTCTGTATTGTTGTGAGAAAATACCTGACAAATAAAATTCTAGGAACAAAGAGTTTATTTTGGCTTATGGGTTGAAAGTAATACTGTCTATTTTGGTTGGGAAGGCATAGAATCAGGAGTGAAAAGGCTGATCATGTTTCATTTGTAATGAGCAGCAAAGACAGACAGACAGACAGACAGGCAGACAGACTGACAGATGATAGATAGAACTATTGACTTCTTTTCCCCCTTTTTATGTAGTCTGAGACACCAACCCATAGGGTGGTGATACCCAAATTCAGGTTGAGTCTTCTTCAGTTTAACCTCTCTGGAAACACTCTTACAGAAATACCCACAAGTGTGTCTCCTAGGTGATTCTAAATTCAGGTAATCTGACAATGAAGATTTCATCATAGGCTCAGACTTACTGACAAATATGACAAGAAACCAAATTTTGGCTGTATGGCTAGTGATGACTACAGGTCAAAACCACCATAGGAAATTGTTAGGAAATTAAAAGGTACCAATCAGTCTATCTTGAAGGACACAGTTAAGTCATTGGCTGTCAAGTTTAGGGAGCAGGCTTTTTTCTACAAATTAATTTACTTTAATTTTTATCTGTTGGTTTGGAGTGGGGCGTATCTACTATTAAAAGAGTTGAAATTTAACCATCCTGCCAAGTTTTATGAAGTCATTTAATTCAATATGGATTTATTGTGATGTTATTCTGTGCCTAGCACTGTAGTTTTAAGTACTGATCATTTGGAAATTCAAACTTGAACCAGAGAGGTTCACAGAGCTCTTTCAACTAGAGAAGCAGTTGAGGAGAGTGAATCATATTGTGTGTTGACTGTGTTAGATGCTCGGTTCAGTGGAGAATATAAAATGGTGAAGACTGAGAAAAGAGTGTCAGTGAGGTATTATCTGTATTGGATTGGCCTTTGGGCATGTCTGTGGGATATTACTTTAATTGAGTTAATTGATACAAGAAAACCCAGTCCACTGTGGGTGGCACCATTTCCTAGGCTGGGGTATACATGTCCTGAACAGTACAAGAGTGGAGAATTGAGTTGGATGCAAGCAAGGAAGCAAACAAGTCTGCATGTAATCATTTCTCTCTGTTCTTGAGAGCAATGTGTGACCAGTCAAGATCCTGCTGTGACTCCTCCTACAGTAATGGAATATAGCTGGAAATTGGGAGCTAAAATAATCTCTTTCTTTTTATGAGTATTTTATCGCAGCAAGAGAAAGGAAACCAAGACAAAGACTCAGCCCTGGAGGCAGAGACAGAGCACACACTCAAGAAAATCAGTAAAATAAGACCACGTTGTAGTTGTCATGACAGAAACAAATGGGACTTTGGGGAAGGATTAAAGAGATGACTATAGATGGCAAGCCCTGAACGTCCTGTAACAAGATGATAAATAGGCTAATTCTGAAGGCTGAGATAAACGCATTCTTTGGAAGGGTATCAGAGTGCTTTAAAATAGGAAACCCAAGACACACAGCTAAGGCAGGAGTGTGTAAGGGCCAGGGACAAAGGCTGCTGAGTCTAAATCTGACTAAAAAGAAGCATATTAGTTGTCCCTGTGGCCAACATGACAGGATTACTCTCAAATCCTGTATGGTAGTCACTGTTGCTATTGGAATACATTACTACTACTTACCAGCTGAGGACATTATTTTCTTACAGATTTGGGGATCATTTGAAATGAGTGCCATTTCGTTTAAGCCAAGTATCTAGGAATGGTTCCTTCTGTGGGGCTCTGGGAGAAGACTCCACTTCTAGCCCTCTCCTGTGTGCATTGATTTCTTGACCTGTGACTTTTTCTTCCAGCCTTAAAGCCCACCTCTGTTATTGTGATACTTTATCTTCTGTAGGAAAACATCACATCATCAGCCTATTAGCAGGCCATTTGGGATATGTTTAGATACCACACAAGTAATCCAGGATAATACCCTGCCTGAAGATTACTAATCCCAGATAGAATGCCAGCCTCCTATATAAGTACTATTCACAGGGTCCAGGGATTAGAACAGAGGTGTTGGAGTGAGGGAGAAGCGAGATCTTCATGGCCCCCACCATATGCGCAGTCCACAAGAGCAGAGGAAGGAGATGCCTTAGACACTTGTCATCAAAAGGAAGTGGAAGCAGGTGGATACACGCTCTTCTGTGCTTGTCTGTGTGAGGTTAGAGAATTCTAAGTCAGCCTTTGCCCAGCATCCCAAGGAAATTGAGCCCTGGGTGTGCAAGGCAGTACTGAGCTAGATAATGTACCGTTTTATTGATATCTCATCCTTCCCTATTTCCTTCACCCTGGTCTCAGCCCCCACTTGTCCTGTAGTAACGGCCCCTGAATAATCAACCTTCTGTCGAGTCCTAGCTTCAGGTTCTGCTTTTTGTGAGCACTGGTAATTCTCCTAGAAAGCAAATCCTCAGGGGTCACTTTCTATGCTATCAGGTGGAGTGTGGATGATCCATAGCAGGCACAGAACCAAAACTACTAAATGCTTCAGCAGGCACTGAGTGAGTGCAAATGAAAATGAACCATTACACTGTGGTTATGTAACGGTGCTAATGCTGAATGCCCTGGGGCAATGGCAAACTGTACGGCTTGAGAAACTGGCTGCTTTGGAAGCTTTAAAAATTAAAATGAGCTAGGCAGGGTGGAGCATATTCGGAAATCGGAATGAAGAGGGATTTCATGAGTTTTAGGCCAGTCAGGGCTACTAAGTTTGTTGAAAGCTTTGGTTCCATAAAGATGGACTGTTTTAAAGCAAAACAAAACTAAACTAAAAACAAACAAACACAAAAAACAAGGTAAAGTAAAACAGTCAAGTCATGGTAGTTTCAGATCAACTCATGGCCCAGGGTTTAGTCAAAAGGTACTATTTTTTTTCTCCATTAATTTATCTATTCATCTACTCCACATGCTGATTATAGCCCTATCTTCCTCCTCTACTCCCAGTCCCACCTCCACAAGTATCTCCCTCCCATCACCCCTCCCCATCTCTGCAGAGAAGGGGAAGCCCCTCCAGGACACCACCCCACAGTGGGATATCCAGGTGCAGCAGGACCAAGCATATACTCTCCACCACCCCCCCCCCCACCCCAGTCTCAACCAGGCAGTCCAGCTAGGAGAAGGGGATCTAATGGCAGGCAATAGAGACAGACATAGCCCCTGCTTTAGGGGACCCATAGGAAAACCAAGTAGCAGGAAGGCTTTGTAGAAAGTCAGGCCAGAGATCAATCATAAGGATAACACAAGTGCCACTGAAACTGGGCATACACGCTCTAGAACTCTCTTATGTCAAACTTATGGCCCCAATTAGGAAAGAATGAAATCCCGGGGCCTGGGATGGGACACGGCATTGAATTGTCTCAGTACCATAGAACCCCAGAATTCCCCGAATCTTTTATCATGGCAGAAGCAGGATACTTCACTGTGGTGGAGGAAAGGAGCTGCCTCTGTCTGGAGTCCTGTGAAGGGGCTTTGTCTGAGGCAGGTGGCTTGGAACATGGTTGCTGTCCTTTTGGCGATGCACACCATTTCTCTTTGTTAGCTTTACAACAATACAGTCAGGATGTGGGGCATCTCATCAGGGAATGCGCAGCCTTGAAGTCTAATTGCAGTTGCATGGTTCAGTGGCTGCAGAATTGCAGTCTTGGGATGATATATAGTTCTGGAATCAAAGCAACGTGAGAGAATGGCCTTGCTGTTTTAGGCTAAGGAACATAAAGCATGAGGCTAGACAGGAGGAAACGTATTAATGCCGGGGCACTTCCTGTGATGCCAGATGTGACAGCAGGCAAGGATGTCTTGGATCTAGTCCTACCTTTCTGTCTCCTGTATCATGGATAAAGATGCTACAAGAACAATAGCAGAGATAATGAAGAGAGATGGAGAGATGGGGAGGGAGAGAAGGAAGAAGAACCAAGATTAGACAGAATAGATTGGAATTAACTGAATGAGACCATTGAACATACTACATAACTGTGCTCCTTAGGAATGTGGATGTAGCATGCTCTTCATTAAGTATGGAAGGAATACACAACATACTATATAAGGTAGAGTGGAGACTGCAAAATTCAATGGCATTTTCATGACAGAGATTGATACTGTGAATGGTACCCAGAACTTGAACAGGGTCTGAGGGATGGAGAGCCAGCCAACAGGGGTTTAGGACTTATACTATCTAGGCAATGACGAGTATACCATGTTGTTCCAAAGGGTAACAGTGACGTGAAGCCTGCTTACAGGGTGTAACATGATCTGAATTACTGGAAAAATATTCAGGAGCTGAAATTACACACAGTGATAAAAAAAAATCTGTGGTCTTTTCTTTGTTTCTAGATCTGAGACCATTCGCTGGCCCTGAGCTCATCTGAAGGCAGAATGTAGTCACATTTGCCTCCATGTGTTCCCAAGAAAATTGCCATTTGTAACAAAGCTATAACTTTCAAATGCCTCCCCCATAGAAGAGAAAAGCACAGTCTAGTGGGGAACATGAAAAAGATGATGAGATGCTAGTGGATTACTGCCGTGGTGTACCCTAAGTGACAGTGGCATCTTCCTCCAAACAGTAAGACAGTAGTATGCTTGCCCACAGTCTCCACTGTGTGTTGGAGAGGTGAGGTTGAGATACCCTTGCCTTACTCTCAGGAGGCCTATTCCCAGACTCCCAGTGTAAGCCTTTGGAAACAGTATAGGGTACAGACTCTACATATACTGGTTTGTCCTTTACAGAATCAAAAAACACTTACTGCCTATCTTATCTCTTTAAGCACTGCTCTCATATTGAGGCTGTAATGTTCATAGTTTGAGATATGGTGGCAAAGCTAGCACACATTTCTTTTTCCTCCCTCATAATCTCATGGACAGAAGATTCAGTTTTAACATACATTTTAGCAACTTCAGTATATAATTTCTGTCTTTCTTTATTGGGTCAAGAACTCTCACCTTCTCACTTAAGGAAGGACTTTACAGACTCCCTTGGGTGTAGATCAATCGTCCACACCAGTACTTTTGTATTAAGATCATTGTTAAGTAAAGTGTCACTTGAATGTAAGCATTGTAATATAATAATCTGCTGAAAAGATAATTAAAATCTAATAGACTTACAGCATATACATCGTGGATCCGTCAAACATGAAGATTCCTGTACTTGGAGAACTGGAGACAGAACACCACAAAATTTCATCCTCTGACCCTGATGCATAATTTAAATGTTATGAATTGTTTATTTGGGGGTGTTTTTTTATTTAATATTTTTGAAGCCTTGTTGATCATGTGGTCATTGAGAGCATAGAAAGTGAAGTCATGGATGAAGAGATGGATCATTATCCATTTATAATCAGAACTTGATGGTTTCTGTCCCCGATGGAGCAAGAGTAGACATATATACCAGCAAACCTATGGAACAAGCTGGTAGAGAGACTTCTTGAAGCATATGCCAAAAATGAGGCACTTCCATCTCTTTGTGATGCTTGAAATGTACGAAACAGATGTGATCTTGACAACTATGTAGACAAAACGTTCTTTGTGGCTACCACTGTCTTTTTTCAGTTACCTCACTTCCCTTATCAACGTGTAGATTCTGCCTGTGGTCTATTTAGGATATAGGGTCTGATCTGTTCTTTGCTGCTATTGAAACCTCTCAGAACTCCTCTGGGCATATAGGTGTTCCACAAGTATTTGGGGAGAAATAACATATGTAAATATTGCTCGATTGTCTGACTTTTTTTCTTACCATAAATTTCTAAAAACATACAACATACGGAATTACTTTAGAGTATAAAATTCATTTTGATAAGTTCATTTAAATGGGTTATGTGCCCAGATCTGGTCTAGCTATTCAAGATAATATCTGAGCATCTAGGCAACTGAACAGTCAAAATTCCCCAGCTTTTGGTCTATATTCTAGACTGGCAGAAAAGTGTTAGTACACGTTTACTAGGGTGCCGAACTCTAAAAGGCCTGTCACATCTAAAACACGTCTGTCTGTTCTGATTTGTGCTTCAACCAGAACTTCTAGCAACTGCTTATTTCTCTGACTTTTCAAATACATTCTAGTTGGATAGCTATAGGAATTGTAACTCAAGTTTTTTTTATTATTAATAAAGTTGGACATTCATTACATAATACTCTAAATAGTATTAATTTTCCAATTAGGGATTTATACATTTGAAAAAAATCACTTTAAATACAAATATTAACTATTAGCATGAAGAATTTATTATCTTTGTTTTAGTTGGTTTTATTACTGGCCTTTAAATTTTGCAGGCATTTCTGTTACATAGATGGTTATTTCTACTTTAAGACAGGATATCCTTCACTGTCCTAATTTGTGGCTGCTTCTGTAGCCTTTATGCTGAGAAATTCCATCTTCTTTTGTAGAGCAATAAATTCTGCCAAGTTTGTACCTACTTTCACTACATGCCTCAGCCATTAATCTAAACAGGAATTGTTTTTGCTGTGTGGTGGTGAAATCTAATCTTAAAGTTTTTTTTTTTTCCTTAGAGAAAAAAATTTACACCGTCTTAAATAATTCATAGCTTAAATAATCCACAGATACTTGTTATACATCCTTTATAGATAGCGATTGTTATATGTACAGGAGGGTTTGTTTCTGAGCTACATGCTTTCACTGGCATTGTTGTCTAGTTGAGAGTTACTTATGTGCAAATTGACTTAAAATAATGTCTTTATTAATTTATAACTATACCTTAAAACTTATTTGTGTGTGTGTGCATACATTTATTCATGTTCATGTTCATGGGTGTATAAGTATATGTATATATGGGTGTAGGCAAAAGGAAATCTGGAGTTTTGATCCTTAGATACCATCCCCATTTATTTTGAGACAGGGTTTCTCACTGGCCTAGAGCTCACTGTGAGGCTAGCTGGTCAGCGTGCTCTGGAAATATTCCTGTCTCTACTTGCTAAAAACTGGGGTCAAAGAGTTCACCACCGCAACTGACTATTTTTTTTTTTTCATTTGGGTTCTAGAGATTGAACTCAGGCGAGAAGTTTGCTGATTGCATCATTCATCCTCAGCTCCAATTCATTTTTTAGAAATCTACAAGGTAGTTCCTTGTATTGTGCCTTTACTACATTCTAACCTAGAACATTTTCATCATTTTCCCAGAGAAGCTCTGTTTTCATCAGCAAGTTTGCCCTCTTCCCTCCTCTTCTACCCATGTGAGTTGCTAGATTTCTCTTCCTGTTCATGGGTTTGCATCTTCTGAATTTATATAGTATATGACTCTCTTTTGAACTTCTTTCACCTGATAATAGTACTCGAGTGTTCATGTGTGCTGAGACAGGTACCACCTCATTTCCTTTTACTGCTGTCCATCTTACTGTGTAGCTGAGGCTAGCCCCAAATGCACTACATAGCTCAGCTAGGCCACAAATTTATGGCAAGCCTCCTCTCCAGTGCTCTTAAGTGCTGGATTGGAAGCAAGAGCTTATCACAACTGGCAACTTCATTTCCTTTTATTGCCAGATAATATTTATTCTATGAACTCATTTCATTTTGCCCATCCACTTATCAGCTAATGGTCATTTGAGTTGTTTTTTTTGGGGGGGGGGGCTATTATGAATAATGGAGCCATTATAGTAGCTTGCAAATCTGAGTGGACAGAGTGTTCAGTTTCTGTTTGGTAATATACCTAGGCATGAGTAGCTAGCTCATTGATGCCTGCTGACCCCTTTCCAATGCACTTTATACACTTCTACATTCCCAATTGCTATGTGGAAGGGCTAATCATTATTTTCAAATGTTCTGGGGCCAGTAAGGCAACTCGAGGAGTAAAGGCACTTGTTCCCAAGCTAGACCACCTAAGTTTGGTCCCCAGAACCCACATGGTAGAAGTAGAAAACCAATTTCTGATTATTGTCCTCTGACAAGTGAGTTGAAATGCACCAGTGTACACACACACACACACATACACACACACACATACACACACACACACACACACACACACACACACACACACAGCATAAATAAAAATTTAAAAATTCTTCTGTATATCTACATAGCATCTTTTAACATTTTTCTACAATTAATCACTTTTTGTGTTTTATGATGCTTCAATATATTATTGTGCTCTTTCTATGTATCAAATGAAAATATTTTTTTAGCTTATCAGAAATTAAGTACTCAAAGTTGATTATTTTGATTTGTTGTTTGTCTTAAAATTTGGACAGTGCGTGTGTTTTTCCTCCTTTAAACTTTAAACTACTTCCAATTATTTTTATTTTCTATTAGACTTAAATAATTGAAGAGATTATCTTTATTTTCCAAGGTGGTTTCATATGATGTAATTTAGAGGTTTGTTTAAATGTTTATTTGGAGCAAAACTGTGTATGTTTGGCCCAGTGGCAGACCACTGGGCCACCAACAAAAGTTGACCCTTCATATCTCTCTAAACATTTGTGAGTAAACTATTTGGGCTTTCTTTAAATGCATCGTTTCCATTACTCCCGTAATTACTAAGGTAAACAGGCATATTTCTAAGTACTTACTGTTCTGTCAGTTCAGGGCATGTTTCCCAAGACTTTGGGAGGCTCTGCTCCCCGCTGCACATTCTCTTCCTTCCCCCTTAGCTTCCCATGACTTTTCCTTTTCTTGTCATCTGGAGTTAGCACTGTGGCTGATGTAACACTTGTCTTCTGAATGTACTTCCCCCATCATTCTGATTTATTATTCCTGTCTGTGTCTATTCTGAGGTTAAATCTATAGCTTGTCTCCATCTTGTTGACTTTCTTGCAGTGTGATTTCCACTTGCTGTCCTGCAATGCTGCTTTGAATTGTTGCTCTTTCAGTCTCACTCCAGGTTTTATTGATTAGGGTTTATTTTTTTTTCTTTTCTGGTAAGTCTTATAATGGCACTTTAATTTTGAAAAGAGTTTCACTTTGTATATTATTGATGAAACCAAGCAAACATAAAGTAGTTAGCTTTTTCTGCACTGACTATGAGATGATAGGAAACATTAAGACTTATCACAAGATATACATTGTTTCTTAATGTTCTGTAAGTTGCTCATGTGGGTCTCTGGACCCACCAAGGCTTGACTGCTACAAGGGAGCCAACCTTCCCAGAAGTCAGGAAGGCCTGGGAGCCCAACTAGGACTACAATTTTCAATTCTCAGTTGTGCTAGTACAAAGTCCTACTTAGAGCAGTCTCAAAGTTTCACAGAATAACAAGAAAGGTCAGGTCCAAATGCACGGATTCTTTTCTAGCCTAGGTCTGAGCTCCATTTTTTAAGACCTCCTTGGTCAAAGTTTAGTGGTGACTTTGATATAAGGAAACCGTGAAAAGGAACAAAGGAGGAAAATAATACCTGACCATGTTTCCAACTCCATATGCTTAATATTGTCTCTATTTCTGAGGATAAATAGCATTGAGAGATATTTTCCCTCCAACACACTGAGTTAAACCTTCCATGGTCTCCTTGAGTGGGCTTTCCCTATTGGGTCTAGGAGGTTGGATGTTTTCTGATGAGAAAGATGTTTCCCAGTGTTGTATATCTACCTGGTGTTTGCTTTATCATGAGATGGTGCTGCTTAGCAAGCCCAAGGTATGACCTCTTCTACTTTTCTGGTTCCTCATTTGCCCACTGGCAGCCCAAGTTCCTTGACTTGGAGGTGGGGCCATAGGCATCGAATGTGATTTCAATTCACATTTATTAAAGTTAACACAAATCATGAATGTCTCTAAATAGTTGACTCTGCTCTGTGGATTACAAAAAAATGTTTTGGAATATTGCTTCTTCCTGTGTCTTTAAGAAGATTGATTTTTTGAGAATTTTGGATGAGTATTTTGTTCATATTCACCCTCTGTTCCTCCTTTTATCACCTCCCAGATCTGTCCCTACATCCCTATGCTCCCAACTTAGTGTCCTATTTAAAGAACAAAACAAAGCTAAGCAAAAACAGTTGAGTTCATGTTGCACTGCTCATATACTCCTGGGTTTGTCACCTGTTCAAACATGGTCCACCAACCAGGCACCTTACTATTAAAGAGAACTGAGTTGCCGTCCCCTGGCAGCTAGCTATCAATTGCTGATTGATTCACAGCTAAGGGTTGGGACTTAGTGATAACCCACACCTAGCCTGGGACTTTTGTCTGGCTTGAACTATGTGCAGCCATGTTTTGTTGTTATCATCTACTGTCTCTGGCTCTTGCACTCATTTTACCTCCTCATTTATTATGATCTCTGAACCCCAAGGGAGTGATGTCAGATGCCTTATTTAATCTGAGCACTCTATAGTCTATTATCTGTACCTTGACCAGTTGTGTGTCTTCGTGTTAACTGACACCTGTGGAGAGAAATTTCTCTGGTAAAGGTTCAAAGATACACTAATTTGTGTGTATAATAATATGTCATAAGGAATTGGTTTTAAACTGTGCCAATTTAGAGGAATAATAGCAGAGGACTCTCCTGAAGGGCCAATGGCATATATAGGCAAAGGTTTTTGGCT
Source organism: Rhabdomys pumilio (assembly GCA_030674055.1). Classification (NCBI taxonomy): domain Eukaryota; kingdom Metazoa; phylum Chordata; class Mammalia; order Rodentia; family Muridae; genus Rhabdomys; species Rhabdomys pumilio. The sequence continues at coordinate 33,643,165 of JANHMN010000012.1, forward strand.
CCAACAAGAGTGCCAAGCTTGTGATCTCTCTTTTGGAGTCTTTTAAATTGGCCAGTTATTCCCATAATATCTACTATTGAAGTAGTGAACATGTCTTACAAGGCCAGTCATTGTTGTAGCTTCCAAGGTTCACAGCTGGGTAAGATCTGTGATTTTTTGTTCCCCAGTCAGGTGTACTTTGCAGTGCTATGAAAGGTAGCCAGTAGAACTGAAACTTCCAAGTCAGCACTGGCTTGTTTTTCTATGTTGTATGATTTGAGTATGTAATACCTTCAGAGATAAACTGCTATCATCAAGTGCTCACAGGATTCACCAAGAACAACAGCAAAAGCTTGTGATGTTTTGAGAGTCTGTGGGCCTGAGTCCAAAAGAGATAACGCACAAATGAGTGACATTTGAACAAATCTGTAACTGACAAAAACCATAAATGATGGATATCCATTGCTGAAGTAGATATTATACCACTGGATAGGAGCTTCACAGACACAGTGTAAGGCTGTAACAGGAAGGTCACAAGTCTTGCAGGTAGAGAACTTCTCGGCCTTAGATGTATCAGCACTGAACCCAGAGAGATTCAAGTATCAAGGAAGGAGATGGATCAATGGCTGTTCAAGTTACTTTACTTGTACTGTTTTATTTTAAACAAAAATTTGGCAAATATCTTTTATTTTAATATTTCATACATGGAAAGAAACCATTTTTTGAACCTTTACCACTGATAACACTTTTTCAGAGACCAAGATACTTGAGTGAACATTTTGTTTATTTTTTTCTCTGTGACTTATATAATAAAATAATAATAATAATAATAATAATAATAATAACAATAATAATAAATGATACTTTTCTAAACTCTCTTGATATAAGTCTCTTTAATATATTTAAGCTATTTGGTTAATAAAGCAATGTTTTCATATAATGAATATATAATGACTGCTCACATCAACCAAGCCCTTGTACCTAACCTTCATGTTAATGTTTTTGGTGCTGTGACAAATATTCAACAGAAACAGTTTAAATGAGGCACGGGTTAGTTTTGGTTCAGTTTTCAGAGTTTTTGTTAATGGTCATCTATTGACATTGCTTTGAGCTTGAAGTTAGGCACAACTTCTTGAAGGTAGGAGAGGAGAGGAGAGGAGAGGAGAAGAGAGGAGGGGAGAGGAGAGGAGAGGAGGGGGAAGGGAGTCGAGAGGAAGAAAAGGAGAAGGAGAGTGGAAGAAAGAGGGAAAGGAAGAGAGGCTGACTAAAAGATACATTCTTCAAGTCACAGCCCCAGGAATCTACTTGCTCAAGCTAGGTTCTACCTCTTCCCCTAAATTAGAGAACAAGTTATGAACACACGAGATCGTGAAGGACATTTACATTCCACCCATAGCACTTCTTCTACTGCTGAAGGTATTTTGAGGGTATGATAAAGTGAAAGCCAGTCATTCTTAAAGTTCTTATGCATGGAATCAGCAGTGTTGCTTGTAAGAGGCAGATACTAAAGCTTTCCCACTGGATCCTGGCTCAGCAAGCATGGGTGAGGTTAAGGGGTTATTGCTAGTAACTTGGCTGACACCAGACTACAGTGTGAGAAATGTGGAGGTAGAAGAAAGATGAGGTGAGCATGAATAACACAGAACAGCTAAATTCTCAACTGGTCTTTACCGCCACTCATTCTGTATCCTGCTTCAAAGCCAACATCTGATAGCCCGAGTCTGCTTAAGATGTGTCTTTTGAACTAGCTGTGTTATAACCCTCCCCTTTGCTATCAAGTTAAAACAAAAAATAACACCAAAAAGAAAACAAGCCTGTGATGAACTCTGTGACTTTAAAGAACATAGAGGACAAAATGTACCTTGATTTACATTTGTGGGTCAAAAAGTCTCAGTCTGTTCTCTAATTACTGCAAGTTAATGCCATGCCTTTATTTTGGTTTGAACAATACAATAGAGGATATCTGGTATTAAACAGCGTCAAAGAAACTGAATTCAGTGCCTGAGCCTGCATCACGGTCCATGATGTTTGTTTCATGGTAATGCCAATAATATGATTTGGGTGTATATTATAGACTTGGTCCAAAGTGAGATATCACAGGTCTAGAGACGTAGCTCAGTTGGTAGTGCTAATTCTAACATGCCTAAAGCCACAAGTGGGACAACCATACCACATACCCTCTTCTAAGAATTTAGGGATCATTGCAGAAGGGAGGGCAGAAAGAGCCAGAGGGGCTGGATGACTACAAGGAAAGAGTGTTTTCCAGATACAGCAGGCCAGTTATACATATGACCTTTCAGAATTTGTGGCCACATGTAGAAGCGAGATGAGAAAAAAAACCCACCCTTAGCTGAAGAGCTATTGGCAACTGATAACTGTTGGGAGAGATAAAAACTGTTGTTATTGCTGTTTTTTTTTTGTATGTGTGTGAATTTTTAAATTCATTTCACATTCTGATCACAGCCCCTCCCTCCTCTCCTCCTAGTCCCGCCCTTACAAATCTGTCTCCTCCTTTGCCCCCTCCTCCTTCCCCTCAGAGAAGGGGGGCCCATTGGGTTCCACCCTATCTTGGGACATCTAGTCCCAAGAGGACTAGGCACATCCTCTACCACTGAAGCCCAATCAGGCATCCAGGTAGGGGGAAGGGGATGAAATGGACAGAGACCCAGACAGCTCCCACTCCACTTGTTAGGAGACTCACATGAAGACTAAACTGTACATTTACTATAAATGTGTAGGAGGCTTAGCTCCTGCATGTTCACTGAATATTGGCTCAGGCTCTTTGAATCCCAATGATCCCAGATTAGTTGATTCTATAAGTCTTCTTATGGTGTTCTTGACACCCCAACTTGCTCATTTCTATGCTCCATTTTTCCACTTGACTCCCGGGATCTGCCTGATGTTTGCCTGTGGATCTCTGCATTTGCCTCCATCTGCTGATGTATGAAGCTTCTCAGAAGACACTTATGCTAGGTTCCTGTCTGCAAGCATAACAGAGTATCATTAATAGTGTCAGAAGTTGGCTCTCTTACATGGGATGAATCTCAAATTGGAGCAATCATTGGTTGGCTGTTCCCTTAGTCTCTGCTCCATTTTTATCCCTGCACATCTTATAGGCAAGACAAATTTTGGGGTGAAGCTTTTGTGGGTTGACTGATGTATCCCCTCCATCCTCTGGCAGTCCTGCCTGTCTACAGGAGGTAGCCACTTAAGTTTCTATATCCCCTTCTCATAGGAATCTCAGCTAGGGTCATCCCATTGACTCCTTGTATTACCCCTTCTTTACGCAAATGATAAATGGCCCAACAAAGACATTGAGGAAACAACACCTTTTACAATGGCCACAAATAATATTAAAAAATGCCTGGGTGTAACCCTAACTAAGCAAGTGAAAGACTTATATGACAAGAACCTCGGGTCTATGAATAAAGAAATTGAGGAAGATATCAGAAGATGGAAAGATCCATGCTCATACATCATAGGATTAACAGTGAAATGGCCATCTTACTAAAAGCAACCTACAGATTCAATAAAATTCCAATCAAAATTCTAAGACATATTTTTACAGACCTTGAAATAGTAATTCTCAACTTCATATGGAAAAGTAAAAAATCCAGGATAGCTATAATAATCCTGAACAATAAAAGAACTTTTAGAGGTATCACCATCCCTGATCTTAAGCTGTACTACAGAGTAATAAAACTGCATGATATTGCTATAGAAACAGACAGGTTGATCAATGAAATCTAATCAAAGACCCAAAAATAAACTCACACACCTATGGACACTTGATGTTGATAAAGAATTCAAAAACATATAATAAAAAAAAAGAAAGCATCTTCAAAAAATGGTTCTTGTCTAATTGTGTGTCTCATGTAGAAGAATGCAAATAGATCCATATTTATCAACGTGCATAAAACTCAAGTCCAAGTCTATCAAATACCTCAACATAAAACTGGATACATTAAATTTAAGAAGGGAAAGTGGGAAATAGCTTGAACTCATTGGTACAGGAGACAACATCCTGAATATAACACCACTGGCTCGGGTGGTATTAAGATCAATTGATAAATGGGACCTCATGAAATTAAAAGCTTCTGTAAAGCAAAGGACAAAACAGGATAGCCTACAAATTGGGAAAGGTTCTTCACCAACCCTACATCCAACAGAGGGCTAATAGCCAAAATTTATCAAGAACTCAATAAATTAAACACTATCAACCCAAATAACCCAATTTAAAAATTGGGTACAGAGCTAAACAGTGAGTTTTTAGCTGAGGAATGTCTAATGACCTAGAAGCACTTAAAGAAATGTTCCAAGTCTTTAGTCATCAGGGAGATACAAATCAAAATGTCCCTGAGATTCCATCTTACTCCCATCAGAATGGCAAAGATACAACTTGACAGTACTTGCTGTCAAGGATGTGGAGCAAGACACACACTCCTCCATTGCTGGTGGGAGTACAAACTTGTACAACAACTTTGGAAATCAATTGGATGGTTTCTCAGAAATCTGGGAATAGGTCTATCTCAACACTGAGCTATCCACTCCTGGGCATATACACAAAAGTTGCCCCACTATACCACAGGGACATTTGCTCAACTATGTTTATAGCAACTTTATTTGTAATAGCCAGAAGCCAGAAAACAACTTAGATGTCTCTCAACTGAAGAATGGATAAAGAAAATGTGGCACATCTACACAATGGAATACCATTCAGTTATTAAAAACAAAGACATCATGAATTTCTCAGGCAAAATTAATGGAAGTTGAAAATATCGTCCAGAATGAGGTAGCACAGAGCCAGAAAGCCATGTGTGGTATGAACTCAATTGTAAGTGGACATTAGCCATAAAGTGCAGGACCACCATGCTACAATCCACAGACCCAAAGAAACTGAGTAATAAGGAGGCCCCAAGGCAGGATCACAAACCTCAATCACAAGGGGAAACTAAACAGTCATCAGAAGTGGATGGAGAGAGGGAACTGGATGGGAGCTGGGGGCGGGGGGGTGAAGAGGGGAATGGGATGGTGATAAGGAGTAGGGAGAGGGGGACAGGAGAAGACTGCAGGGAGCATCTCTGGTGACTAGCTGGAAGTCAGGGTTTTAAAAAGAATGTGATCTCTGGTAGGTTGAGTATATTCCAGAAGGCCACATATCCAAGAATGTATGGACTTGAGTTTTATCTTTAAAGAAGATGATACAGTGTTTCATGAGTAGGGAAGAGGAGGTGGGTCTAAGAAAAACTGGGTAGAAAAAAAAGATGAATCAAAATGTATGCATGAAATTCTCAATGAACTAGTACAAATTGCAAAAATGAAGTGGAGGCAGGAGGATTCAGAGTTCAAGGTCATCCCAGGCTACATAGCAAGTTTAAGGCTACTCTTGGATACATGAAACTTCATCTCAAAAGAAGGAAACGTTGAAACAGTACAGATGGGCCACAGAGTCTTCCACCCAACAATCGCATTTGTTTAGGATGACAAATATTCCCCCACAGAGTCAATTGTAGAAACTACAAGCTTGCATACAGTTCGTATTTCTTACTTCTAGGCTGTGGCTTTATTTCTCTATAAAAGTGTCACCTAATCAGCAAAGTAGGATTTGTTGAGTAACGGATTAAGCAATAAAGCAACTTCTACTGTTAGTGCTAACATACATTCTGTAAATATGAGCAAAGTCCTGTTGGCTGTGGCTTAAGATTAGTATAAAATTTTTACAAGTGGCAATTGGAGTACGTACAAGACTGTAAGTAAGGTATATTATCTTGATCTCTTCAGCGTTAAGATATTCTGAGATGTGGAGTATAAATATTTTAAGGTGTTGTTAGGATACAAGACACCTCTGGTGGTTTCTGCCTAAATATATTCACTGCTCAGTTTATGAATTCCATTTCATTATTCACAGATCTCACTATTTCTGTCTAGATGTAAACAGTAGACAAGTTCTCTCTCCCCCTCACTCCCGCCCCCGTGTGTGTGTGTGTGTGTGTGTGTGTGTGTGTGTGTGTGTGTGTGTGTGATCATGGAAGCAATCATTATAAAAGATATAATTTTGTCATATAAAATATTTAGCTATTTCTTAGATAGTAGAATATCACATGGATATTAGTGGTAAGAGTAGGCTTTCATTCTAGGAATCAATCTTTGTGGATCGTTTCCTTAGGCAGATGGTTGCAGGAAGTTATGGACCAACCAGGGAAACCCACTCTAAGAGGACGTCTTCCATTTTTCCAATTCTGGCTTTAATCTATTTTACAACGAGACTTCAAACAAATCACCTCATATTTCGGTGAGTGTTCCACACCCATGAAGTTCAGGATAATTAAGCATCTTTGAGGGTTTTTATGAGCATCAAAGAGGATAATGGATGTGAATGTGTCTTTCACATCTGAATGTAGGTGAATTAATGCTGCTTCAATAAAGTGGGGCTTCCTAGAATTTCAAGGCAGGCTTCACCCCCACCCCCGCCCCCAGGTAGCAGAGGACTTGTCCTTTTAAGCACCAAGCATTTTATTATTTTAAGCATTTTAAGATGGAAGTCTTCCTGTAATGGGTTACACACTTTACTGATCTTTTAAGCAGAGTACAATAAACATAATTTGATCTTCTGGATGACTCACTGGCATTAAGAAAATTAACTTTTATAAGACAATTCCTAGGTACTCAGTGATGCATGTAGGAATGTGGAGCCTCCCACTAACTGTCTCTGAAAGGCTACGGCTTTGCTGACTTCTTGTGTAACTTCTTAATGAATTTGCTCAGATTTCTCCTCTTTGGCTAAATGGTATTTCTTTTCTTTTCCACCAGGCTCCTCTAGGTTAGGCTCCTTCTCTTAATTGCCTCCTCCCCTCCCGTCTCCTCTTACCTCCTCTCCTCTTTCCTTCCTCTGTTTTTGTCTCTGTCTGTCTCTGTCTCTGTCTCTGTCTCTGTCTCTGTCTCTGTCTCTCTCTCTCTCTCTCTCTCTCTTTCTCTCTCTCTCTCCTTGTGGATCAATAAAAGCAATTTAAAAAGAATCATATCAGTGTTCTAACGACATTGATATTTTCGGGGTGCTCATTATAGGTGAGATCCTCTGCTAAGCCCGCCTAGAGCAGCACATAGCTTCAATAAAGTGGGGCTTCAGAATCCTGAAGTCACATTCAACTCTACTCTTAATTACAAAATAAAACAACAACAACAACAACAAAAACAAACAACACATCGTGGTTATGTTCAGCTCCTAGCCCTCTTTTGTCCCTCTTCCAGTCCTGATGACATCTTCCTTCTTCCCAACACATCCCCTCCTTATGTCCCACTTCCTTGTCTGTTTTGAGGGTGGTGGTGTGCAGGTCTTCTGCAGGCAGCCACAGCTCTTGTGTGTTCATACCTACAATAGTCATGTCATATTCAGAAGACAGAATTTCATAGCACTCCTCTTTAACCCATGGCTCTTACTATCTTTCTTCTTTTTCTTTTGTGTTGTTCCCTGGGCCTTGATGGGGTTGGTGTAGGTGTCTTGATTAGGGCTGAACACTCAAATGTCAGCTCAGCCTGTGACCAGTTTCTGCACTAGCTTTTGGTTACTGTAAATAGAAACATCTCAGACCAAGGCTAAGAGAATCTCTAGTCTATGGAAATAAACTTAGATATTTAAGGAGACCTTTTTGTCAGCATATATATCTAGTAAAAATATCAGTACTGCAAGCCATCCCCCCAGGGCCTATGATATCCCTAGCCCTAGAGGCTTTTTAAGTGTCACACCTATGTTCTTTTCTATGGATTTGGCCTCAAATCCCAGCAGAGAGTGGTCAGTTGCTCTCGTAGCAATTATGCTACTATTGTACTAACAGCTATGTTTTGCCTGTTAGGTAGGTCATCATTATAGAACACAGAATTATCAGTTAGACTGCCACTGTAGATGCTAGCCAGTAGGGAGGAAGCTTCTAGCTCAGTTCCAGCTTGGTTTTCTAGTGTCCTATATTCAATGTGTGTGGTGTCTTGAGTGACAAGGTTTTATCTCGTAGTTCTGGTGGGTAACCCTGAGCAATAACAATAGCCTATATTATATTGGGAGGGCTCCTTGGCTAACAACTCATGGAGAAATATCCAATTTGTATTTTTATTTAAATATGTACGGCTTCTGAGAACAGCATTTTCTGTCAATGCAGGGTACCTATACTTTTAATAATATTTTAAGTTAGTTTATAAAGTAGTTTTCTATATAGATTTCCACAACATCTTTAGTTTTAGTTGGCCCTGCTCCCCCTACAAACACCTTTCTCCAATCTCACAACCTTTTGACCATAGCATTATTCTCTACTTGTAGATCACAGGCATTTTACTGTCTAGCCCCCCAACCTAAAGACTCAACTCTACTCTTTGTCTTATATCATGCAGTCAGTCCCACTGGCTCTATTCTCATAAATGTGACTGGAATTTGACTGCTTATTTGATCCACAGTAATTTCCTTTCTCAAGCCATCATTGCTATCTAACTGGCCCAATGCTTATCCTCCTATCCTCCCAGCATCCTGCTTCCAGTCAACTCTCACTACAGCAGCATCCTGTGAGTTCCTGCTCTGCTCCCCTCTAACCCCTTTGACCTCTATGTCTTACTCAGAGAATATAACACTAGTCATCATGTAGCCTTTCAGGACAGATGGTCTGTCCTGTTCTCACCAGTTACTCTGTGGCTTAATGAAAATTAACCACGCTTGCCTCTGCTTCTTTCTTGTTCTTCAACCTCACCCACCTCATTTAGACTTTAGGGTGTTTGTTAGTTAGTTTGGTTTTGCTTCCTGGTAATTCCACATAGCTCCTATATTCCCTGTAACAGTCTGAAAGTTTTTGCCAACAATTTCTATTGAAACCTTACTGTGAGACTGGCAAGAGGAGGTTAGATGAGACAATTAGTCATGTGTTTGGAATGCTCATCCATAGGGCAGAAAAGCCCTTATTTTAAAAGGGTCAATAGGCTTTTTGCCCATTCCATTGTGGAAGGATATAATTGAGTGTCTACTTCTTAAAAGTGAGTCTTCAGGAGATACCAACAACTGACATCATGACTGTGACCTTACAGCATCCAGAGCTGTGAGCAATTAATGTCTGCTATTTATAATCACCCACTCTAAAGCATAGCTGCTAGAAAAGACTACAGGCCATTCAAGAGCTTCTCTGGAGCATCCCAGTTCCAATTTTAGCTCTTCTCTGTTCTCCCCCTTTCTCCTACTTTGTAGTGTTCTTCTTTATGTTATTTGTCATCCGACATATAATATTTTCTATTTTCTATTTCTGTAATTTTCTATTTCTGTAATTTATCCTGATCATTGTCTTCATTCTTCCATGAGAACATTGTCTGTTTTGTTTACAATAGTATCCCTGAGTAACTATAACGATGACTGGTATGTGTGAGGCATTTGGTTCTTGGTTGAAGGTCTAAATTAATGCATGCACGCATGCGTGTACAACGATAATGATGACAGAGGAAGAAAATTGGACTCCAGACATAAGCTGAAGAGATACAGGTGATATTAGAAGCAAAAGCCTAAAGGTCGAAGATGTGTTTGAATTTTATCTAGCCCAGCAAGCCAATAGGCTATGGAATGACTTCTTTCAGAGTGAAGTGAACAAGACAGCAGTGTAGGGAGTATTTTGATAGCTCTTTACGCCTTGGGCAATGTAAGGTTCACCTTTCCTTCTGACCTTTATTGTTGTCAAACAATCATTTGCTCACCCTAATATCACTTCCTAGCAAGTAGCTGTGAGACATTTTCTTTGTGCAAAGTCTATGGTATATGGCAGGTCACTGGCCTCCCACTGTTTCTCACTTCACCTGTCAGGGACAAATTCTTATCTGAGACAAATCTAAGATCCTGCAGCTGTTTTGTGGAAATAAGTTCCCTCTCCTAGGAAACCTGTAGAACTCCAGCACAGCTTCACCCCTGAGGTCTGCTGCAGGACTCTCCTGGTGCTGGGAAACCGCAAGTGGGTGAGCAGACTTGCTGATAGGGGCAGTGTTGTATTTAGATGCTGATAGGGGCAGTGTTGCATTTAGATGCTGATAGGGGCAGTGTTGCAGTAAGATGTGACCTTGGACCCGATCAGGTAGTGTGTTGTGTTAATAGAATGATTATTTTTTTGGTGACTAACAGCAAGGCTTTTTCAAACTATAAAAACAATTTTCTGTTCCTTTGTCTCTACATGGGTATTTGGCGTAGGAAGCCCTCAATGGGGTGTAACCACAAGTATATTGACACCATTATTACTGACTCTAAGAAACCTGCCTTTGGACTAAAGATTATTTCTGTGTGAACTCCTATAGGTCTCTTGGCTTACAAAGTAAGTTTGTTTCCACCTGTGCTATGGGTCCCTGAGAGCTGGTACAGGTTCTAGGCATCTATTAGGGTTCAGGATAAGTGACACTGATGCTTGAAACATGTAGTGGAAGGCATACCAAGTATGAAGCACAGGCATCTTTAATTTGCCAGGACTGCTGTTCATCCAAAACAGACAGAAGAATACCAATGCCTCCAGGCATATCCAGAGTGTTAGTGTGATGTCATTTCTTATGGTCTTAAGAAAAGATTTGTGATTTCTACAGGGAATACTAACACCAAAGACCTTATTGGTGAAAGTTGGAGGTTGTATAGGACCAGCGTGGAGTAGAACCCCTCTGATATAGGTTCCAGACAAATTTCTTAAGATTATGCTAGAAAACACCACCACCACCACCACCACCACCACCACCACCACCACCACCACCACCACCACCACATGTGTCTCAAAGATCAGTAGGCTCCCAAAACCATGCTCTTCACTGTACAATGGCTCCTGCTTGGCATTTCCATTCCCAGAAACTCAGTGTAATTTGACTCCTTCCTGAGCTGATTGGAGAAATAAAAATAACTCACAGACAGCAGGTTCTCCAATCTCTCCTGGGATGATATATTTTTAGAGGTGATATCTCAAAGGGCCAGTAGCTTAGAAGAGACCCTTTGAGTGTCTTCTATTATGTACACACCTCATACACCTCTGTGTCCCCCAGGAAAGGCCCCTGGAATTCACATGCCAACTCAGTTATTACTACTGATACAGAATATGGCCATGTGGAGTTCTAATGGAAAGACTCCTGTTAGTTTGCCAATCACAGAAATGACAAACTATAAGAGAAACTAAAGCTCCTTTGCTATCTGTGAGCCCACTGGTTGAATTGTTCAACAGATTCTTTTAAAATATGCTGGGAGGATGACTCGGCAGTTAGGACTGCATAGCGTTCTTGCAGAGAATCTAAGTTCATAGAAAACCCTTCATTGGGGCTTAAACACTAGAATATTGACACGATATCCTTTAAAACCATGAGCCAAAAGTAAACTGCTCTTTCATTAATTAGCTTCTGTCAGATATTCTCTCATAGAAGAATAACTAGTGTGAGGGTAATTTAGGTAGGAGGCTTTGGATGAACAAAATCCCTTAGGGGTGAAGTTCAGGAGTGAAGAGGCGATAAGTATATAGAAGTAGGAGAGAGTTTCAAGGGAAAGGAAGGACCAGCTGAGAAAAGAGAGTGGGAGGGAAACTTCTGAAACCATGACTCTGTCTTCGTGTTTATCCTAGGAGCAGTAGGAAACCACTGGCGCTTGGACACAGAAACAACAGATAGATTTATATTTTGAAGTGGCCTTTGGTGTTGTGGGAAAGTGGGTAGGACCAGAGTGGAGGAGAATGGGACCATTCTGATATAGGTTCCAAGAAACCTTTTCAAGATTATGCCAGAAAACACCATCACCACCACCACCACCACCACCACCACCAACAACAACAACAACAACAACACCATCATTACCAACAACTGGTCAACAGTGGCTGTTATAACAGAAAAACTTGTTCAGACTACATAGTAGCTGCAAATGGCATGGCCCATTTCCATGTGTCCTCTTTATTTTGAGGTTCAGTGTAGAATTAAAGGTTTGATGTGTGACCATGGCAGTACCATAGCATGAGACAGTGAACTTGGCTGATCAGCCCAGTGGCTGAGACAAGAATAAAGAGAGATAGTTTTCATGGCCTTTACCAAAAGAATTGCAAGTCACGGAGAAAATCCTCTGTGAATATGTCTCAATGGGAAAGAACACCTCTTCCATAAGATTGAAGATTTGAGTTCAAATCCCCAGGACCCATGTAAAAAGCCAGCTATGGCTTTGTGTGCCTATAAACTCAGAATTAGAGGCAAACTGAGAAAGATCCCAAGTGTATTCTGGTCAACCAGCATAGCTAAACATCATGTCAAGACAATATGGTAAAGAAAGATAAGAAAAGACACATCATATCCTATTCTGGTCTATACACACACACACACACACACACACACACACACACACACACACTAAAAGTTCAGGCAAATGATGGTTGTGTGGATGGACAGAAAATCTATAGACCACAGATGTTTAGAAGAAGGAGAGACAGACTTTACTTTATTCCAGAGGTTGAGACTAAGGAAAGAGGTACTGTCAAAGATATGCTCCAGGTACTGTTCACATCTCTTGGATATGACATTTTAGTATTCTCCAGAAACTTTTCCAATACTATTTTCACTTTAACACCTGAGGGATTCTGGGGTGGCAGACTGCAAACCTTGCTGAGCTTACACCCCTGGGGCATCTGTCAGCCGATGGCTTTTGGGAGTTGGTTTGTGAATCCTCTCATCTCCTGACTCCCAGCAGGATGATGCTGAGATGTGCCTGTTTCTCTTTCCCTCTGCATTAGACTACAGTCATCCTTTCTCGGAGCTGAACTAACAATGCTTTCATTATTTCATTATCATCATTCCCAATTTCCTTTCCTCCTTATGTTATTTCTGCACCCCTCCCAATCATGTTTGTTGCATCCCCCAAATAAAGCCCTTGCATCCCAGTTCCTGCCTTTTGAGAACACTCAAACATTGTTTCCTGATCTTGGGAAAACCAGGCAAGGCTTATGGTTCTGCTAGAAATGAAGAATTTCAAGTACAAGTACTGGTGACAAGTGATATCTTTGTAGTCACATCAGAAGCTTGATCTAAGCAAGCATCTACAGAGAAGATAATGAGTCTCTGCTGGAGTCAGGATCAGGGGACCAAGAGCACTTAGATTGCAATTAGAATGATTTTTTTCAAGGAAATGAAATAAGGTATGGACAGTACAGAAAGAGTAGGAAAATGCTGTACAGGTCAGGGCTGGTGACAGGAGAGGCACAGTGGAGACATGTTGAGTAGACACAACAAAACTAAAAGGGAACCTTTCTAATAGGTGTTATTCACAGGTTAGGAAGCAGAGATTGGAATGTTCTAGAGTGGAAGGCTAGGTCAGAAAGGAACAGATCACATGGCCAATACTAGCCAAAATGTAAAGAGAAACAATCGAATGTTTTTATACCTAAAACATCATACATGAGACAACAGAGAAATACACAAGCCATCAAAATAGAAGGTGAAATGATAAAGATATCCATGTATTGGTTCATCTTACATAGCTTTGTTGAGCTCAACTTGTGATAACATCTCCACTGAGAGAAACCTGCCCAAGAACTGCTCATGAGGTTTCTGTGGCACCTTGCCACTTCTGCAGCCTCTCCTCAGGCTGGATGGCAAATCTGGTGGTTTCTTCAGGGTTAAACTATGAGTGCCTGGTGTCTGCTTGCTGAAAGTACTGGATTGTAGCTACAGGTTTGTGCCTGGTGTGTGTTTGGTGTCTGCTTGCCGAGAGAGGACTGGTCTTCAGCTGCTGAATTGTATTTGGTGTTTGCTATGGGACTAAACTGCTGCCCAGGAAGATCAAGCTCACCCCCAAAGAACTATTGCTAAACAGGTCCACTTCCTCCATATCCTAATAACTTTTCTCTTCCACTTCCTCTGCTGGGTGGTGGGCTAGAGGTTGAACCCTTATTAAAAGTAGGTTGCAAAATATTTATACCTACAGTGCCTGTGTCCCTCGACTTCAGTAAAGGAAACATGGCATAGCTGTTTTGCTCTGTGCTTGATGCTTCAGTGCTAAAGAAGTGATGCTGTTAACGACGCACATCTGCACTGATGCTTGCTGTGTGTGCCAGGCACTCTTCAAGAGGGCTTGCGTCCGTACTATCATTTTCACTGCTTTCTTTGGGGGTCACCACTGTCACTATTCTGAGCCTACAACCAAGGAAAGCAAAAGATTAAAGTTATAGAGCCAAGGTTGCAGGGCTCACTTGTGATAGAGGAGGCTCTAGAACCCGAGAGCCTGCTCACAGACCAGGGCTTCTTAAACTTTTCCCTCATAGGACTCCTTTTGCCTGATAAATTTTATGTGATCCTGGGCAGGCATATATATATATATATATATATATATATATATATATATATATATATATAT
>JANHMN010000012.1:33658148-33797326 GCA_030674055.1 Rhabdomys pumilio
CACACACACACACACACACACACACACACACACACACACACACACACCCTAAAAACCAAACCATCCAGACAAACAATAACAAAAAAGCAAAAACAATCACCCTGAGTCTTGGGTAAACGTTTAATACTATATTAATACTATAGTATATAGGCTATATCGAATGAGTTCCATAGTTGACTAATGTTTTGATTTTATAATTGTCAATGATGAGAAAGTCACCTTACCTGTAAAGCCACCTTAAATATGTTTAACAAAACTTATGGACATATGTGTAGGGTCATTTCAGAAATTATTAGAAATTCTGATGTAGTTCCTGGCAAAATTCATCTAATTATTTCTTTTATGACACTCAAGTCAGCAATGCAAATAATAATCTTAGAATCTAATCATTCTAACACAGTGCAACCCAAACTTATATTCTCTGCTATAATTGAGAAATTTCGGTGGAGAAGTATTCAAAGTCTCTGTTTTCTGTAATTAAAACGTTATGTATTCTTATAGGAACAAATAACTTTGTCCATATTTTATACTGGCTGGTTGTATGTCAACTTGACACAAGTTAGAAGTCATCAGAGAGGAAGGAGCCTCAGTTGAGGAAATGCCTCCATGAGATCCAGCTGTAAGGCATTTTCTCAGTGATCAAGGGGGAGAGCCCAGCCCAGGGTGGGTGGTGTCATCCCTGGTTTGGTGGTCCTGGGTTTTATAAGAAAGCTGGCTGAGTAAGCCATGTGAAGCAAGCCGGTCAGCATTACTCCTCCATGGCCTCCGAATCAGCTCTGCTTCCAGGTTCCAACCATGCTTGAGTTCCTGTCCTGACTTCTTTTGGTGATGAAGAGCTATGTGGAAGTGTAAGCTTTCCTCTGCAATTTCCTTTTTGGTCCTGGTGTTTTGTTTCAGCACTAGAAACCCTAACTAAGTCATTCTTCAAAAGCACTCTGATTCTTGATGCCTTAAATCTTATCTGAGATGTTTCAAGTGACAGTTGTCATCATTGTATGGTACTATGGTATTTGCAGTTCAATGTATGAATATTGTGTTTGGAACCAAAACTGCAGTGAAATATCACAGTGCAATATTGATGATCAATTCATGGAATACTTTGGATTTGTTTACCATCTAGACTTTGAGTTCATTTTCAGTCATTGTGTGTTCAGAAATGGTTCAATGTTGGCCAATTTTTCCTACTGTGCACATTCAGCTAAATGATCCCATATGGGCAGTGATCTAGACTGTGTTTGAAACCAATCAGTAAGTGTCTTGATTGGTCTCTTTGGAAATGTCTGTGAAGAGTTCAGAGTCTTACTCACCTGGAGTTGAATCATGACTATGGCTTCCGGGCACTGTGACATTTACAAAGTAGCTTAACCTTGCTGAATCTAAGTCCCTGTTTCTAAAGGGTATTGATGCTTACCCAGTGGGGTTGCTGAATGAGCTAAATTGGACAGTATGCTTAGGGCATCAGGCCTTGGAAGGCGTTAAGTAAACATCGGCTGGAGAGAAATGAGAGGTCATAGCTTATTGCTTTTTCCTTTGACTCTTCTTTGAAAGATATGAACTACGAGAAGTTTTCCTTTGAAAAGTAATACTGTTAAGCCTATTAATGGTCCATAAAGTGATACTTCCTTATAGCAATGACCATATATAAATGACATGAACTGAAAGCTTCTTTGATGATTATGGAGAGGACCCTAATTATGGAGAGCTACACAAAAGTAGTTTAAAAGAGGGATGAGGAAGTGAATGGAAGTATATTCCTGCCTTGGAGAGGAGTACGCTCAGTACCACCTCTCCCCACTCTGCCCTCCCAGGACAATGAGAGCAGATGGTATTTATCTTAATCATCTTTAAACATTATTGTTATAAGTGCTTTACTTTCTTCACAGGAGAAAAACACTTTAAAATGCAAGTAAGAAGAAGAATGGGGGCAGCCCTGGAAAGCACTGTTTAAAACAGAGAAACTGCATGCTGATGGGCTCTTATTGAACCTGTTGAACCTACTTGATGCCTGGCCAATCTTGAGCGTTGAGTATCAAGACTCTCCCACTGTTATCCTAGGTGATTTCCTTCGTAAGCCCTTTGTTTCCCTGTTCTCTGTAGAGGGACAGAGCCTTTTATTGGAGTAACCTCCTAGACTTGATAATTACCTCCACCCCAGGACTCCAATCCAACAGCATGTGGTGGCCTCAGGCCTCACCCTGCAGTTCATCACAGTTCAAGAGGGCTGGGACTAATGTGGAAAATAAACCAGCAGGAGATGGTCAAGGCTAATGAGCAATCCTGAAGACCAGCTGAAGAGAGGCACTAGAGCAATGAGAACCTGTAAGTAAGATTCAGGGGCCCAAGGCTTCTTTTTTGTTTGGCTAATCTAATCTTTAAGATTTTTTGTTTGTTTGTTTGTTTGTTTTCTATAATAAACCAGGGAGAGAGAGAGAAAAAAAACCACTTTCCTGAATTCTGCATGATTTAGTTAATTCTTGAACATCGGGGCAGTGCTGTGGGAAACTCCAGATTTTTAGGCAGGCAGGGGCAAGTGTGGGTAGTCTGGAAACTTCACTTGTGGATGCAGGATGGCTTAATTGGAAGGAGTCCTAGACCTGAGGGGTTGCTTAACTCTGAGTGCACAGTTTGGAATTGTTGACTTAAACTGAATTGAACTGATGGACAGCCAGTTTATACAGGAGACTCGGATAAACACTTTTTTTTTTTTAATGTTGAGAAATTACATGCATTTGACATTAAGAAGAAGGAAAACAAACAGCAGGAGAGAATGTAGTTTTGTTATCATCTCAGCTGGAGACCTGGGGATAGAGTAGGAGCTAAATCGGAAGCCCAAGTGGAGAACCAGGCATGCCACAGATTGCATTTGGGGAATAATGGATACGAAGAGAAGGAATATTCACTTATAGGAAGGAAGCGTTTGTCTCTGAGGAGGGGTGGTGTGGTTGCCATCCAGAATTCTGGGAGTCATACTTTATCCCCAGCCCCCAGAAGACCCAAGTTTGTATATGATTTCAGTTCGTTTTCAGCTCTGTCAGAAGAGGTATGCATAAATTTGCATTTTAGTGAGCTCCGAATAGCTTTACCAGCAAAAGCAGAAAGGCTCTCCATAGCAATGCATACTCCAAAGAAATACAGTTTATGTGTGAAACAAAACCTGACCTTAATCTAACTCTCAGTTCATCCACTCTTGATTTCTGTCAAAACACCAAGTAATCTTTTCTTGTTGGTCGGCACTCTGCTATTTTGAGGCCTGCCCTCCTGGACTGCAATGACAGGAAAAATCACCATGCTTCTCATTGAGAGTGCTCTAGCCTGTACAAAGGTTGCTTTGCTGGTGACAACACTCCCAGAACCATATTCCTTGCCAGATTTGGGAGCCATCAATAGCAGGACGCCATGGCAATGGTGGGGGTGGGGATGGAGTGCATGAGAACTTTCCCATGGCCAGTGAAGCACAGAGCAGGCAAGATATCCAGACTCTGAAGTAGCCCCACTGAACCCAGTTTTGTCATCAAGTGGACTTGTATGGAGATGATCTGATACCACATGCTCTACGGCAAACTGCGCATGTCCCCACACTCCAAGAAGTACTCAGCATTGCTGGCCCAGGCTCCCTTGAACCTCAAGGATAACAAAAAGATTACACAGATCATGTCTGAGACCTTCAATAGCTGAGACAGACACATGGCCATTTAGGTAGAACTGTTCTCTATGCCCTCAGGGCACCGTTGTCATTATCATGGACTCTGGTGGAGGAGTTACACATTCAGTGCCTATCTATGAGGGCAACTCTCTTCCTCACTCTATCTTACATATGGACCTAGCTGGGGCTAACATACTACCTCATGAAGATCCTGACCCAGGGAGGATGCAATTTTACTTCCATGGCTGAGCAGAAGAGTATGTGTGTATGTGTGACGTCAAGGAAAAGCTTTGCTATGTTGCCTTGGATTTTCATTTAAAAATGGTCATCTTTTCACATTCTTTTTCCTTGCTATGTGCTTCTTGCCATACACACACACACACACACACACACACACACATACTACCACCACCAGCAGCAGCAATAAATGGTACTAGCATTAGAAGGTTCTCCTATAGTCCTCTTTTCTGGTGCGAAGTCCTGTAGCATCCATGGCAACACGTTGAACTCTATCACGAAGCATGGTGTAGATATTCACAAGGACCTATATGTCAACACAGTGCTGCCTGGTGGCAGCACCATGAGTCTAGACATTGCTAACAAGGTGCTGAAGACTGCAGACATAGAACCCAGCTCAGTGAAGATCACGATCATTGTTCCCCTTGAGTACATGTACTCAGTATGGACTGGCGCCTCCATCCCAGCCTCACTGTCCACCATCTAGCAGATGTGGATCAGCAAAAAGTGGAATTTCAATTTGGGCCTCTCCACTGTTTACTATGAATGCCAGGCATCTCCTATTTTAGCTGATTCTGAAGTATCAGTTTGCCGTGTGAAATGTACATACCCAGTGCTAACCTCATAAAGCCGGAATAAGCCTTTATGAAGAAACTTATCCTTAAAACTTGTATCTTTTATCAGCACTGGATCATCGAATGTGTTGCCGACTTTTGACCTTATATTTACATTACCTGTTCATTGGTATATGGTTAATGCCCTTGCACATATCATTGTTTTTGCAACTAAAATGAGTTCTTTTGAGAATTTCATGCAATGTATTTTTATCTTATTGCTGTCTTCCTCCAACTTCTACCAGATCCACCTCCATCCCTACCTATCCAATTTTGAACTCTAATTCTTTTAAGCCCCTGGCTTTAGTCACTCAACTTCATGTCTTTTTAAAAAGCCTATCAAATCCAATTTGTGCTGCCCATAAATTCTTATGTATGTGATCTTTTCCTGGAGCTTGGTTGACCTACCAGGGGATACTCAGAGAAAACTGAGTCTCCTTCTCCTAACAGATAATTGCCAATAGCTTCTCAGCTAAAGGTAGAACTTTGTGTTTACCTCCCATCTTCATGCCGAGATTCTTTTCTTTTGGCTGGAACTTGTATAGGTCTTCTGCATGCTGTCACACCTGCTATGACTTCATATGTGCAATGGCCCTGCTGTGTCTGGAAATCATTGTTTCATTATAATTATCCATTGACTCTGACACAACCTTTCTGTCTCTGCTTCCTTCATATTCCCTGAGCCATGGGTGGAGGGATGTGATATAGACATTTCTTTTAGGAATTAGCAACTTTTAGTCTCTTATTTTCTATACCTTGACTAGTTATAGGCCTTTGTTAGCCACTCTCTACCAAAGAATTAATATTCTATGGTGAGGGTTGAGAGATGTGCTAATCTATGAATTTAATGGTAATTTATTAGGAACTGGTTTAATAGCTTGTCAGTTTGTTGGGCCCTGGATGAGGTAATTTCGTTTAACCTGCACCCTTTGGTCAGCACACAGGTAGAGGGCGTGATTAGCAGGTCTCCACCTCCAGAGATTAAAATATTAATGAGTTACCTAAAGGCCAGGGGACGTAGCTAATTAAGCTATTCCCCCCCCCTTTTCCCCCTCCCTATAAAACGTCAGGGGAGCCTGGCTTTTACGGGGGAAAGCGCATACCATCTACACCTATTCACCACGCCATGAACAATAAAAGCTTTGGAAAACTCCACGTGTTGTCTGGGCCTTCCTGTGCCTGCCACCAGACTGTCAGTTTTTGGAACTTTGGAACCTTGAACTGCAGCTGCCAGCCCACAGCGACTACATGCATGTGGGACCTTCCACTGGTGGTGTGGGGAGTACAGCGGGACACCGCCGCAGGCCCTCATGGGACCTCGCGCCCGCCGGATTCCCCCCCCCCCCCCCCAGTTATTTTCCCCACATCAGTTGAACAGAATAATACTTGTGGATTCTCTCCTAGAACCTATTACCTGTCTATACAAGTGTTTGTTCCCCATAATGGTACTAGTTATGCATTTGTCATGTGGAGTGGGTCTTAAATTCAATCTAAAAATGGGTAGTCACTTCCATAATATTTGTCCCATTATTGCACCAATAGGCATGCTGCCCCAGCATTATTTGTAGCTTGCAGGGTTAATAAAATCTGTGCAAACTAGATGATTAGGTTTCCCCTCCAGTGGATGTGGGGCAGGGAAGCACTTATTCATTGTTGGTGATAATGTGAACTAGTATGGCCATTATTGAAATCAGTGTGGAAATTTCATAAAAATCTAGAAATCTACCACACGATTCAGCTATTACTGTGTCGGGAATATGCCTAAAGGATTCTGTATCCTACTGTAGTGCTACCTGCTCATTCATGTTCATTGCTTCCCCATTCACAATACCCAGGAAATGGAAATAACCTAGTTGTTCATCACTTGGTGACTGGACATTGAAGATACGGCACATATACACAAAATATTATTCAACCTTTAAGAAAAATGTGATGAAATTCATAGGTAAATGGATGGAACTGGAAACAATTACTCTGGGTGAGGTAACCCAGGCCCAGAAAGACAAATGCTTTCATTCGTTTGTGGTTGTTAATTATGGATCTTCAAATATTTGTGTTTCATTTGGAGTACCCTACCATTATATATCTCGATTTAAGTCCTTATTTCAAGTGGCTAAAGTCACTTGATGGCAGGAGAGAGCCCTCTGTGGATGGGAAATTCCCACCTGGGTTGGTCTTTCTGAGTATTGTGCTGTAATCTGTACAGGGTGTTAATGGTGGAATGGACTTGTCCCTGAATCTCTCCTGGTTGGCAAGAATTTCTGAACGAGTTATTTTCTGTTTGTCAGTCTAACATGGGGGTGGGGAAAGTCCAAGCCTTAGGGTTGGTTTTCATCTAGAATCTTTCCTCCTGCTCCCCTTGAGTTAGGAATGTTTGCATTTACACCTTTATTCATTCCTTTATTCATCCATTTAATTAATGTAAGAGGTGTGTGTGTGTGTGTGTGTGTGTGTGTGTGTGTATGTTTGTGTACTCAGTTCTTTAAGAAATGACATACGTTGCTTTTCTCTTGTTTGGTGGAGCATTAGGGAGCAGTAGGCCCCAGCAAAACATTATTGTGTAAAGAAAAATGAAGTGATTTTGTACACCAAGGAACAGAAGAAAATATTTAGGATTCATTTTAGATTTATTATATTACTTTTCTGCATCTGTTGATATATTTTTTTTTTTAACTTTTATAGATTTAGGCTTCTCATAATTTCTAGAAGTTGCCAAAAGCTTTCATATATATTAGCCTTTTATGCCTAAGGTGTATAGGCCCATGTATATGTGACTCAGAGGCAGGAGAGAGAGCATAGTTAAACCTCAAGTCTTTTGACTATGGTCTCTTTCTGTCCTAAATTATTTAGTCTTTGATTAGTTAACTATAATTGTGTCACTGGGTATTTAAAAGCATCTCTTCATCTTAGATTTGGCTTAGAAATCAAGAGCTAGTAAAATCCATGCCAAGAACATCCACCCCTGGAGTGCAGTATTGGTCAGTTATGCAGAATGAACTGAGAGACTGGAGCTGTGCCCTGTTACCATTGGAAACGATTGTGATTGCCACATCTGTGAAGAGGACAGCATTGAAAGGCTCAGAGAGCAGACTTCTCATTCCACTTCCCTTTGCATCCCTAATTTCTCTTACCTCAGGCAGAGATGGAGTCCTCTGGAGGCATTTTAAAGGGCTATCTCCTGAAATTCAGGAGTCCCAAGACCTATGTGAATCCTCCTTTGAGTAAAAAAAAAATTACATACACATGTAGGTCTTGATTATGATAGTGGATGGTTTTGAACAATTAAAAACAAGATTTTTATCTTGACAAAGCTACTGAAGAATGTTTTCCTGTCTAACTACACATTAGTGGCTGGTCATGCACTGCAATCTTTCTGTGAGTCTACAGAAAGGGAAAGGAGGAGTCACCAAAGCAAGGTCAATGAATGATGGAGATCAGAACCAAGGCATCATGTGCTTGCTTCTTGGCACCCATGGGTACCATAGGGTGGTTATAAAAACAACCATCTTCTTGTGTCCAGTGATGAGTGCAGAGGAAGTGAGGGTCTGCATAGAACAGCCTCATATTTGAATGTTCTTCACTTGATATGTATTCTCATATATATATATGTATATATAGAATATGTATATAGTTTTACCTACATATGTTATTAGGTGTTCCCTCCCCCCTTTTCCTTTGTTCTTTGTCCATCATCATTTTTTGTCCCTTTGCTCTTTCTGTCTTCCTACATATACCTGTCTTGATACATTCATATATGTACATCTATAAAATGGTTTGGAGATTATTGAAAAGGTGATTTCATGCAATTTTATGCACCAGGGATTGAATCCGGGGCATCACTCATATTAAGCAAGAGATCCACTAGTGTGTTAGTGTGTTGTGCTCTGGGATCTCTAGGTACTGCTTTCTAGTTAGGTATTTAACACATATAACATGTGTTTAGGTCTTTATTTTATATAATTGAAGTTAATTTTTTTTAAGCTGTTACTCATGTTATTTGGAGTTTGATTGTTGAATAATTTTGTTTTTATCAATAAAATGTCTTATTAATGGACACTTAACAAATCTTCCAAATATTTACTTTCACAATCAGCATTGCTATTATTAAAATTTTAGTGTCTTTTTTACTCTCAAATAAATGATCTCTTTCCTCGTCAAGATGACCCTTATGATATACCCCAACTGTAAGCTGCTGGAACTGTAAGTTTAGAATGGATTTCATATACTCAACATACTGACAGTTGTAAGTTGCCAACGCAGTTCACTGTAGTCTATCAGATGGTTCCCCTTATGGTGATATGACTGATTAATGGCTGTGGCTCACTGTCCTTGCTTAGCTTCTTTTATGAAATCATCATCTTTATGTTATTAGTCAGGCAAAGATTGACGTTCAGAGTCTTGTTTCCAATGGAAGATAGTCATTTTTGTATCATTGTAAGCAGAAATGCTAAAACGGCGACCATTTATACTCTCTGGGAGATCCAATATGTTTTTAGGAAATAGTCAGTCTTTTCCATTGATCTCTGTGGGAGAGTTATGCTTTCTGAGCCCTTAAAAGTTGGGTTTGGCCATGTGGTTTACTTTGGCTAGAAGAATGTGGGCAGACATGACTGTTTGCTGTCTTACGGAGGGATTTATGAGGTAGATCATGTTTCTAGCTGTCATAAGTAGCTCCCAACTCTTCACCTGGGTCCCAGAATGTGGATATATGGAAATCTGAGCCCTATCTGACTCCCAGTATTAACTTGGCTCAGTTTGTAAACCCAGCTAAGACTGCCAGTCCATGGACTTAGGAAAATTACATAGATATCTCTTTCCTAAGATAAAGTCTGGGGATTGTCTTTTATGTGGTGATATCATGGGAAAACACTGACTGAGGTGTTCTGTCAAAGCACTGATAAATCTGACCTGATTCCCTGGAGCCCTAGGTCTTTTGGACCAGGCCTCTGCAAAGCCAAGAACTTTGCACATCACAGACATTTCTTAACACTCAGCAGCATAAAGAACATCAGCTTGTACCTGAAGTTCTGGGAGCGTCTCTGTTGCCTCTGGAGATCCTCCAGCAGCACACAGATGTTATAGGTTTCTTCTCATGAAGAGCACAGGGATCACAAGCATCTGGTGTAAGAAAGCAATGATGGTGATACTGAGAGGCAAAGTGTGAGGCACCACCATGGAAAAAATTAATGCACAGACCAGCAAAACAGCAGAAATTGTATATGTAATGTAATGTAATATTAGCTGCTATATTAGCTGCTATAGTAATTGATAATAATAGTAGCTAAATCCCGATGTCTCAGTGAACTAGTAAAGTGAAATGTAGTTTGCTCGCTCCTTGTAGTAAGGGAAATGGGGAATAATTGAACTGTTCACTGATTGTTCAATGACTGAACTGAATCTGAGTCTCAGGCCTCTGATCTCTTCCACTTTTGTCTTTGGAAAAATTTTCATTTAGTGTGTATGTGTGTGTGTGTGTGTGTGTATGTCAGAGGACAACTTTGTGTATTTGGTGTTCTCCTTTTATTAAGATCCTGAGCATTGGATTCAGGTCATGAGAGTTGGTACCAAGTACTTTATCCACTGTACCATCTTTGTCTTCTATGATGACTTCACACATTGGCTTTCCATGAGAATACAGAGAAAGATGTGTGAGAGACTTGTACTGACTAGGTCCAGAAATTACATATTATCTGCTCATATTTGATTTGGCTAAAATTCAACCCTTGCTTTCTATAATTACAATGAAATCTGGAAATGTAGTCTGTAGTTACAAAAATACTGCCCTCCCCACCCCCAGCCAGACTCAAAATGGTTAGTTACCAGAGACTGGCATTATTTGAAAGGATGAGAAGAATTAAGAAGTGTGGTCGTGTTGGAGGAAATGTGTCACTGGGGGTAGAGGTGGGCTTTGAGGTTTAAAAGTTCATGCCAAGCATAGAGTTTCTCCTTTGACTCTTAGCTACTTCTCTAGTGCCATGATTCCATGTTTCCCATGCCATTGTATAGTCCATGATAATGAACTAGGCCTCAGAAACTGTAGGCAAACCCCCAACTAAACGCTTTCTTTTATAACGGTTGCCTTGCTCATGGTGTCTTTTCACAGCAGTAGAACAGTGGCTAAGACTTAGTCCATCTGTACACCAGGAAGAAGTTAAAAAGTGATGAACAGTTGTTCCATTTCAACTCTAGAAGGCAGAAGTGTCCTCCCATTAGAAAACAGCTCCAGAAACTCCCACAGTATTCTTAGTGAAAGGAGACTATTTAAATGTCTGCAATGAAGGAGAAGAAAATCAGGATATGAATAGAAAGTAGAAGTTTGAGAGAGTTGAAGCTCTCCTATTCATCATATTTGCTGTCTGTTGAGTCTTATGAATTTTCTCCCTGTACAGCTCTGAGGTCTGGAGACTTCTCTCTATTCTTCATGATTATTGGTATCCAGGCCAACATCATCTTTAATGTCCCTACTGATTGTCTTTCAAGTCCTAATCCTATCTTCTACATTTCTCTTAAACCAACTCTCCTAGTGTGGGATATGATGATGCCACTTGTCTGCTGAGTTAGTTTATAGGCCTCATATGATCCTGATGGTAAACTCTTCAACATGGCTCACACAGTCTTTCATTAGCTGAGCTACTTCTCAGAAGCCTTTTCTGATCCCTAAAGTCCCCAAAGTTTATGGTGCTACCAACTGAACTTCTGTAAGTCCTTAACCATGCCATTTCCCATTTTCCTTGTGACCTCGGTGGAGGCTCTGATAACCCACATTCTTCATCTGGAAACTGGTCTACATCCTTCATGTCTCCATATGAGCCAGGAAACACAATAAGCCACTTAGACTTATTCTTGTGTTGCACTTCCCAGAGCATGCTCTGCTCTTCCTAACATGACCTGTGACTCACTTCATGTTATCTCTGGCTTTCCCCTTGACGTCTACTCTAATTGCTATGCAGTATTCTCAGCCACACCACCACCCAGAGAAGTAAGACTCTGAAATAGTAAACCATTGTCATTTTTCATTCCATGTAATGTTGCATTCAAGTCTTTCACTACATAGCAAGATAGAAATAAAGACATGAATGACTATTAGTGGTATATGTTGTATAAAACATTTTTTCATATCTTACTATATTTTATCTTTATATCAACTTCATGCTATAGACATTAGCATCATTTTAAGAATAGGAAGGCTATGAAGGAGACAAAAACCTTCACTATGAATCTTTCCAGACAGTATGCTCTTGATGAGATATTTCTAGCCATCCCTCACACACACTCATTTCCCTCCACATAAGAAGTAATTTGCCTGAAGTTTAGATTTTAGAGAAATAACTGGATTTGTATGGTTCAGTTTCTTATGTCTTTCAAGAAAGGTCTATTTATGTATAGCAGGGAAATCCAATCTCTCCTCTTTACACTGTAGTTATCTCAGTAAGAGTCTCTCTTTTAAAGGCCCCCAAGAGTGCAGTATCTGTTTTGGGTGGAACCATATAAATTTATGTTTATTTTCACAGTTTATGATATTGCTGCTCTTAGCAGTGATGAAGATCTTTCTTTCCTTCCTCTTTTCTCTCACTCACTATCTCTTCTTCACACATGTGAGTGTGTATATGTGTGTATGTGTGTATTTACGTGTGTGTGTTTATAAGTATAGGTTAAAATTTTCTCAAGTAACATTGTACAAAGGAAGATAGATGACTCAGACATTAGTTACAAGAAGGCACAGAGACTCTACTGAGATAAACTCCCACCAACTGTCATATTTCCCAGACAACTGGAAACCCATAGTGACCTACTGAAGCTGCAGTGATCCTCTGAGGCCCCAGGAACACCTCACACGCAGCTCTGGGCCCGATGAGCACATTGTGTGTGGTTTATCATTTTGCTGAGAATAAATTTGATGAAAAATTGTGGTATGCATGTTGAGATCAGCTGTGGTTCCCCATCCTCTGATTCCTCCCTCAGGGTATCCAGACTCGGATGCACACCGAGCTGGAAGAATGAAATGGAGTCTGAAATGGGTAGGGTCTGCAGAATCTCAGCCCTGCTGAGTGTGAGTGTGAGTAGGGGTTCAGGGAAGACCTTCTTTGAGGACAGCTTTCTCTGAGGATTTTAGATACTCAATGAAACATCTCTCTTAGACAATCTTTGGTGAAACAGAGTTGGTGCACATAAACTTTATTTAGGGTGACTAAGGGCTATATATGAACCTTGGAGAATAGGCAGGAATTTTCAGATGAATGTAGAATCATTGGCTGGAGCTTAATATACTGTGAATGCCTCATTTGCATGGACAGGCATGCCAGAAATCACAAGTACTTGCTGGGTGGGTTCTTATTGGGAAAGAGGAAGTTGAATTTGTAGATTTGGTTATGTGACCTTTCTTAGATGAGATTTGGGTCCCCACAGACAAGGTCAGAGATGGAAAGTCTTGATGGAAAAGGGGAGTCCTCCATTTTATGCTGAGCTCAGAGAAGCTATCAGGATATGGTAGACTTTGATCTTAAGCAGCAGGGGTTCCTAACAGAAAATGTTCTGGGAATTCACTGTAGCATGGTAGGAAATTGTTCAAGATAGCTGAAGTGCATCTTCCAGGACAGTGGTGTTTTGCATTGTGGTCCCTTTGTTAATGATTTGAAAACAAGTCTACTACAGCCCATTTAGGCCACTTGAAAAGGTACCTCTGCATCAAGTGCTCAGTCTATTAGTTTATTGGTAAGGTTTGAGTCACTGAATTTGCTGCTTCTTTAATTCTTTAGTATGAAAACGACGTAACTTGAGCTCAACTGTGCCCATATTAGGAAGTGACAGATTTGGACAGACTTTAACACTTTTTATCCCTTGCTCTATTCTTTGTTCACCCCTGCCATGGGTCTGAGCACTACCTGTTCAGGTGAGATGTGTTGAACAGTAAAGATACTGACATCATTATTTTCAACCAGAACAAATGGGTCCTAATTTAAAGAAAAGGTGTGTATATGTTCTCATGTCTGTTGGTCCACCTTAACTTTGTAGTACATGTGCATATATGTACAGGTGCATGAAGAAAACAGCGATCTACTTAATTTTAGAGAAAGAGATTCTCACTGGAACTTAATGATCACTAATTTGGCTAGGATGGCTAGCCAGCAAGCCCCAGAGATCCCCCTATATCTGCCACCCAGGCACCAGAATTGCAAGATATAGCACCATGTCCAGCATATTACATAGGTGATGGGGAACAAACTTAACTTTGCATGCTTACATGGTAGGCATTAAACTGACTGAGCTGTCTGCCTGGTTCTGGGAACAAAAATTTGACTTTAATATATTCTATCTGTTTGATTTGGGGCAAATGACCATACTCTTTCATCAGTAGAATAAGCTAAATGATGAAAACTAATTTACAGCTTTGCTGTAAGAATAAAACATTTAACTGCATGGAGGGCAATTGCATTAGTCCCGAAATGTCATTCTGTAGCAGGGAATCAACTCTTCTATTATTTTCTGCCATTCCCAAAGCAAAGCTATAGGCCTGTTGTTTATGCCGTGCACAGAGAAGATGCATTTCAATTAATTAACTTCTAAAACCACAGCATGATAAGGTCATATTTCTTCTGGAGGCTTTGGGAAAACGGAATTCCTTGTTTTTTTTCTTCTAATTAAATTCATTGATTATCTTGTACATGGGTGGGTGCACACATGTTCCTATGTCCCAGCATGTATGAGGAAGTCAGAGGACAATATATAGGGAATCAATTTTCAACTTCTACCATGTTGGTCCTGATGAGTGAACCCAATTCATCACCCTTGGGTGTAGTTGCTTTTTACCTTCTGAGTCTTCTTCTCAGCTTTCACTTGTGTTTTTGTCATTTCTGTGGCTCTGAGAATCATTGGAAGTCCATGATTATACAGTTGCATTGCTCTTGAGTTTCTGTCCTCGCCATTGCATAGCATCCTTCTCTAGGTGACTCTGCACCTGGAGTATTCTGCCTCCTTATAATAACCTTTTCCAAGAATAACCTCTACTTAACTTGATGCCTTATGTAAAAACTCTGCTTCCAAATGGAATCACATTCATGGGGATCCGGGGGTTGAGATGTCAACGTTTCTCTTTAGGGGACAGTATTTCAACTTAGAACTGTAAAAGGTAGTTATTACTATTATAATGATGGTATTTTCTGTATAAGCTAGACAGTAAGTGTCAGCTTTTATAGAGGAAAATGCTATGATCCACATTAAAATTATAGGGGAAAATAGAGCCCATTTGTTTTAGTGTCAACTGCGCTGTTCAAGTCAAATTCATTTTAAAAGGTCATCACCAATCATGGAAAATACAAAACAATCTGAAGGCTTGGAGAAATTTTGTGAGCTACAAAAAAAAAGCAAGCCCAGGTCAGGGTGTTGACAGTTTCCCTTGACAACACTCAGGCCCAATTCAGTGTATTTGCCACTTATGCTCAACCTCATTTTCCATTCTGCATCATGCAGATTTATTAATTACTGTCATTTTGTAACTCTTCTTTGGATATATACCGGTTCAGTGACAGTAGTGAAAATCCACAAAGTAAGTATGGCTGGTTAACCTTTTGAGCTGTATTGATTCTTAGCTTTGTGACAGCCTTTTGCAGGTACCAGTTTCAGCAGCATCCCTACCCTTTACCCACTAGATGTACATTCTGTTACGATAATCTCCAGATATTGCCAAGTAGTCTTTGGATTTCAAAATTGTGCCTACCAAAGAACCACTAGGTTAGACAAAGCAAGTGAGTAATCGGATACCGATAACAATATGCAGCAGCAGTTGGGATAGGATGGAAGGGACAAGTTAAAGCATATTACAGGTGTAACATACTGGTTACCCAGAATTCAATATCACATATCTAGAGAGAGAGACATCATAGGCACAATGACTAGTTTCTACATAGTG
Organism: Rhabdomys pumilio; assembly: GCA_030674055.1. Taxonomy (NCBI): domain Eukaryota; kingdom Metazoa; phylum Chordata; class Mammalia; order Rodentia; family Muridae; genus Rhabdomys; species Rhabdomys pumilio. The sequence goes on from JANHMN010000012.1 coordinate 33,673,549, forward strand.
TATGTAGCTGTGAAGAACTTACTTCATGATTTGTTTAAGAAATCATTCTCTTCATTCATTTATTTTAATTACTCTTTTTCAGTGACTAATTATTTAGCCTATATTCTTCCCGGTACCAGGAGATTTCACCAGGTGCTGGAAATATGTATATGTTGAGTTGGGCAGGACGAAATCTTGATGTTCCGTAATCAATACAAGGACTCAAAACTTCCTTCTTCCCTAAAACTATATGCTTGTTAAACATGGTGGATAATGTAGATGCAAGATAAATGTCATTATAAAGGAGGAACGACTGACAGTTTGACGGGAGAAGAGGATAAGGAACATGCTTACATATAACACATTATCAAGGGAAAATTTAAAGGGGGATTAGTTAGCCTGAGAGGAGAGTGAAAAAATTCCAGGCTAAGGAAATCATTGGTGGGAAAAGAAGAGTACTTGAAATACCAAGACACATTATCAGAGTGTGATGGCTACTCTTGGTTGTAAACATGACTATGTCTGTAATGAATTAGAATTCGGAAACAGAGGGCACACCTATTATCTGGATCTTGAGGCTGGTAGACAAAGGCTTTTGAAACAAATCTTAAGGTGGGAAGACACACACCGTTCACCCAGATCTAGAGACAGGAAATAACATGCTTTTAACCCAGATCTTGAGGCTGGGAAGACATGTTTAAATGGAGCCACATATTTTACTGGAATCCTATAAAAGGAGAATGAAGAATGGTTCTGTTCTTTGCTTGCTTGCTCTCACCTTGTTAGTGTACCCATATCTTCCCTGGTATTGATGCCTACTTCTCCAGGGTTCCAGTGTTCAGAAGACCAGATAAAATACCTAGCCTTGTGGAATTGAGCAACTACTAGATTCTTGAACTTTCCATTCATAGTTAGATATTGTTGGATTAGTGGGACTGCAGCCTATGAGTCATTTCAATAAATTTCATGTATATAAATATATATTTATTTCATAATTATGTGACTCTAGAGAACCCTGACATACAGCAAGTGCAGAACAAATACATCTTATACTATATGTGTCTACTAAAAGCTTCAGCAGTCTAATCCAGAGGTACGTAGACTGAAGATATGTTCTCTGCCTTCTGAGAGATTTAGTTATTTATTTACCCACTAATTTATTAGATCTACTGTCAGCATTTAGATGCATGGAAATTTTATATAAGTCTAAAAATAACCCATTTCTTGGACAGAAATGAAAGAAGTGATTAAAGAGTAATATTGCTGACATGAGAAGAGATGCTTAGTGACATTTCTATCTGATGGAGGAGGGCAGAGTATTACAGTTACTTCAAATAGCAAATTTTTAAAGGGGCAGAAAAGTGAAGAAAGTTGGAAAATAAGGAGAGATTTAGCTTATTTTGGTCATAGAAAGAAGCCAAATGCAGATTGAGAAATTGAATCAGTGAATAGTCTTAATGTTGATAAAAGGCAATAGTGTCTAGATGCCACTTTGTAATTCTGGCAATGTCCATGCATGCCATTGTTATAAGAATCTTACACATGAATGAAGGAAAAACAGCAACTAAACAGAAGCCATCTTGTCTGCTGTGTTTTAAGGACATCTGGGTAGAGGTCTCAGTGGGCTTATGCCCCAGATATGAATTAGGTTAAAAAGAAAATTATTTGAATTGTGAATGAGAACATGAGTTTGTACCCATTTACTGGAGAAAAGATTTGGGATTATCTATACATTTGTCCTTTCTATCTACTTATTTAACATACTGTAGATGACAAATAATTTGGTTGCATACCCAATTTGCTGTTTGTAGGCTATTCACCAGCACCATGTCCTGAAACTAACATATTTTTCCATATCTGCAAGTCCACTCAACTGTTACTCTGTGAAAGTGAGTTGGATATTGGTTTCATTGTAGTTGCTTGCTGTGTGGAGTAATTCCCCTGCCCTCTAGGACACAGAATGGCTAATAGAATAGAGTGTCAACTTGGTCCAGTGAGCAGGTATATAAGATAGTTACTAAGGGGACCCCAGTAATAGAGACCAACTGACCCATGTTAAGGAGCATGGGGCTATGCAGGACTGAACCAATGTGAACTCTAACACTGCTCATGCAAGACTGAGTTTTTCAAAGTGATTCTGTTTCCAGGCTAGTATACAATTTATTATAAGGTTAAAGTTAGCAAGCAGGTATGACCTTTTGTGTCACAGGATAACCTAGATATGATCATCTCCAGTTTATGAAGTAGGATATATAATGTACAGTGGTGAGCCCTGTCTGGTTCCCTCAGATCTAGACCCTGAGGCTAGATTTTGATTACACGTTATTTATTTGGGAGTGAACTCAGGAAGGTTCTGAGGGAGAGAGGGAATACGAGAAATGAAAGGGAAAGAAGCTGAGAGAAGATGAAGTCACAAGTAGGTTTCTGTCAGACGTAACTAGGGATTTGTCCAACTGGAAGCTGAGAAATGCTGTAAATGTCCTATTCATAAGTGAAGAAGCCAGAGTGTTTTAAAATTCTTACTTATACCCATCATGGCCCAAGCTTCCCAAAACATTGCCTTCCTCCATTGCACTCCTGGATTGTCTTGCCTGTGGGCTGAAGACCGTTGAATAGGCTTAGTGGAGCCTTCAGGCAGAGGCATACATATTTAGGATGGTGAGGACAGAAAGAGTATAAAGGAAGGCTGTTGGTGTTTGCTGCTGTGTTATAAGCAGGAATGCATGACAGCTATGACCTGCTAATGGCAGAAGTGGTAGGAAAGTATGTCAGAGCAAGGATGCTTATTCATATACTTCCATTCTATCCCAGTGAATCAGCTGAGGGTGTGATGAGTTTAGGTCCAGGTTGGGCTCAGTCTGCAATTGGACCTGGAAAGAAGGAAATGAAAGAGACATCCTAACCAAGAGAAGTTATGGGTTCCTTTGCTTGAAAGGTAACTTGTAGAAGGGAGGTCAGAATTCTCAGGAGATAGCCAAGTTGTGGGGATAGAAATCTAGGCTATTCTATTATCAAGGAGGCTAAAAGAGGCATGGGAGTTACCAAGAAATGGAAGTGCTTAAAAAATGCTAAAGGAAAAGAACTCTTGGAAAATGAGTATACAATTACTGTAACACTGCTATAATACATATTTATTTTTAAGGGCGTGTAAAGGACCACGAGAATGCTTCTAGAAGATAAGCAATCAACTGAGCATCAAAATTAAAATAACAATGACAATTACTTGGAAAAGTTCAGGCTTTGAGAGGAGATATGGACCTATTATAAAATTTGGTCTACTCAGATAATAGTGTGCCCAAAGACAACTGAGATGCATCTGCATTTCCAAAATCTCACGACAAATATTTTATTAACAAAAATTATGTGGCTTATAATAGGGTTTTGCCCAATCCTCAATCTATACAATGGAGAAGTGGATACTGGGTTTATTAAAAAAAGAGATTAGTGTTTATAATTATAGCTAATGTTTTGGAACTTGGCATGTTCTTTGTGTCTCTGATTTGTATACTTGATGCCAAAGTTTCATTCTCGAAGGTCTCTTAAAGACTTATCCCCCACTTTGAAAACACTGGGAGGTAGTACAAGCCTTAAGAGGCAGGAGATCTTTGTTAGATCATTGAAAGTGTGCCTGAAAGTGGGTAGTGGGCGCCTCTTCCTAGCTGTCTCTTATTTAGTTGTCAGATAAGTGTAGTCTCTGCCATGTGTTCTGTCATGCCTCCCCATAGATCCCAAAGCAGCAAGGCCATGTAACCATGAATTGAACCTTAATGAATTATGAAACAGAGGAAAGCTTTCAGAGTTTTCCTTCAGTTATTTTTTTCCCTCAACAATAGCTCATCTACAGAATAGGTTTACAAAGCTATAGGCGCTCTAGGTGGTCTATCCTTGGCAGTGTTCCTTCAGTCTGTGTCAGACTGTATGAAGCTCAATATAATATGAGAAGAAATCTTATTGATGAAAATGTAAGTTAGACATGGCATGGGTTTGGAAGCACAAGGCCACACTTGTCTAATGGTACAGAGCAGGACCAAAGTTCCTGCCAGGGCTTGTAGTTATGTTTCTGAGGCCACGTGGAACTTGACCCCCTTCAAAGTCCATTTATTCTCCACACAATGGAAGTCTTTCAGACTTTGTTTTTCTAGCTGGCTTTGTCCTTGTTAGCATCTGGGTTTGTATGTATATATGTATATGCATGTATAAGTGTATGACCATGTCTAACTAAATGTATGTGTTTTAGGGCTTACAGTAGCGCAAATATATTGAGTTGTGTGAGTTTAGCTCCAAGAGTTGATTTATTAGAATGATATGTGATGAAAACTTTTATAAGTATCAATTTAGCCATTAAAAAAAAAGTAAAATAAAGAAGTAATGCTTTTGCTTCACCAATTTTGCATTATATGATCAAGGGAGAAACTCTTAACAATCAGAATATCAAATGTGATTGATTCTGGAGGGCTAGTTTCAAAAGAAACAGCATGGTGCTTTGGTGATCTGAGTTCTGGAGGAATTCTCCTACTGAGCAAAGAACGTGTGATACTCCCAATATGAAAAGAACTCCCCTAGGAAAATTTCTTGGTCTACAGATTTTCCCTGAAGTCTGTTTGTTAGCTTTTCTACAGTATTGAGCACCATGCAGAATATTTTAGAAAGCCTGATAGAGCAAAAGAATGGTATGTTAATCATTATCCTGTTGCTGTGAAGAAACACTGTGACCAAGGCAACTCGTATAGAGGAAGATATTTAATTGAAACTTGCTTGTAGTTTTGGAGGGTTAGTTCATGACCATCATGCTGGCATGGCAGTAGAATAGTAGCTAAGAGCTACTGATCCATAGGGAGAAAAAAGAGAGACATGGGGGCAAGGAGGGGAATCCTGAGCTTGGATTTTAGAAACCTCAAAACCTGCCTCTAGTGACACGCCTACATCAATACAACCAACCCTTCCAATCCTTCCCAAATAGTTCCAGTTACTTGGAATTAAGCACTCAAATATATGCGCCTCTTGAAGCCATTTTCATCCAAACCACAAGTAGGTTCAGCTTTTTATCCTCTGGGAGGTATAAAGATTTAATCAGTCAAATTGGACGTTTGTGTGTAAGTCAGCAAACCATGAGGCATGGCCTGTCTTGGGTATGCTATTTAAAATTCCAACTTACTTTGTCTTTTATATGACATTTTCAGAAAGAATGTCACAGAAGCAGCCAGTGACAGAAATGCTGTTTGGTAAGAAATTTTGGTTTTCATATGGCTAGAATGTTTTTCTGTGGAACTCTATAAGTCAGTACAGTAAACAGAGCATAGGTTTGCCAGATTGTAGACCTGGGTTTGGGTGTGGCTCCACTTTGTCTCTAAGAGGACTTCTTTTTGTAGCATAGTCTCAAAGCCTCAGTACATTTTTAAGAAGAAATTGTTCAATGTCCTATGGAATTTGTTGCCAAAGCTGTGAAATGGATCATGGGAGTAAATTACCTGGTACACATAGATAGCAAATTCTAGTGCTATAACATGTCATAAGAGCTCACAATGTCTCATATGCATTCTTCATTTCTCTTCTTTCCCTCTAACTTCCATAAATATTATTTTAGGACTAACCACATACTAGAGGCCCTTTTAGGTTCCAAATTCAAAAACAAGTAGGCAGCATTGCTCCTGGGGCCTCAAGAAGGAACAAAATTCTCTGAGAACCCAGGTAAGGGAAGCCACTAATCCCTCAAAGAAGAAGGGGGAGGGACAGAAGGTATAGAGGGTGTAATTTATACTGAGTGCCAGAGAAGAAGGACATGTTTGCTGAGTGAAAATCCAGAGAAAATCACCTTGGCATTCTATCCCATAGGCCCCCCTTTCAGTGTGGTGGTTGTATCTTCTCCATAGGAGGGGAATGGGGTAGGAAGTGCAGCTGGCCTCTGGGTTGAACAACAATTATTTCTCTGTTTCTGTTCTGTCTTATGACCCCGGGACCTTGATGATGGTTGACTTTTAGTACGAAGCATCCTTACCCCCCAGTTCATCAGGTGACCCACAGGAAGCTCATTTTTATAGGTGATACCTGGAGCCCTGTTTTGAAAGTAAACTTCCTGATTCACATTTCAGTGCTACTATGGACTCCAAGATCAGAGTATTAGCAAATGATCCTTTAAAAAAATTAAAATTCATTCATTAAAATATAGTTACATCATGCCCCCTTCTCTTAACTCCCTCACACTCTCCATTGCTGCTCATATATCCTTCCTTGCTTTCTCAGATTCTAGATATATTTTTTCTTTGAGGTTATATTTTCTCTCAAAAATTATATATAGTCTTCTCACTTCATATAGTTACATATATCTAATTATATGAATATATTTATATAATATTCATATCTAATTATATATTCATATAATTCATATCTAATTATATATATATATATATATATATATATATATATATATATATATATTCCTAAACAAGATATGAACAAGGATGGCACCAATAGAAATGCAAAAAAAAATCTTATTGAGTTTTGAAACTTTCAGGCTGGAGAGATGGCTCAGCCGTTAAAGGCTAGGCTCACAACCAAAAATATAAGAGTTTTGAAATGTTCTCTGCAGCCTCTAAGAGGCAGTTGAAATAGAATGTCTCATCTGAGTCTAGAATAGCTATTTGTCAAAACCAGATCTTTGAGACAGTGTAAGCTATGTTGAATGCAAAATGTAATTTCGGCGAGGATTAGGCATTATGGGGTGAGTCCTGAGTGAGAAGCTAGAGACCTACCTCCTGACATTTGCTGTGAGATCCTAGATATCTTCCAGCATTGCTATCCTCATCTGTCTATCACTATTTGGGCTGCCCAGGCTGGGGTGAGAACACCTATCTCACAGTAGGACATCAATACAGAAGCAGTGTCATTGGCAATGCTCAATCTCAAACTCAATTAATTCTAGTATTTCTATTGGTGTCTGTTTAGGCATCCATGCTGGCTGAGACTTTGTGGGTTATATTGACACCAATCGACATGTTACTGCAGAAGTGGGAAATCTCACTGGACGCCATCCCTAGACAATAAACTGTAGATGACTAAGGAGTGCTGAGAGCAGAAGAATTAGCCTTCCTCAGGGAAGAGCCCCTCACACACACCAAATTGGTTCTACAATACCTGTTCAGCCCTGAAATCACTTAGTAGATATATTTTCTACCTGAAACTGTATTTGGTGCCCCAAACTACTATTAAGTGGACAAATGAGTGAATTAATGAATGCACAAACAAAAGCATCAAGATTTCTATCTTGGATCATGGAGGAGTCATGGACCTTTCTGATTTAAGGGCAGAGACTCTGGCTCACTCCAGATATTGATTGCTTTCAAAACAGCTGACCTTGCAATCAAGTGCACGATGACTTCAAATAACTGAGATGTGGCAGAATATGGGACAAATGATGAAAGGTGTCGAGTCTGCAGGTTTCACACCTCTTTAGAAACACTCGGAGTCTTTGTTACACACTTTCAGTAAGAGAATAATAGAGATCTGTGATCTGAAGATTGGTATATAAATATAACAATCTGGTCTAAGAACACTGAGGCAGGGACATGACCTTGGATGGATGGTCCCAATGCACCAGCTCTGCCCTCCTTTTCTACCTTTGAAAATCTAGGTTGATCTGACCCTCCTGTCCATCTTTCCAGTTTTTATAGAAGCAATAAGGCATGTCTTCTAAATTTACTCTCTTTCACAGAAGCTAATTTAATATTTGGAAAGAACAACAGCCATGGCCATCCCTGGATGGTTGTTATTTATATGATCATAAAAAAGACAGATTCAGCTCCTGATGTTACTGGATTGTCTTTAGTAGAATCAGTAAGAGCCACTGAAAAGTGGGGATAAAAATGGAATTGTCTAAAAGTCACCCCAAAGCATAGGGCCTGGTAAACTGCTTTCTGATTAGGGATAACAGTGACCTATTTGACCTATTCTCTTTCTCTCACATGTAATTTCTATTATTTCTTTTAATTTTGGAAATTATAATATAATTACATCTTTTCTCTTTCTTCTCTCCAAACCCTCTTTTATGCCCAGCCCTGGGTCTTTTTCAAATCTATTGCCTCTTTTTTTATTATTGCTATATGCATACAGGTATATATATATATATGTGTGTGTGTGTGTGTGTGTGTGTGTGTGTGTGTGTGTATACATAGATATAGTGTATATATATATGCATATATATATATATATATATATATATATATATATGTATATGTATATATATATATTCCTAAATACATAAGTACAACCTGCTTAGTCTGTATGCTACCCATATGTGTTCTCAGGGTTCTACATTCTAAATATTTGTCCTTATACTCACAGATATGTGTATTTTCACTACAAATCAAAGAAACTATTCTTTCAACAGACAGAGGGCATTACACATATCCACTACATTCAATCAAAATGCAGAATTGTGGAGGCCCAGCAGATACATTTATAATACAACTCCCATGCCTAAAACTCTGGGATCATTGTAGAAAAGGGGGTAGGAAGATTGTAAGAGCTAGAGTAACAGGGAGTTTGCTGTGAGATTGTATCTTCTAGGAATGTCAGAATCTATACCCATAAAGTATTATCAACATGACTACCTAAATATGAACTGAACCAGGACAACAATCAGCATGCTGATACAGAGACTCCAGGAGGCCTCAACTCTACACAATGAACTATAGACAAGTAAGGAATTCTGAGAGTGGGAGAAACAGCCCTCCTTAGGGAAGAGCACGTCCATTGGCTATCCAATACCAAATGATCAGACTTATGGTTTTTAGAAACCATAAGTACAACCTATTGTTGTTGCCTATAGTCATGGGCCTCCTTAGTGGAGGGGTTGGGCCTCAGATGCTTGTTCCTCTGTGCATCACGCTTGTTCTTTTGTTATGAGGATTCTGTGGTAGAGCATGGCAGTTTCCAGGATCATTTGGATCTGGTCCTATCTTTCTTGTAGCCCTCAGGGTAGTTGTAGAATCCTTAGAGAATGCAGAATCCCCAAACAAGGAGGGCTGTGTGGGAGAACTGGGCTCAGGCTCCAGCCCCCTCTACAGACAGGTTATCCTTCAGAAAACGGCACCCAAGGAATCCTGTTGCTGCAGGTTGTAAAGCTTGAGGAAAGGTGGGGGTGGGGTGGGGGTGGATCTCCAGGCTCCCTTAGCCATTGGTCAAAAATACAGGAAGACAGAATGTAGTTACAATTCTATCACATTGGGAAGCTTTCCTGAATCTTGGTGACACTCACCCTGAACTGTAGGCTGTGTTGTCTTTTGTCTATCTCTAAACAATGAGTTCACATTATATAACTTGCTGTGTGTGAGTGTTCTATCTCATAGGGCTTGTACTGGTCTTTCTTGCACAGCTCAATGTGTATTGCTCAAAGTATTTGAATCTCTCCGTGAGATTCATACTGGTACAATGCAAACATGCTGATTCATAGAGGATGTCCACTTCCACACTTGTCCTTGTACCGGGGGTAGCTTAGGCTGTGCACAGGTTATTTTAGGCCCTAGCTGTCATGAGGCTTTCTTGCATATTCTTACCCTCAGTAGAGTTAGCTTAGTCTATCCAGCCTGACCCCTGGTCAAAGGGAAACAGAGAATGTTTTGGTAGAAACATAGAACAATTGCTTCAAGCAAAACATAAAATATTGTCTTAAGTTCATTACATGCACTAAAACAATTTCTTTCAGAAGATGACTGTCAGTCATTTACAAGATACATAGACAGATGCCAGACAAAGTCAGATCTACCCAGGTAAAGTGAATAAATAAATTAATTTTAAAAAAAGAGCTAAGAAATTAAAGTTAAAGTAGTTGCCCTTTTGATAACAATGACCAGATGAAGTTTGGAAAAATAAAAACTTACAAACTTGGTTAATTATCTACCTTGGTCCCCTAAATCACACTCATACACACAGATATGATAACAAGACATACAATCACTGACACATGAGAACTAATTAACAGGTCAGATTACAAAGATATTAGCTAGTCTGAAGGAGGAGTGGTTAAGCTTAGACAGTACAAACCACAGAGATAGAATTTACAGAAGCTGGATTTTATTAAACAGATCATAAGAGATTTAAGTAAAGCTACCTGCACTTTTCTCTCTCCCCCAAACCCTTATCTCTCCCTTTCTCTCTCCCCCTTCTTCCCTCCCTCACAAATGTTTTAAAAGAAAATAGCAGGCGTCCTGTCCTACTGGGAGTCTGCCTCCTAGCCTCTGAAGATGTTTTTAAAAGCAGCTTTCTGAAACCTTAGATAGTCAGGGGCATCTTTCACATGATGGACACACATGAACAAAACTGCTTCTTTATTTCTCAGTAAGCGTTTACATGTAACTCCTGCAACATTTTAGTAAATCAGAACAGAAGGAGAAGGCAGTGCCATGGTTTTAAATATGCAGAGTCCTTAGCAGTAAACTCTTTAACAAAATTTTCCAAAAGACAAGTTTAGATACTCCAAGGAAATAATAATATTTAAACAAAGTGGAAAAACTGAAAAAAAATGCTATAGTCTTTTATTAAAGGAGGCAAGAAATAAAGAAAGGCCTTTAATAATCCAATGAACATAGAATCTAAATCTAACATTACCCTGTTTGTGAATGATATTGTTTTTATTGTTACAGAGTAGAATAAAGTTTATGAGAAAGAAAAAATAAATCCTTAAATGAGCTTTGTCCTCAGGCAGCAAGTAGCTTTTCTGAGTTAAGCTTTGGTATGCATAGGATGCCCAGGCCTATACTCTGTCACCCATCAGCATGATTGACTGGCAAACTAACCTTTTGTGCACTCAGCTTTAATAGGCAGCCTTCCTTTCCTACTGTAATAGAGATGCAAGTTTAGCTAGGACTGAAAAGACTTCAAGGAAGGGCAGAGCACCTCACCTCAAGGGATCCTGTCTCTTGGGAAAAAGAAAACATCTAAGCATGGGATTGTTTTTCCTTCTATTTCCCCCATAAAAATTTCTAAGACTATCTCCTGCTTTAAACATGGGGGTTGTATATGCCTTCTACTCCACTTCCCCAAGCTGGGGCAGGAATAAAACTGTCTAGTCCATGAATTACTCTCTTCCAATATGCTTTGTTTTGCTAGATGATGCGGGTAGCAGATAAGAAAAGCAGGCAGGTTATTGGACAACCCCCCTGTCATACTGCATGGTTTTCAGTCTTCCTTCTCTGTTTCATTTTCAAAGTTTCACACCAAGGAGATGAAACACTAGAGAAAGGGAACACTAGCAAAGTATTTTTGATACTAATATAAATATTTAAAACACACTACAGTATCTCCTAGCAATTATTTTAAATTAAAAGTTAGTTTATCTGAACATAGTCAATACATCTACATCTTAAGTACAACAGTTTATCTCTAACCAAATCAGCCCTGGAAGTAATCTTTTTTTTTTTTTTCCTTCCCTTTTGTTTGTTTATTTATTTAATATTCAATTTATATCCTAATCCCTGAACTCCTTTCTCCTGAAGTCCCTCTCCAACTTTCCCCTTCTCTGAGAGGGTGGAAGCCTCCCACCCCAACCTGTCTCCCCTCCTATACCTCTCACCCAAATCCACCCCAACCATGGCACATCAAGTCTCTCCAAGGCTAATCATATCCTCTCCCACTGAGACCAGACAAGGCAGCCCAGTTAGGGGAACTGGATCCACAGACAGGCAACAGATTTATGGACAGCCCCCACTCCAGTTGTTGGGGGACCCACATGAAGACCAAGCTGCACATCTGCTACATTTGTGCGGGGACCCAAGGTCCAGCTTATGTTTGCTATTTGATTGGTGGTTCAGTCTCTAAGAACCTCCAACGGTCCAGGTTATCACTTGAGTATTTGATCTTAGCCGTTCTTACCAGTGTGAAATGGAATCTCAGAATCATTTTGATTTTTACTGCCCTGATGACTAAAGACTTTGACCACTTCTTTAAGTGCTTCTGGGCCATTCAAGATTTCTTTGTTGAGAATTCTCTGTTTAGATCTTTACCCCCATTTTTTAATTGGGTTATTGGTTTGTTGGTATCTAACTTCTTGAGTTCTTTATGTATTTTGAATATTAGCCCTCTGTCAGATGTAGGGTTGGTGAAGATCTTTTCCCAATCTATAGGATGCCATTTTGTCCTCTTGAGAGCGTCCCTTGTCTTACAGAAACTTTTCAGTTTTATGAGGTCCCATTTATCAATTGTTGATTTTAAGTCTGGATCCTTTGATGTTCTGTTCAGGAAGTTGTTTCCTGTGCAATGAGCTCAAGACTATTTCCCTTTTCTATTAGATTTAGTGTATCCAGTTTTATGTTGAGGTCATTGATCCACTTAAATGTGCTAAAACCATTTGGTTTTTTTTGGGGGGTGGTGGTGGTAGACTTTAAAAGACTGTTTCTATTCTCTTAGGGATTATAGGAGTATTTAAACAGTTTACATGATCTTTGTTTAACTTTGGTGATATGTAGGAGGAGCTAAGGGGGAAGGAACACCGAGAAGAAAAGATGGAGTAAGGAGAGGAGAAGATGAAGTAGAGGAGAAGCTAGGTGATGAGAGAGAGAAAGAGAGAGAAAGAGAGACGGGGCATGGAGGCAGATGTTCATGTGTCTCCACTGGTCAAAGATAGTTTATATATCTAGGTTGGGTATTGGGTTACACTTCTGATTGAGCATTACCATACTTATAAAGCCTTTGATTAACATTTAAAAAAAATGTATAAAAGCAAAAAGGAAAAGGGGGCACGGGATAGGGGTTTTCCAGGAAGGGGAAATGGGGAAAAGGGATGGCATCTGAAATGTAAATAAAATATCCAATAAAAAAAAAGCTATATAAAAAAAAGAAAATCATTCATTTTGTTTAGATTTTCCAATTTTGTGGAGTATAGGCTTTTGAAGTAAGACCTAATGTTTTTTTTTTATTTTTATTTTTTTAATTTCCTCAGTGTCTGTTGTTATGTTCCCCTTTTCATTTCTGATTTTGTTAATCTAGATAGTATCTCTCTCTTTCTCTTTTAGTTAGTTTGGCTAAGGGTTTGGCTGTTCTGTTGTTTTTTTCAATGAACCAGCTCTTAGTTTTGTTGATTCTTTGTTTTGTTCCCTTTGTTTCTAACTGATTAATTTTAGCCATGAGTTTGATTATGTCCTTCTGTCTACTCATCTTGGGTGTGTTTCCTTCTTTTTGTTCTAGAGCTTTTAGGTCTGCTCTTAAGTTGCTAGTATGAGTTTGGGAACATTGTGACTTCATTTTCATTGAATTCTATAAACTCTTTGATTCATTTCTTTATTTCTTCTTTGACACAGTGGTCATTGAGTAGAGAGTTGTTCAGTTTCCAAGAGTTTGTTGTTTTGTTTTTGTTGAAGTCCAGCTTTAATCCTGGTGATCTGATAAAATACAAAGCATCATTTCAAATTTCTTCTATCTGTTGAGGCTTGCTTTGTCAGATTATATGGTCAGTTTTGGAAAAGGTTCCATGACATGTTGAGAAGAATTGTCTGTTAGGTCCATTTGATTTATAACATTGTTTTGTTGTTGTTGTCATTGTTATTTTTTCTCTGTTTAGTTTCTGTTTCAATTACCTGTCCATTGGTGAGAGTAGGGTGCTGAAATCTCCCACTATTAATGTGTGGGATTTGATGTGTGATTGAAGCTTTAGTAATGTTTCTTTTAGGAATGAGATGTCATTTTGGTGGATTTTTCCTTTCATAAGGATTTTTCTTTTGATTTCTTTTGGTTAAAAGCCCATTTTATTAGATAATAGAATTGCTACTCCAGCTTGCTTCGTGGTTCCATTTGCTTGGAAAACCTTTTTCCAGCCCTTACTCTGATGTAGTATCTATCTTTGTTGCTGAGGGGTGTTTCTTTCATGCAGCAGAATGATGAATCTTGTTTATACATCAACTCTGTTAGCATGTGACATTTTATTGGTGAATTGAGTCCATTGATCCTGAGAGATATTAAGGACCAATAATTGTTAATTCCTGTTATTTTGTTGTTGTTGGTATTTGCATGTGTGTTTATTTATTTATTTATTCATTTATTTATTGTAGTTTTGCTGTGAAATTATTAACATTTTTTAGTTTTCTTTAGTGTAGTTATCCTATTTGTGTTGGAATTTTCCTCCAAGTATCCACTGTAGGGGTCAATTAGTGGAAATATATCACTTAAATTTGATTTTGTCATAGAATATTTTGATTTCTCCATCTATGATGATTGAATGTTTTCCTGGTTTTAGATAGTACTTTGGGTTATTCTCTGTGGTCTGTTAGGGTTTACAAGACATTTGTCCAGATCCTTCTAGCGTTTACTGTCTCTGTTGAAAAGCCAGATGTAATTCTGATAAATCTGCCTTTATATGATACTTGGGCTTTTTCCCTTGCAGCTTTTAATATTCTTTCTTTGGTCTGTACATTTAGTGTGTTGATTATTATGTGGCAAGAGGATTTTTTTTTTCTGGCCCAATCTATTTGGTTCTATAAGCTTCTTGTACCTTTACAGCCAGCTCTTTCTTTAGGTTAGGGAAGTTTTCTTCCATGATTTTGTTGAAGACATTTTTCTGGGTCTTCGATCTGGCAGTCTTTTTCTTTTCCTATTGCTATTACTCTTAGGTTTGGTGTTTTCATAATGTCCCAAATTTTGTTGATGTTTTGTGTTAGAAACATTTTATATTTGGCATTGTCTTTGACATATGTATCAATTTCTTCTACTGTATCTTCTACTCCTGAGATTCTCTCTTCCATGTCTTGTATTTTGTTGGTGATGTTTGTGTCTGTATTTTCTGTTTTTTTTCCTAAGTTTTCCATCTCCAGGGTTGCCTCTATTTGTGCTTTCTTTATTGCTTTTATTTCCACTTTTAGGTCTTGAGCAGTTTTATGTATTTCCTTCTCAGTTTTAATTGTATTTTTCTGTATTACTTTATATTTATTGGTTTCCTCTTTAAAGACCTCTACCTGTCTGATTCTACTTTTCTGTATTTCTTTAAGAGATTTATTTAATTATTTCCTCTTTATAGGCCTCTATGATCTTTGTGAAATGAGATTTAAGGTTATTATCTTGCTCTGTAGCTATGTTAGGATATCCAGAACTTGCTGTCATAGGAGAGCTGGGTTCTGATGATGCCACATTGTTGATTCTGTTTTTTGTTCTGATCTTTAACCATCTGGCTGTGTCTAGTATTGGCTGGCCTGGTTGTCCCTAATGGCAGCAGGTCTCTGGTTGTTCTGGGTGCCAGCAAGTCCCCATGGAAGCAAGCAAAGCTGGTTGTCCTGGGTATCAGGCCTCCAAGGAGGCAGGCATGGCTGTGACCCCGGGACTGGAGTGCACATCCGGGGTTGCAGATAAAGGTGTGGCCCAGAAGATGGAACACAGAAGTGATACCTCAAGGATGCTGGGCTTTCTGAGGACCCAACAAGTGGGGAATTGGGGTACAGGTATATTACCTGTCTGTCCCAGGTGGCAGAAGGCCTCCAATGAGGCAGGTTGAACTGTAGCCCTTGCAGAAATAATCTTTTAACTTTACACTGTAAAATTAGCCAAAAGAATCCAGATTTTTTTTTCTGGAGCACTTAATTAAAAAAAAAATATTTAGCAACCTTTAGGTGATCTCTCTTAAATTCTGTAATCAGCTTTTTTATGCCCATGAACTAGTTAATATTAGAAAGCACCAGATATATGTTAAGCCTGAGAATTGTAAGGAAAAAAGACCAAATTCATTCCTGTCCAATTAAAGCAAGGTGTATTTGGGTGTATACCAGGGATTGCTCATCTGGCTGTCTCACTGTAAATTGGGATTTAAGACAGCAGCCTTTCTGGGCTCTTGAAAGCCTTTCAGGTGCAAGAAAGTTGGTGTTATACATGTTAGAAAGAGGCAATAAGTGAGATTAATGCATTGAACTTTGAGCCCTCCTTATTGACAGGTCTCTTTGGGCCTTTGGATTATAGCATGGTTATCCTGCACTTTATGGATAATGTCCACTTATAAGTGGTTACATACCATATGTGTCTTTCTTGGTCTGAATTTCCTCACACAGGATGATATTCTTAAGTTCTGTCCATTTGTCTACAAATTTCATGATGTCTTTGTTTTAAATAACTGAAGAGTGTTCCATTGTGAGGATGTACCACATTTTCTTTATCCATGCTTCAGTTGAAAGCATCTAGGTTGTTTCCAGTTTCAGGTCATTAAGGATAAAGCTGCTATTAATATTGTTGAGTAAGTGTCCCTTGTGGTAATAGTCACTAGAGGTGAATGGAGAGAGGGAACTGAGTGCAAGAGGCATGAGGAAGGGTTATGGGGATGGCAATCAGGTGTATGGGGATAGGGGAATGAGAGAGGGCCAGGAGTGAGAATGGAAATCAGTGGGGGGTGGGGGACATCTCTGAAACTACCTGGAGTCCTGGGATAGGGAAGGCTACAGGGAATCTATAGAGGTGACCCTAGCTGAGATTTCTACCAGTGGGGGATATAGAGACTGAGGTGGTCACCTCCTGTAGTCAAGCAGGACACAGTGGAAGGAGGGGAACATTAAGCCATCCACAAAACCTCCAACCCCAAATTTGTCCTGCCTACAAGATGCACAGGGATAAAGATGGAGGAGAGATAGATGGAATAGTCAACTAATAGTTGGCCCAGCTTGAGACTATCCCATGGTAGCCAACCCATGACACTATTAATGATACTCTGCTATGTTTGCAGACCAGAACCTAGCACAACTGCTCCTGAGAGGTTTCATCCAGCAGTGGATGGAAACAGATGAAGAGATCCACAGCCAAACATCAGGCAGAGCCTGTGGAGTCTTGTGAAAGAGTCGGGGATAGAATTGAGCAAGCTGGAGGGGTCAAGGACATTACAAGAATACCTACACTGTTGATTAATCTGGGCCTATTTGGGCTCAGAGAGACTAAATCATCAACAAAAGACATGCAGAGGCTGGGCCTAGGCCCCCTACACATTTGGAACAGATGTGTAGCGTGGTCTTCATATGGGTTCTGTAACAATTGGAGCAGGGGCTGTCTCTGACTTGCTTGTCTGCCATTGGATCCCCTTCTACTTGGACTGCCTGGTTAGGCCTCAGTGGGAGAGAAGGTGATTAGTCTTACTGAGACTAGATGTCCTAGGGTCAGATAGTACCCAAGGGGGCCTTCCCCTTCTCTAAGGAGAAAGGGAGGGAGTAATGGAGGGGGTTTGTAATGGCAGAACTGGGAGGAAAACAGAGTGGGATCTATGGTTGGGATGTAAAGTAAATAACAAAAATAAATTATGAGAAAAAAGGGAAAAAAAGAAAGATGCGATGATATGGAAGGAACACATGTAAGCATATGTATCATGTGTAAGTTGTTGCAAATCTAGTGTAGACTGGAAAACGTTTTATAAATTTACATTAGATAGAAGAAACAGGAACTTATTCTTAATTATAAATTAGAAAACTTCACTCTCACAGACTTAACGGAGGACAAACAGGAAGTTATTCACCTTTAACTACGAATGAAAATCTCCTGCACAGGACAAACAGAGACTCATTGTTAATTGTCTCATCTTAACTGCAAACAAAAACCTTAACCTGCAAGGTATATCGTCCTTTTTTGGTCGCACCTCTAAATCATTTTAAGGAAAAAAATTAAATTTAGCATTTCAATTAAATTTTGATAAGCCTGCCAGAGGTAAAGTCCAGTAACCAGTTTGCTTTTCTTAAATTTTCCCAAAATCATCAGTCTTAGCTTAAAAAAAAATTAGGCGGAGAAGCAATTACTCTTGTATAATCCAAAATGACCTCAAACACATTCATACTGATTACACATTTTTAAAGGCATGCTAATCGTGATTATCTGCATGCAATGAAGTTTTCAAAAGAAATACAACACTGAAATGGCCCTAGTTTTCTCTTCTGGGGCATCAGAGACAACGTTTTTTCGTTGTTTGTTTTGTTTTGTCTTTTCCCATTATTGTCTTTGAAATCATCCTAGGTTGACAGAAGACTGGTTAGCTTCAGTTCTTCCTAGGAGGGCCTAAACTAGCAAAGACTCAGAATATTCAAGGTTACATAAACCAAGGCAAATCTTCCCAGCACCCTGTCTCTATTCTAAATGGGTCCACAGAACCCTGATGGATCAAGAGAACACCAAAACTTTCTCCCACAAGGTAAATGCTCCAAATAATTCAAGAGAACTCCATATTGGCTCAAAAGCGCTGCCAATTTGACAAGACCTGTCCTACAGATGGTCTTATTGCTAAATTATGGATTAAGACACTCTTTAAGACAATTTAAAAATACTCCAGGTAGTTAACTAAGTCACACATCCTCCTAGAGCTAGAAGGACCCCTTCTATGCAGTTCACAGCCGGGAAAAGACAAACCTGAGACAAAGGAAACCTGTAACCATGGCTCCCTGAAGCCTCTGACTTTAGGAACTGCAGAGCCTATCTCCCTATTTCTGCAGTCCCTACTGAGTTCCCAAGCCCTTTGTGAGCTCTCAGAGCAGCCTCCGTGATCACTCCGTTTCTCAATTTTTGATAATACTCCAATAATGTTTATTGTATGAACCTAGGAAGAAAAAGCGAGTCACAAAATGGCGACTGAGCCAAAGGTTCAGAAGAGCCCCAAATTGCTCAAAGGATCAAATGGGAAGCAGGAGAGCTAAGTGGCTCAGGCAGAGACTTCTCAAGGGTCAGAATTTTTAGAATATCCCAAAACAAAGTCCAAACTGGTTTTCTGCTTCACTAAATAGAGTTCAAAAGCAGCTAAGGCTGCTGAAGTGGGAAGAGAAAAATGTCCCTGGAATAAATGACTCCAGCAGCTGTGGGAACTTCCCACTTTTCTCCCCACCTAGGGTCAGTTCACTGTGGCTGGAAGACACCCTCAGATATGTCTTGATTACTTCCATTTGTGATTAACACATTATTGAACAGGTTTATAACTTGTATCTGAAGTTATGTCAGGCTACCAGTCCTCAATAAGCCAGAAATAAAACGTAAAGCAGAAAGAAGGGATTGATTCAAAGTGGTCATATGGGAAAGAGGGAAAAGAAATCTTGCAGACCCCCCAAGTCTTAGGATTTTATCATTTTTAAATGTTTTTAAAGACTGAGCCAAGTATACATAGAAGTCAACTTCCACTTCTCACATGGATATCTCTCCATATTGTAGACTACAGTGGGAGGAAAGAAAGGACTCTTAAATATTCCAAAATTCAGGTGATATGGTGTTTTATCTCTTTGGTGAGGTTGGAAGATGCTAGAAAAATAAAAAAATAGTTAAATTCTTAAAAATGGTTTTAAAGTATTTTTGAAGTAAGGTAAAATATAAATAAAAAGGAGTTGACATCTATAAGCACAGATAAAGTGAAATTACATAGTGGCTCCTTTATAAAGAAAAATAGCTGCTTGCAAGTGGTGACAAATACCATTTTAAAATCCTGTGGCATTTTTTTGTACAAGAGCTTTCTTTCGAATAGGCTTTGGGCAAAGTTCACCTTTTCATTTTGGGTATAATCAAGTAGCACATGTAAGCCTGCATGATTGTTTTCTGCTTACTAAAAGTATCTGTCATCTCATTTGATTCTAACAATGGAGTAAATTGTGACCATTTATCCAGTGCGTACTATGTGCACACACTCGTGGGAGGCAGAAGATTCAGGTTCAAAGAGATCTTAGTTGTAGCTTCAAGAGGCTCAGATTCTAGTTGCATTATGAATATTAACAAGACTCTGTAGCCAGAGAAGTAACTAGAACTGAGGAGATAGGAATGTGTGTATGAGTAAGCATGTGTGTGCATGTGCATGCATACTAATATGCCTCTATTGTGTGTGTGTGTGTGTGTGTGTGTGTGTGTGTGTGTGTGTTTGGATAGATCAGAGGGAAAACATGCTTGATGCTTAGGTAGAAGCATGAAGAAATGTGGAGACTTGGGAAGTAAAACATGGAGGGTGAGGTTGCTTATGTAGAAGTAATCAATAGTAATCAATGAGATTCCTGGAGGCTACCCTGTCCTGTGCAAAGCCCACTTCAACCCCACTTACTTGCAAGAATATGCAAGTATATGGGGATATGTGACAAGATATGTATGGTTGACCACAGCCTGACTAGCGGTCTTAGTAAGACATAGGAAACAGTTTTAAGTTCAGAGATCAGTGCAGACTGTTGAAGTTAAGCAGAACCCATGATGGAGGTGGTGGGGGCCATTGGGCGATGGTGTGGATGTTTACATGGAGAGGCATACCATGAATAATGCTTGTTTTCTGGCTCTCTGTATTCCATCCAGGCTGTTTTCTTTTCTTCTCATTGCTAAGGCTTCCTTTTCTCTAAGGAGATAACCAGCATTTCCCCCTCTCTTATTGAAGGGCTAGAGCCCTTGGAGGTGGAGGCTCATGTCTTGCCAAGAGGGACTGTAGATGTGCCACACACAGTCAACTGGTTCCCAAATGGGCCTGTCACTTGGGCTTCCTCATTCTCTGTGAGTCTGGAAGACACCCAAGGCAGCATCAGACTTCAGATTGCTTCAGGTTCCAGAGGAGTCTAGAACCTGTTTTAGACGTCTGCAATTCCTCATTCTAGGGCTGTATTCATAGAGCCATAAGGTGGCAATGGAGATTTCTGCTCCCTTTGATGCCAAGGTGGTTAAGAAAGGAACTCTGGGAGGGAGAAGAGTGCCCACTATAAGATGCCATGTATCTGTGTCTCTGCTTTCAAAGGTCTTTGAGTGTTTTTGAAAGACAGAATCAGTTGCCAGTTTTCCTAACTTCAAATTCTGACTTTGTTACTCAGTCTTTGCAGTGACATTGGGTATTTAATTTAATCAACCCTCAATTTTCTCATTGGTATAATCGAGATGACACAAGGCTAGTGATATGAAATGTGTGCAAATGCTTTGTAGGCATCAGCCAGTTACCGGGTATAAGAGTGAAGCTTTGTTCCCTACCTGCAAAAGGACAGGGGCCTGTGTTTGGATTTGTACAAGAACCCGTTGTCCTTAAAGTCCAGAAATGGGGTTTTGAATCACCTTTTCTGTAGATGGCTTTTCTGACTTGGAACATATTACTTAATCTTTTTAAGACTTGCAGTGCCCTGCTAAAAGATCATAGCCACACACATTAGAACTATCAGTTGAAAGGATTGATTGTGACAGTTCCAGAGATGTGCTCTGAATGCCAGAATGCAGCCTAGCTTAATGTGATGTGTGTGTGTGTGTGTGTATGTGTGTGTGTGTGTGTGTGTGTGTGTGTGTGTGTGTGTGATTATTTCTGGCAATGCTTGCTTGTGTTACTGTGCTTTAAGTGGCTCATTCATTCATTCATTCATTCACTCAAGAAACATCTTTTGATAATCTGTTTTATATTTTCTGATCTATCCATTGACTCTTGGTTCAGAGAGAAATAAAAAGTTATCTCTTTTCTTGAGTAATTCTAATCATGACCACTTAAATTCCCTGGCAGCCCTCTACAAGAGGGATTTATTTTGTAGTTTTTCAATATGGAAATTTAAGGTCAAGAATGGTGAAGTCTTTTCATTATAATAGTTAGGGTTAAACTTTGGAAGACTGGAAATGGAGCCAGGATTCCAACCAGAGATTTCTGAGCATGCCTTTTTTTTTTTTTTTGAGTGAAATCAGCATGCCTAAACCCATCAATGTGAATGACAGTTACAAAGCAGCCTAGTGTCTGTCATCCTCATTTTGAATTTCTGCTGAGATTCTTGCTGTAACAGTTAGAACATGTCCTTTTCACACATGAGGATACTGAGGACACAGGATGTTATAAGCACCATATTTTACAGAGCTAGTGAAAGGCAGAGCCAGGAGACAGCTCAGGAATCTGTTCTGTGCTCCATGGGACTGCTTCTATGATGAATATCTTATTCAATGGCCACTTCTGCAATGTCACCACTCTCTTCTGACCTACACCCAGATCTGCTTGTTGATTCCCTGACAGTGAGTTTCTTTCACAGCTCACTTTTGGGGCTGGGAGGAGGAGCTACAGATGGGAGCTTTCTCCTCTTTCTGTATGCTCACTTTGGCCAAGCTGGCTCCTGATATTCTTACAGAGTGGGGAGCCAGAAAGAGCTGACTCCACCAGCAGCTGCACACGGGTCCAATCAGCACCAGGGGACCCTGGGGGTCCTCCTTCCTCTGCCAGTCTACAAACAGATTGACACGAACTTGGCTGGTGTGTCCTCTCCAAGTCCTATGGGACAAGAGATGGGGGCGTCATTCTTCCAACTTCTTTTCCAGATGGTTGAATCAAAGGCAGGAAATGAAATGAGCCTGAAAATATGCTGTTTGGAAGAGCCCCAGGGTTCTGGAACATCAATGATGGCTGGGCAAGAACTGTTCTCTCCCATTGAGTCAGGCTCTGTGGGACAGCCAGTGAGAAGAACAGACCGTGCGATGAGAATGAAATTGCTTCTGGATGCAGGAGCATCTCTGTGGCTTCAGTTTCTATTAGCCAGCAGCACCACCGCTTTACTCAAGCAGCACACTGTGCCAGCTACTAAGAGAGTGCTAGAAGAATCGGCAGAGGTAAAGGCTTTCTGATGAGTCCACAGCTGCATTTGGCAAGAACACATTAGTGGAATTGGGTGAAGAAGTGCCCCCAAAATAATAAAAGGCAAGAATTTTGTTTTTCTGCAAAGTGAGTATGTTTTGCTTGTTTCACAGGTGAGAATGATTTGAAGGTTAGCCATATTGAGGACCTACTGTGTGCCTATACAGGACTATTCAGGATTTCTTCATTTTGTTATAAAAAGATGTTGTCATCAAATGAATACACACTCAGTTACAGAAACATTAGTGTTAGGTTACCCTGACCTAAATCAGCAAATCCTTGGCTAGGGTTCAAAGAATCACAGGCAGAGTTATGATGATAGCAACTGTGGCTTTGGATTCAGCTATCTTCATAGCAGGACTCTTTCTTAAGATACTTCAATGTCTTTATGCAATCACTTTGAAGAGTGAGTCAGCTGAAAGCAGGCTTGGTGCAAAGGACAGAGCAGACTTCAGACAGTGTCGTACTTTCTTCAGAGCTAAAGATCTTTGTGCTGCGTCTATTTCATGCTGCTTCTATTTTGCTAGCCTGTCCTTCTGGGGCCAGCACTGCCATGCTCAAAGAAAACAAAACATCTAATCTTCCTAAGATTTGAATGGGCTGGAATTTCCAGGGAATGATTACTTCTTCCTAGGAGCATCTCTGAAGCTGTGGGGAATATGAGAGGGCATATAAAGACCTCACCCCCTCTCTTGCCTAGGGTTGGGATGATTCTGAAATTAGATTTTAACTGTCCTTCTCAGATTTTCATGGGACTAAGCTCTAGTGGCTCACTCTAGCAATTGTCTTAACAACAATTCTCTCTGGCCGCTTATCCCTTCCCAGATGGATCATGGCCCCTATTCCTTATCAATGTACCTTGTATTGACAATAGACAGTTTGTTCTTTAACTCATTATGTATAGCAACACTCACCAAACCGTCATGCATGGACCGAATCCAGTCTGCTGCTTGACTTAAATAAGGTGTGGTTGTAATGTAGTTGCTTCAGTTACTTTTCCAGTGACTGGACAGAAGCAACTTAAGAGAGAAAGGATTTTGATCTCATGTTCAAGAGTCACAGTTCATTACACCAGAGAGGGCATAGTATCAAGGGACCACGCTTCATCTGTGGCTGCAAAATGTGAAGGTATCTCCTCACATCTTGGCCGATTGGGAAGCAGAAAGCATAGGATCGGGATCTAAAGTGGGTCCTGGCCATAACCCTTTAAGGACAACCCCTAGGATTCCACTTCTGCTGGCCAGACCCCACCCTCTCCCAAAGGAGCAGCACCAACTGGAAACAGGACCAGATATCAAACGCAGGAGCCTGCAGTGACCATGGCCACGCATGGAGGGGATACTGATGAAATCACTACTACTGCTAGTTCATAATGATGAAGGTGAATGGTTGAAAAGCCTCAAGAAGAGAGTTTTATAGAGGGAACTGACTTTGAAGGAAGAGCTGAGACCTCTAGTCCCTGCTGATGGAGGCCCCTGAGAGCATACTTACTGTCTCACCTACTTTCTTTTTATCTTTGATGAAGTAATAATTATTCCCACAAAGCCCTGTTAAAATGTTGTGATCCTTGCACCTCCATGGGCTTTCCCTAAAATTTAAGCCACTGTCTCCCCTTCCTGTTATGTTCCTTCCCTTTCTCCAGCCTTCATAGGACGTAAGGCTCTGGCTTCTTTTATTTACCAGCCTGGGAGCTTCTGGAGGATCGAGCCCAGGCCTCAGTCTCTCTGCTAGCTCCTCTAAGTTGAGAGACATAATATTTTCAGATAGCAGCTCAACCAATGTTCTTTAAATCAGATGATGTTGCAACCCACCAACTCCTGCCAGCTTTCTTTTTTTGGCAACCAGTGCTGTATGAGTGCACACAGAGCCAACGAGGCTGGAGGGGATCCAACTGCCATGGTCTCCGCTTTACCCACCACTCTCCCCAAGCTAGTTGGCTTGGATGTACATGAACTTGATCCTATGACCTTGGATTCATTATCTCTGCATGCCAGCTCCCTGAATTAGTCAATTTGAGACAGATGGATGTTCGAAGCCAGGCATTTTCAGCAAACATTGCTTAGAGTTTAAATTTCCTTCTGATTGATTCTGATCATCCCTGCCTTGGCCTATACAGGATGTGAGGCTTGAGAAAGGCTTCCTCAGTTCCCAGAGACTTTTCCCAAACCTGGGGGATAATCTAAAGGTTTAATCTAAAGATTTCCAGAAGGGCAACTTTTCATATTCACCAGGAAGTCTTCTGAAATGTGTTAAGCAATCATCCCATTCCTGCTGATGGATGAAATGCTGGCATCATTAGCATAATACAGTGCTGTATTTTTTTTGGCTGAAGATTATATTGGGTTTTTGACAAGAGGAGCAAAGTGGCAAATTGCAATAGACCACAAGAAAAATTAGTTATAATTCACTAGATACAGGCATCCCTTGGAAGAATAATAACAATAACAGGAATACAGACAGCCCCCTACTAAGTTTCTCATCAGGTCGGTGGGACTCGGGGTGGATAATGTTCTGATTACACTGCTGGGTTGGTAGATCAAATCTTGACTCCACTGATGAGTGAACATCAATCATGCTGGCATATCCGATGGAGCCAAATCACCTGTCAATTTGATGGTTGCTTTGAAAAATTTATCATCCCTCCAAGAAATGTCACACATTCTAGCACCTGCACCCCAACAACAAAGGGCTATCAACTGGTTTTGAACACATGTTTTCGGGTGTGCCAGTATCCCTACTCTGAATTTTATGGCATTGACCATTTTCTCCAGAGGCCTTTGGCAGTGATGCCTTAGAGTTGGTTTGATACTTGCATGTGTGAATCTGGGCCAAACACTGTGCAATTAAAGAATTAATTTGTAGACATATGTCTTTCAAATATAAATATAAAATTTGTCTCATTTAGCTCAAGTAGAAAGACAAATAGGTTCTTTAATCTAAACCTATTGCTGGGAAAGAAAGGAACTTTGGTATGAAGTGTGCATATATGTATATGTGTATGTGTCTAGTGCAAGTATGTGTGAATATCTATGTGTATGCTGTATGTTTATTCATATGCATTGTTGCATGTACTTGGTTTTAGTGATATGGTTATATCTGTTGACATACATGTACTTTTATTCTTTCTATGTCTGTACTTCTGTGTGCATGCATGCACTCATACACACAGATATAAATACACACACAAACACAGAACATACACGTGTATATATAATTTTACAAATATACTCAGTACATTTTCATAATCTACCCATTCATATATGCAGTATAAACATATACATGTATATATGCCTTCACATGGTATATACTTGATACACACATACGTGATAAGCATATATTTGTACACTTACACAAGTATACATGTTCACATAAACAGGTATACATATATGCCCAGTTACAGATATTATACACATATATGAGTCATACATATCACGAAATCATGCCAACGATGCACATATACACATATCTTTTCCTACATACACACATGCTCATCCATCTATTTACACATGCATGTATATACATACCTACAATATGCCCTCACACACACCAATGAGTGCACGTGCGTACACACACACACACACACACACACACACACACACACACACACACACAATGCATGTATCACTCTGTCCTCCACACAGGAAAGTCTGGACATGATTTTTTTTCCCCTGTGATATTTATACTCTCTTCCCCATACGCAGTTCTGTACCCAGATAACGGCTTTCCTCTGTGGTAAGGCTGCTCAGGATATTCTGTTCTCAATGAGTTTCTATTTTTCCCAGCTAGTTGGGGGTGGGAATTTATTTCTCCCCCAGGGTCTTTTGGCCTCCTGATTTCCACTATCAGTTTATTGCACCCTTCAGCAGGTCTGGACTGGCTATGAGTCTTTTCTCCATCAGTAACTTGCATGATCCTATTTCTAAGCATATCTGCTGCCCTGGAGGGAGAGAGAAGTCAGTACACTCAACAGCCTGTTGTATATTTTCAGCTGCATTTGGTGCCAGTCCTCAGATGGTCTATTAACATTTCCAAGCTTGTCAGAGCATTTCTAGCTCAATAAAGGGGGAAGTACATGGTTTTTAAAAATAAGGAAAAATTGAATCTGGGTGTGCCAACTCATCTTCCCAGAAGAACCAGTGCTGTCTTGTCTAACGACTCCAGGCTTGCCTTCTCTACTGATCAGTTTTCCTGCTCCAACCAGTATATTTTGCTCTTCCAGGGTTCAAGTTCTTTACCTACAAAAATGATCAGGTTCAATTGCTAATGGTTTTCTGAGTTCTAT
Organism: Rhabdomys pumilio; assembly: GCA_030674055.1. Lineage (NCBI taxonomy): Eukaryota > Metazoa > Chordata > Mammalia > Rodentia > Muridae > Rhabdomys > Rhabdomys pumilio. Next base: position 33,700,329 of record JANHMN010000012.1, read on the forward strand.
CAAGCTTCCAGTGATCAACAATTACCTGCATTAAGGTCAAAAGTTAGGCCTTCAAAGAGCAGTTATAGGCTTGCCTCATATCCCTGTATTGAAAACCATCATATGGTCCTGATGGAGGAGGGTAAGAGTAAAGATTTTCTTTGGAGAACTTCTTACGTGAGTGCTGTTCCTACATTATCTCCCAACTCCTTCCATGTTCCTCCCACTCCCTTTCAAATTCATGAGCTCTTTACAGTTATAAGTATGTGTGCAAACATGCATGCACAAGTGATAGACACACACACACACGCATGCTCACATGCTTGCTTTTATTTTGTGTGCATGAGGATTTTGTCCACGTGTATCACTATATGGGCCTGTCTAACACTCACTGAGGCCAGAAGAAGGGCAACAGATCTGGAACCGAAGTGACAGCTCATTGTAAACTGAAATATGGTGCCGAGCATTGAACCCACGTCCTCAGGAAGAGTAGTAAGTGCTCTTAATTGCTGGTCTTTATCTCTAGCCTCCTCACCCCCCCATATACAATTATTTTGAAACAGGCTGACTAGCCTCTTAATTGTGGCTGCACTACTTCTCAAGTGTGAAATCTTGGGTAAGCCACCTAGCATTTCTGGACTAGGGGACGTAAAAACACCTTCTCGGACTGAGCAAAGCAGGAATGTTGTAAGGTTTGTTACAGCTCACTTCAGTGTGAAAACATGGGCCAGGAACATTGAGAGCATGGAGAAGAGAGGGGCGGGGGCAGAGACAGAGAGAGAATAGGAGAGAATTTACATCTATTGGCATCAGCAGGAAATCTTAGTTGCTTTCTAATTCTCTTCAATAAATCACTATAAACTTTACATTTTCCCATTACTTAAAGATTGAAAAGTGATGTCCTTTAAGCATGTTCCAAGTCTTCTGATATTCTATGTTTGCTGCCTACAGGGGTTAACAGCACTGGCTGCTCTTCTGAAGGACCAAGCTTCAATTTCCAGCCCCCACATGGTGGCATACGTCTACAGCTTCAGTTTCAGGGAATCCAGTGCCCTGTTTTGGCATTTGTGTGTATCCAGCATCCAAATAGTGCTCAGACACACATAAAATCAATACACTCATACCCCCCCCCACACACACACTAAATCTCCATCTTATTCTGTTTTTTAGTAAATTATTTCTGAATAAACTTACTCTTTATCTCAACTACCTCTGCTCTTGGCTCCCAAGACTAAGGATATGATCTTATGTTGAGAGAATATTATTTCAAAATTCTGGAGCTGTAGGAAAAAGAAAATGTCTTCTCTGAGATTCATATCCATGCTTTGCTAATTATTACAATAATGGCAAAATGTGCTCTTTCAATCTTGGTTCCAGTCCATGAGCTTGCTTGCAACTATGGCTAAGCCTCCTCAGTCCTCTATAGCGTGCTTGACAGGCTCCTCATTTGTTGCCCATGACAGTGTTAGATTAGATTCTTCCACAGCAAGTACCAAGCCAGGAATCTGAATGCAAATAGATATTTGATATATGATTCAAGAGAACACGATTAGGAGTGGGCAAATGGAACAGGAAAGGGTAGGAAAGAGTATATATAAGCACGTTACCAAGCCATTAGCTGGTACAGCAAGAGTCAAGTGCTAACAATAATACATATTTTTGGAACTCTGAGAGACAAAATAGAAAATGCTCCAGTGTTACCACTATCCTGAGGACAAGAAATGGGGTGCTTCATTGTTGGATGGAGACTGGCCCAGGGCATTCAGTTCCCAGTGCTCCTGGCAGATTTTAGTACTGGTAGGTATAAGTGCTGAGTGCAAGTGGGATGAGTAATTCTATAGCTTCTTGGGATCTTTTGGAGAATCTAGACTATAATTATTAGTGTCAATGTTTTCTCCTGTCTGTATTGGAAAGAAATTGTAGCACATCATACCAGGTTTGGGGGGGGGTGCAGTACAGCCTAAGTGGTGACAGTGACTATGCTAAGGTGCTGTCTACCAGGTCATTTCACTTTTAATGATGTTTATTTTCTCCTAATAAATAATCTGAAAGAAATATATTGAGATCTTCTGCTCTGTTTCTAGACAGGAGCCAAGCAGAGTTACATTCAGGAAGACTTCATCCAGCAGCTGATGGAAACAGATGTAGAGGCTCACAGCCAAATGTTAGATAGAGCTTGACCTAGGTCCTGTGCGTGTATATGTTATGGTTGTATAACTCGATGTTCTTGTGGGGCTCCTAACAATGGGAGTTGTCTCTGACTCTTTGCCTGCTTTTGGGACTCGTTTCCTCCTACAGATTTGCATCTTGCAGCTTTAATATGAGGAGAGGTGCCTAGTCTTATTACAACTTGCTATGCCGTATTAGGTTGATATCCCTGGGATATCTGCTCTTTTGGAAAATGGAGGAGGGGTGGGTGGGGAGGGGGGGTCATGGAGGTGCTGGGAGGAGAAGAGGAAGAGGAAACTATAGTCAGGATGTAATATATGAAAGAATAATGAATAATGACAATAAAATAATAATAAAAAAGAAGTACATTGAGACTAAATAAATATACTTCCCCCATTAAATTCCTACCCATTGATATTAGCAAATCGGACAGTTTGTAACAGTGTGACCTAGAGAGTCCTGAATACTCCCCCCCCCCCATTGAGAGTATGGTCTACTTTCTCTCTTGTATACTTTTAAAATATTTTTAAAGCTTATTTTGTATGCATTGGCATTTTGACTGCATGTATATTTGTGCACTGTGTGCATGGTGCCCATGAAGATCAGAAAAGTGCATAGTATACCCTGGGACTGAAGTTACAGATAGTTATGAGCTGCCACATGGGTGCTGGGAATTGAATACAGTGGTCAATCTAATCACTGGTCTATCTCCCTAGCTCCTCCCTTGTGTCTTCATGAAGTTGAGATGGCTTTACCCATTAAAGTTCAAAGAAAATCTGTTCTGTTAACTCTGAGGCTACCTTACTAAAGGTCATAAAGCTTCTGCTTTGTTCTCTGAGGCTGTCTGTCAGTATTAGGAACCTGAGGGGCTGCTATGTGTGAGGGATGACTTCCTAAGATTGCTATGCTGTACAGGCCTTGAGTAGCTGGCCATATTAGTTATCGTCCCACTACTGTGACCAAACACCTAAAGGGAATCAACTTAAGGGAGAAAGAGGATTCATTTTGTTGTTAGATTGGGGAGAAGAGTTCACCATGGTAGGAAAGGCACTTTGTTAGCTGTGACTCTCAACTGTGTTGCGGCAGCTTGCTCACATCTGGATGAGTCAGAAAGTTTGGGGAGGGAGACTGTTGCAGCTGGGGCTAGACTGTAAATGATAAATTCGCCCTCAGTGACCTACTTCTGCCAGCTGGGTCTCACCTGTTAAAGGTCTACAGTCTCTCCATTCAGTACTACCAGCTAGGAACCAAGTGTTTAAATACAGGCAGGTGTCTGTGAAGGAATATTTTACATTTACACCATTACACTATTCAAAAGATGATGTGGGCTATCAGCTACCGGCAAACATAAACTGTCACCTATGTGAGCCTCAGTGGATGGTACAGTCCGGGCACCTTAAGGATGTTGACACCAGACTGCAACTGTGTGAATGTCTTAGCAAGCACAGCCTGAATAAGCACATCTTGAATTTATGATCCACAAAATTCTGATGAAATTTAAAACCCCAGTGATCTGGAAAAATGACTAGGAGCAATAGTATGTGGAATAAAGTCAATTGGTGATTTTTGCTGGAATCAATTATTCTGTCAGTTACTGCTAAAGGGCCATTTTTTAATTCAATTCATCTTAATTTATTATATGGACATTGCAGGTTACTCTTACCAGCTAGCTATAACCCTCTTACTGCCAAATCCTCAAAATCGTTTTTGAATTATTTCTTATCATACTATTTTCCCAAAGGGCTACAGGGAGAGAGAATCCATTTCTTATTAATCTCTAACTAATAGTCTAGGGGCTATGGTGTCAGTTTCTTCTGAAGAAATGGCATTTTGTCCTTCATTTTTCTAAGTACCAATTGTAGATCCCATCAGTAAATACCACAGATCCTAGAAGCTCCTCTTTTCCTTTTCTCTGATCATGCCGTCTTTACGTTATCACATCTAATTTATGTCATTTTTCTTAATCGAGGGAGGTTCCTTTAAAATGGCTCTTTCAAACGGCAACTATCATAAACAGACAGTTAACCAGCTGCTGGTCCCTTTCAGCCCCCACTGTAACTGCTAACCATGGATTCAGAAGCTGGCCTCCCGGGTCTGAATGAATCGTCTTCATAATGTGTATCTGGCTATCTTTTGACAGGGTTAGCACATGAAAGTGACCTTAAATTATGCTTCTTCTTTGTAAATGAGCTGGGAGGACATATGAAGGAAATAAAAGAGGATAGGACTCTCCAGATCTTTTAGGGATGTGTGCTACAATAATAAATCTGAGTTTTAAAATAGCTGGTGGGCTTGAATCACTAAAGAATCTCAAGGGGAAATTATTCATCAGTTGAAAAAGGAACTTGTGTATTATCTGGAGCAAATGAATATCAGCTCCCTCTCATGTGGCTCACGTGCCACCGTCAGGTTTCTGCAGAGGTATATCTTATGTTTAGTAAGCAGATTTGAGGACCTACTGTGTACTAGCCTTTGTGATAAGAGTTGGGTGGACTGGTTTAAACTAGAAGATGTGGGGCTGGAAAGATGGCTTACTGGCTAAGAGCACTAGGGCTAGGATGCGATCTCCAGAACCCACATGGTGATTCACAATAAGCTATAACTCCAGTTTCAGGAGATCTGGTGCTCTCTTTTGCCTTGTCCCAGTACCAAGCATGTACATGGAGCATATGCGTACACACAGCCAAAATACTCACATATAACACAGAACTAATACATTTTAATTTAAAAAGTGATAAAAGTTGTTTTTTCTTGGCTTCAATGAATAATCCACACATGTGAGGATACAAGACACATACCAACATGGGGTACTTCTTTGCATTCTTCTCTTACCCCTCCATTCATACCTCAGATGTTCACCTTCCAGCCCCAGCCCCAGCCCCAGCTCAGCCCCAACCCAAGTCCCAGCCCCAGCTCACCCCCAACCCCAGCCCTAGTCCTAGCCCCAACTCTAACCTTATCTTTAGCCCCAGTCACAGGGACAAAGAAATCGAGTTCAAAGCTGGATGACCTTAGATGAATTATTCATTCTTATATACCTTCTCTAGCAGCCAAATGGCATATCTAGAAGCTAAATGCACATTGTTCGTGATGGTGATTTGAAGACCAGTCTTCACGTGTTAGACCTAATATGTGGCTACGCATAAATAGTAAAACCCCATAAAAGCTAGTTTCGGCCTCATTATCTTCTTCTGTCCTGCTTTTCTCTCTGTGAAGGGCATAGGGCTGAGTGCCTGTGTTCAGTACCATCTCATCTCATACAATAGGGGAGGCTATTGTCTACAAGTCAGTGACCTTGCTCCCAAGGGACTGATAAACGTATTGATCTCATGGAAGGCTGTAGGGATCTATGAATTCATGCATGTAAAATCACCTTATCAGGGCCTCAGCATGTGATCACACTATGGCTTTCCTCTCCTTCACATAAATACTAAGCATAATTAGCATCCTTCATTTCTGTGTCTCATTTATAGTATTCATTACTGCCATTATTATAAACAAATGGGTTCTGTAGGCGGAGGATGTGTGAAGGTGTGACCTGATTTAGTTTTCCTGAGCTAGATTACAGCTCTGCTCATGGCGTTTCTTGTTATAAGTGGAGAAGTGAGAAGTATTAACGAGGTATCTCAGAGTGGTCAGGTTGTCACCTTGTGTTCAGTTTTCTTAAATATCAGTAAATAGCCACTCTAAAGGATTTTCTAGGGATGGGCAGGCTGCTGTGGAATGCACTGCCTCTGGACCAGAGAGAATACAGTTCTTCAGGCCTTCATGGTCAGGTTCTATGGTCCCATCTTTCCACACTGACATTTCTTCCTGACACAGGGGTCAGTATTGGGTCAAGGAAGGCAGCACATTCTGTTGAAGGAAGAAAGAGAAAAGGCTTTCTTCTCTTATCACACCACTTTCTTGGTTATCACCTGCCCAAGAGGAGTGAGCCACAATGTCAGCCACACTTGCAATCTTTTATTTCCAATATCCATGTTCAAGAAAAAAACAAGTAAGTGAGAGGCAACAGTAAAATTAAATTTACTAACCCATTTTATTAAACCTAGTATGCAAAAACATGATCAAATCAAAGCTTGTAGTCAGAATAAAAATTACTGAGTTATTTTATGGTCTTGCTTCTGTATTACATTTTGAAATCTGTGTTTGTTTTACATGTACAGCAAATCTTAGTGGGAGTCCATCAGATTTTAAATGGTCAGAATATTGACGTGGCTCCTGTTCTGGAGAGTACAGCTTTGGAGGTAGTCAGAGCCGGAGGTTCAAACCACGGTTCTAACTGGTAGTTAGGGGCTCAAGCAAGTAGCTTCTTCTCTGAGCCTGCCTTAGTTTCTTCATTTGCACACTGAAAAGAACCCCATGCAGGTATCGAGAAACACAGAAATAGTAAAACACTGTGTACACAGCCTGGCATATGGCAGGTGCCTAGCAAATGTTCATCCCAGGCCCCTCTAGGTTTCCTGTGTCGCCTTCAGAGGGGGTTACAGTTACAGCTTCTCAGGGTATGCAGCATACAGAGGAGGGGGCTTTTTCTCAGCATTTCATCTTCTGTTCATACTTCTTTCTCTCACATTTATGCCGGCAGGAGAGTGCAGGGAAACACAGAAGCATGCACACAAACCAACAGAAGGTAACATACAGTGTGCATGTGTTTCTGGTAGAGCAATGGGTGGCCATGAAAGGTAAGAGAACTGCGTCACAAGGACTTAGTCTTCAGTACTACGTCTTCTTGCCTTTGGTATTTCTACTTTCTGCTTCCTGTTCCTAATAAGATGAATAAGCTCCTTCCCAACACACAATGACTGCCATGTTCTTCTTCACAAACTTGCGGCATGAGCACTGTGTGTCGCTAAGAAATGTGTGCCTTGTGTTCACGGTTGTAGGTTTCTTATCTGGCGAGGACAGTATTTCCTTCACACTTAAAATGCTCCAAGGGGATGAGCACTAAATGCCATTGTTCATCCCCAGGGTTGTTTTTTAAGGATGCATGTCACTAACCACTGTCCTATTGTTTCTAGAACCATGGACAGATGATTCTACCTTCATCTTCCATTTCATACTTGTGATTTGTACATCTGAACTGCTTCCATTATTGAGGGGGTCGTTAAAGGTACCAGTAAATGCTCATCTGATCATCCTCTAGCTTTCCTGTGTAGCCTTCAATGTCCCTGACAAAATAGAACAGGTTTATGGGAAGAGTGGAATCTTGTTAAAAGCATTTGCATAAATTAGTGGCATACAACACCTATGCCCAGTTCTGGGACTCATGAGAGAAAGGTAGGAGGAAGGGAAGGGAAGACAAGGGCTGCTAAAACGTGCTTGTCTCCATCTCTAATTTTGTCAAGAGCCAGCCTCCATATATATCCCTGTTAGCACTTCTTAGTGGAAGCCTGTCTTCCAGATGGTTGGGGAAAGGCTTGTAAGGCAGCCACAAATAATTCTTGAAAAAAATTCTCATTAAAAGTGAATGAAAGGATGAATTTTCAACATACTCATTTCAAACTGTAAGAAGAATTTTTAAGGGAAATGAGATGTGTGTGACTTGAAGCATACCTGTCCTTATCCACCCACCCACTGACGATGTGTTCTCTCCCTGTGTGAGCACTGTCTTGTGTACTGTAGAGGTCATGTCACATGAGAGAGGATCTCTATGGCAATTGTGATGGTATTCACACACAGAGAAGTTCTAAGGGATAATCTTATCATGACTAAAAAGTGGATCAAATTGCTTTTTTTTTTTCTGGATAAGACTGTAGTAGGTAATATTAAAAATCCTGGCACAGGGCTTCTTCCTTCCCTCAGACCATTTATGTTCCTGGATGAAAGATACACATAGACTTATATTTTTAAAAATGCCTTAAACAGAACAATAGCTGCGCAGCTGCCTACCCTCCATGCTGTTAGAATCTACCTTCCTATTGATAACCCCAACTCATCACTTAGTATCTACCATGTTCCATCTGGGCTGCACTAAACTCCAATTGAGCAACCCTCTAGGCCACTTTCTTTTGGCCCTTAGTCCATGATGGCTCTCCTTCTTCCTCCTTCTCATTCTCCCTTTATCCCACGGTGGCTCTCCTTCTCCCTCTCCTAGTGCTCCTCTTTTCCTCAAGCCCAGGAAATCTCAATCCCACCTATGTCTCTTCTGCCCAGCTATTGGTTGTTGGCATCTTTATTCACCAATCAAAATTAACTTGGGCGCAGGGTCTCAGTGGCTACACACGGACTCCAGGTCGCGGGGACCACACAATAGACAGTAAAAGACAAAACCTCAACCGGAGACTTTTAGGACTTGTTACACCACACCATAGATCTAAAATATTCCCTTGTGCTTTTTAAGCCACTCAATGGATCTGGTATTAAATCAGACTGATGCTTTGAGTGGCTGATGAGAACAAATCCCAAAGCTCATGGTAAGGCCCATGTAGAGATCCCATCCTCTTTTCCCTCCATGCTGTCTTCCTCTTGCTCTACACATCCTGTTAGAACAATGTCCCGATGAGTTTACCTCTGATGTCTCTTGTGCATTCTCTTCTACTCTTCCCTAGTTCCCTTCCTCACTCTATCATGGGTTGCCCCAGCCCTCGGGGATTTGACGAGACCTTAGGGAAGGGGGCGAACGAATGAAAGGACAAGAGACAAAAAAAAAAAAAAGGAGAGCAAGTCTGAAGTTCTGATCAAGCTCTGAAACTTTAATTTTGGGGGCAGGTTGTAAAGACACAGCAAACCGAGAAGTTTGGGAGAAGGTCATTGCTTAGGGCTATCCTTCTTGGAATCCTTGTTGCCCTAGACCATCCCACTGTCATATCCAACTTCAAGGAAATGCCAGACGTTCTTTAAGTTCCTGGGACCTGAGACCTGTACTGACTAGTCTTTCTAGAACAGCAGGTGATTTCCTGGGCTTGGCTCCCGGCAATGGGTCACCTTGAAAGAGCCTCTTAGCCCATTTCTCTTCCTTATTGTCCTCTAATCTGCTCTCGGCCCTGTTAGAAAACTGACTTTATAAAATGCATGCATGCTTTTGAGCTTTAATATGCATAAACAAGGGATCACATATGAATGCCAATGACAACAAGCTCAGTGACTTAAGCCAACACATATGTGTTGCCTCACACTTTATGTGGGCTTGACATCTGGGCACAGATCTGCTGGAGACCTTCTATATCATGGTCTCTCAAAGCTGTGATTGGTTTGGCTATGACTAGGATTTTGATTGAAGAGAATTTGCATAACATGTAATCTTGAAGAAGAGCCCAAAGAAGTTAGAAATGATTTCTTAGTAACTCTATAAATCAAGCTCAACATGTCATATTATTTCCTATATTGCCTGCTCCATGTGGGATCCCTGGAACTCCAGGCCCAGTCTATTTCATGATGTAGTCCTAACATGCTGGGGTCTTGAGTCTAGCATCAGCTTTATCAGTGCCTGTCTCACTCACTACATTGTCTTTCCTTCTATCCCCCAGGAATTAATTATACCATTATTTTGTGAATCCTTTATTCTCCCCTAGATAGCATAGTATTTGTGAATACTAGTTATATAGTATTTGTGAATACATAGTTCATGAACATGTGAACTATGGCCCTACAGGATCCTCCATTTTCCTTGGCAATCTATATGTCTTTTTCTACTAGAATGGAGACTCTGTCTCCTTTGCTGTGTCAGTTGTCAATCTGAATAAATGATACCTATATGTGCTTAGTTTGTGGTTCTGTAAAGAACAAATCATGGTGAAAACTATTTTCTTTGTAGAATATAAGTGATATTGTCAGGGAAGTTAACAAAAGTAAAACTCAGAGAAATTAGAATTTATCACACAGCCATGTGGCCAATCCATGTCACAAATGCTGACCCTGGACTGTTGTTCCATTTAGAGACCCTTGGGGGTCAGTATTGGGGTTTGGGGGGGGGATGATAGACAGTTATTCTTAAGATCATTTTGGTCAGAGTTAAAAAGGAAGAAAAAAAGAACAAGGGGACTCTCAAAAAACTCAAGGTCCAGTGCTTGGTTGGTCAGTGAACTGCCTGCTTATTTGGAATAAGGAGTGCATGACATCATGTCCCAAGAACCCCACATCAGTACCATCTGGAGGGACTGATGGGGCAGACACTACTCATACATGGTCATTAGTATTTCCTCTGAATGGTCCAATTATCCCACGGCTCCTCTGTTAAGTGGAAACAAGTAATAAACGGGAATGAAGGGAAGGAAAGGCTCTTCAGTTAGTCAGCCTGCTGTGTGGTCCAGAGGAACAGGGCAGCAATTCATGAGCCTTTCCAATCGTGTGTTAATAAAACTCTTTAATCATTTTTAAAAAGTAGCAATCTCATGAATGCTTAACTTAAAGTATCTTCCTAGTTTTAGAGCACAGAGAGGCCCCTTTTTCCTGTGTTAAACACCATTGATTTTTGTTTCATTTTACTTAAAAATTGATTTGTTCTATTCTTATCTCTATAAAGTAGCATAGTGACCGCACTAGCAGAATGATTATAAACAAACAGAAAAGCATATTATATAGACTTTAGTGCATCTGTCTTTATTAGCTAATTCTACCCATGCGTCTTCATATTAGTATATATCTACCCTTCTTCCACTCTGGTTATTTCAATATTGGTATAAGTCTATGCCAGACTCCTTCAGAACTTAGGATTTTCGGGGTAGGTTTGATAATAAACCCAGCATGGCAATATATTCAGCCATACATTATAGTATATGGCAGGACTTTGTAACACTAACAAAGAAGCATGGCTCTTCTCTCTAGGATGGAAACGGCTAAGTAGAAGAGCTAACAAGAATGGTAATCATAGTCCTCAAACTCACTGCCTTTCGGTAAAGTGCAGTGCGTCCTATATACCTTCACCCCTAGCTTCTTTTCTTGGTTGTTATTAAAATAGCCCAACTGAAAGTTACACTGGGAGGAAATGATATATTTCATTTGCTGGTTACAGTTCATTAGAGGGAAATCAGAGTCAGGACTCAAGCAGGAATTTGAAGCAGAAACCTCAGAGGAACTTTAATTGTTGGCTTGTTCCCAGGCCCAGGCTTAGAGACTTTTAAAAAAATAATACAGCCCAGGACCACCTGAGCAGCGAATGGTTCTACTCATTGTGGGAGGGCCTCCTACATTTAATAATCAAGATACTCACTGACTCATTCTCAGATCAATGTGATCTAGACAATCCCAAAACTGAGACTCTCTTCTTAGGCAAGGTAACAGTTAAAGCTAACCAGGACATCTCCCATGATGCATTGTTTCAGTTAATCGTCACAAGGGCTTATTAGAATGGAACTTGCATTACTGGTGTTAATGTAGATAAGAGAGATGGCTTCATCAGCGCTACTCTGGCTATTTGTTTCATGTATGGCAAGATACCAAGTCAGAAGAGGTTGGTCAGACCAAAGGCCTAGTACTTATCTAGTAATCTGCCTTAGCTGTAGTCAGCATAGCTGCCTTGTTTACACCATAGCCCCCCATCCACTCACAGTGTTTGATATTGAGCTATTGATCACTGGCCTTTGCAGGTCAGCTTCAAAGCAGGAAGGCTCCTTCTGTTCAAAGCTATATTTCTTGTCATTTGTTAGAAGGAAAACCCAAGGACAGCATTTACTATTTCCTATACATACCATGTGCACAAGGGCTATGGGGAGAAAGAGAGATACTTTGAGCATTGGAAAGTTGAAGGTTTCTGCAGATGTAGGGATTCTGACAGTTTCTTCTTTTGGGGAGTGGGGGTGTGAGGGGAAGGTATTACTGTGTTGACTGAATGACTTGGAAGTTGCAAGCTTTCCACCTCAGCTTCCCAAGTACTTAGACTACAATTGTGTACTACTATACCTAATTCTGTTGTAAATAGACAGACAGATGACAGACAGACAGACAGACAGATGATAGATACCGAGTTTGGGAAAATGAACACTAACTTTTGCCCAGGAGTACATATTCACAGTTTACAGCTGAAGAACCATGTACTTGTACTCAAAAGCCTCAATGTTCTTGTCTTTCAAGTAGAAGGAATGTCAGACCAGCTTTAATATATTAATGTGAAGATTGGGTTATATATTTAAAAAGAATAATAAAAGCCATGAAGTCAACTTTTGCTCTGTTTCAGAGATCAGCAAGCTGCATGATAAATATAATTTTACTCCAACATAGCTATAGAAATACCTATTCATTATTTATTGCCTATGGCTATTTTCTCTATATAATCACTGAATTGAGAAATTGTAGCAGAGACAGGCTAGATCTACAAATTCCAAGTATTTACTATTTGGTTCTTTATAAAGTATTGGTTAGTCTCAGTGGTATATAAATTCAAATTTCATCAACCAGTTTCCAGAAGGCTGAAGTTTTCTACAGGCAATAACAAGAACAGTCCTACTTTTGAGGACTATTCTTCTGACTTATTAGACTCTAGTAAGTTTGTTCAAGAGATCTGTAACAGACGCTCAAACACTTGACTTTATTGCAGCACAGACCCTTTTGGCTCTGTAGTCTAACAGCAAAACAAATGTTCTTAGGGGGCAGATCAAGACCGAATCAGGCCTGTTATACCTGCAAAGTGACTTGCAGCTGCTCACCATCTAGAGTTTTGTTTTGTTACCTGGACGCAGAAGAAATGGAACCTATGGCGTTGCCATGGACATTAGAGACATCTGACTGATGTCTGTCATCACTGTGTGTATTCTTCTTCCCTGTGTTGGGTGAATATTTTGGGAGGTTCCATGAAAACATTTGGACCTTTGAAAAGATTTTAGGTAGTGAGAAACACATGACTGGAGAGGAGAAAAAAATATGGAGAACGAATTTCAGGGAGTGGAGTAGAAAGGACATTTTTTTTCTTTAACAGTGGCACCTTGAGTAGGTTAAATTGAACACTGTGGGAGTCTTCAGTGAGTTCACTAGTCTGTACAGGCTGTGAAGGAGAGAGAGTCTGGGAGTAATAGCTTCTATTCAGGTCAAGTGTAGACAAGAAGAAAGGGAGGCACTTTTGTGGGTCCTATTGCTTTCATAAGGATTTTGCTTTTGTTGGCTGGAGCAGCTGAGCCATTAGACTACAACAGAATTGTTACCTAATGTGTCTGGTTTTTTACGTTCATTCATTCAATGTGCATGTAATGTTTTTCGTAGACCAGACACTTTGTGAGCAACAACAAAACAAATAGCAATGAGAAATGCATGGTCTTTATCATCACAGATGGGGCATGGATAAAAGAGAATTTCAAGTGAGATATGAATATGTATGTCAAGAGATATGGATCTTACTCCATAGAATCTAAAGAAGGCCACACACCTTGACAAAGGAGATCTTAAGGAAAATTCAGAGTCCCAGCAAGAGGTAGTAAGTAGGGTGAAGAAGCCCAGACAGTCTGCGTGGACTAAAGAGGATGCATTAGAGAGGCGTTTGGGAAGTAGAGAAAACCCCCTAGCAAGAAAAAAAAAGCAAAACATGAAAGCCTGAAAGTATGCGGTCATAGGCTAGATTTGGAAAGAGGGATATGCTTTCAGTTTGAAAGACATCATTTCCCCAGGCTGAAATGTTCCAGTTTGTTCAATTTACATAACAAGGCAAGTTATACAATGCCTTGCAAAACATATATTAATTGAAAAGGTTAATGTCGAAAAGGATTAATCTCTTCTTCCGTAGCAACACAGACCTAATTAAATCTTCCAGAAGCAGATGGACAATTTTACTTTCCAAATCGAGATATTTATGTAAATATCACTGAACTAATTGATACTCAGCCGAATCAAAGGAAGGTAAACAACACGCTTTCATGGTGTCAACAGTTGTGGGTTTGACTTGCTGCATTAATGACTTCCTGCAACGAGCTATTATCCAGAGAAGACTCTAGGATCTAATTTATTTCCCTGATTGTCAGAGTTGCACTGAAAGTGAGTCCCGTTTATAGGAAGTTACAGGATGGAGACAGATTCACGCATTTTTTCCCCTCAATCCAGTATGAGGAGAGTACCTTCCAAGGGGCTGTGGCTCTGCACAGATATTGGTGACTTAGGGAAGATAATGATTAAACCTTTGGACCCAGGGTGTTGCATGGTGTGCCCAGTGAGTCAAGGCAGCCTGAACAAGATGAAGGGTCAAGACTGGAATTGTACAGTCTAAGTGCCTGCTTGATTGGCTTCATAGAAACTATTTTGGTTGTCTCAGTTTGTGTGGACTAGATATCGAGGCAAGCTTCCCGGGAGATCCTATTGCTTCAGGTTGTTTAACCAAGAGATTGTTATGGAGTTGGCTAGGGCTGAGGTCTCATGTGGCTGGAGAAAGATCAAATGTCAAAGTCACTAAAATATTCTGCTGTGCATGGGAGTTGCAGGACCTTCTTGGTTCATGTACCAGGAAGCTTGACAAGAAATTTCTTTGCATCATTTTCTGCTCCAGATCATATCTCTTGTAAAAATGAATGCCTTATATTTCTTTGCTTTCTTTAGATCTCCTGTAAGACTCCCATTCTCTACTGACTTCCTTCTAACTGAATCCTTCTCACTTTTTGATCTTTATCTGATCAAGGCACCATGGGACATTGATCCTTCTAGGCCCAATTTCTTTGCAGGATTTAACTAACTGGGCACAGATGGTTACATGTTAAAGACTCTTGGCAGGGCAAATGGAAATTAGTCTCATGGCTATTTTGAATCAAAACTTGGTGACAATATCTGAGGCCCTCTGTAAACTTTTGGGATTCCAGCCTACTCCCTTTTTCTTGGGACCCATATCCAGTATCTCTTGTTCTAAGTCTGTTTTTTCTTTGGTCCTGATTGTGTTGGATGGCAGTTAAGACAATACATATGCAAAGAAGATACCTTAGATTCAAATGTCTTAATTTCATAGTGGATAGAATATAAATGGAATAGAAAATACCAGGCATGGGTTGACAGGCTGCTTATTCAGTAAAACTCTCTGAGTTTGTTTCTCATATACCTCAAACAAATATTAGGCATAGTGGAATACCTTGTCATCCAAGCACTTGGAAGCTGAAGACAGGAGGATACTTGGTACTAGTGGAACAGCCACCCTAGCATTATCAGAGAGTATTAGGCCAGTGAGGGACCTCGTCTCAAATGTGTGGATGAGCTTCCTGAGGAATGAGACACAGAGTTGTTCTATGACTTCCACATGTGCACATGTATACATCCATATGTATACACATAAACACACATGTGTATTAAGAAAAAAATCTAGTTGTATGATAAACAACCAGTCAATATATGCCATTGTTCCTGCGTCACGAGAGTGCAGAGTGACCTGACCTTCACATGCTTCTCTAGGGCCATCTGCATTCATGTTCTAACCTTACAGTTCAGCCAGCTGCCTTTTGCTTCTTTACAAGTGTCCCTGACAAAGGCTAGATCTATGTACCCATTTTTGACTCCACTTCCCAGTGGAGACAGTGATCTCCCAAGGCAGTCAGATGACTTGTTAAGCAGACCCATGATGTCTAGCCTCCAATTGAGATAAAATTGCTGTGTTCCTGTGGATGTACTTGGCCTCATCTGTTCTTCTTTGCAAAGAGCACTTATCCGCCAATTTTTCTGTCATCGTTTTTGAGTTTCTGACCAACTCCCAGGCTATAATTCTCCCCGTTTTCTACCCCCTAATTGACCTTGTCTGCCTCTCATTCACTTGAAGATGCTGTAATATCACAGGCAAGTTCTCTACCCTTCTGCTATCAGAGCCTGGAAGGAACTGGGGAGAATTCTGATAGCTTTATTCTTGGCTGATGTCTCTGTGACCTTGCTTATATTACAGAAGCCACCTGATATATGGGTACTAGGAGGGGTAACCTGAAGACTGAAAATCCATCTGCATTCCTACATTGCATATAAGGAGACCAAGTGTCAGGCATAAAGGAAAGCAAGTGCCTTCATAAGGTTAAGAGCCAATAACTGAGCTGAGAACCAAGAGACACAAAGGTTATATTAGTGGCCACAGAAGCGAGTACCACCCATGTACCCTGTGTCGAGACACCAGACAAGTGGTGCATCCCAGGACTCTACCCCTTAAGGTTTGTTGTTCTGTTTGTTAAATTCACTTTGAACGACACCTTTGAAATGCTACATGAAGACTTCATGAGACGGTGCATGCCATCTCACAGGACATGATTTTGTGCAGTGCCCGACAACCGAGTATAGCAACACTGTGCCCCACCCCTTTCCAGGCAGCACACTCGGTGCCTTTCCTTTGTTTCTGCCATTCCTCAGGCATGTTCAGATCATTCATATAACCCTATGCCTTGAAAATGTCCTGATCTCTGCCCAAGTCAGAATGGCTCTGTCTATATTCTTCACAATCTTCTTTCTACCACCCTGATGTTAACATGACATTTACTTTACTCAATTTCCTGTCTCACCCACACATTGTCTAGAGCACTGACTAGGTCATTTGTAAGCAGGGATGCTAACAGAGCATTTGATATTTGACAGGCGGACTGGAAAGAAGGCTGTTGCTCTGATGTGGGTTCAAAGATACTTACATCCTTCCACATAATCTTTGCAGAGTAATGATATAATCACCTTGTATTTCTTACTTTCTCATTTTTAAAACAAAACTTGTATTAGCTCCCTATAACCTGAATAACAAATACCACAAAGTAAGTTGCTTACTGTGGTATATCTATTCGCTCTGACTTACAGAGGACAGGTATCTTCTCTGAACTGCAATCTTCTTGTGACTTAATGAAACAATCCATTCTATGTCTCTCTACTCATTTCTGTGGTTTCTCAACATTTCTCATCTTGTGGCAGCATCCTATCACATGGCAGTCCCTGTGATCTACTCTTATCCAAACTTCCCTCTTCTTTTAAGAACATCAGTCGTAGGATTAGGGCCCATTCACAACCACCATGACCTCATCTTCACTTTATAACCTCTGCAAAGACCCTAATTCCAAGGAAGTTTGGGTGCCAGGAACTAGATACGGGACATATCATTTCATGAAATACAATGTACCCCTAACAGTGAACGAAGAATAATCATTATGAGGTCTATTGCTTAATAATTATTTGCATATATTTGGCATTTCTTTGGTCCCATATTGTGAAGGTTGTGCCATTATTTTACTTGCAGACGAGTAAACAAGACAGAAGTAGGTTCAGGTACTTGTTAAAAGGTTACACAGACAGGGAAGTCGAGGTCAAGCTGGCTACAAACATACAGGCTGACACAATACCTTACTCTTTAGGCTCATATCATTCAGAAAGTCATATCCCCCTGGCACTATGTGAAAAGTGAAATACTTTCACATGAGATTGAAAATGTGATGCTCAGGAATGGAGTGCTGACTCTGGCTTCCAGTACACTTGCTATTCAGCATGAATGTCCAGGGTCAAGTTCCAACATGCCAACAGCTGCGTACAACTCTGTAACTATAATCCCAAGGGATCTGATGTCCAATTCTGACCACCAGGGGAACCAGGCACAAACATAGCTCACATACATGCATGTAGGGGAAATAATTTATTCACATGAAATAATAAAAAAGACGAAGATAAACCTATTTAAAAATAGGGCAGGGTGAGATAGCACATGCCTTTAGTCCCAGCACTCAAGAGGCAGGGGATCTCTGTGAGTTCTAAGCCAGCCTGGTCTACAAAGTGAGTTTCAGAACAGATAGTGGTATTACACAGAAAAACCCTGGTCACATGCTTGATATCCAACACATCAGCGTCAAACTAGTTAATTTTGCTCTGCAAGTCACTTCAACTCTCCCGCATTTTCTTTTCCTTAATAAGTAGCATTGCCATCCACTAAGCTGCTCATGCTGCAGGCCTCAACACTATCTTTGTCTTACAAATCCAATTTTCCTCTAGTAAGATGCCCTGTCTGCTTCCCTGACTCAGTCACTTCTCACCATATCCCTCACAGTGTTTCTTCCCAGGCTGGCCTACTTCTCGCTGACTTCTCACAGCAATAGTACTAACTGGAAGTCCTTGCTCTAAGCCTGGATCCTGAGCAGCCAGGGGTTGACCAGATAGTCTTCTCTGTGGTTTTTCTGACATTCATAAAACTCTAGTTTTCTCTCAACACCTTCCTGTCTTGTACATGATAAGATGATGCTGTAACTGCTGCCAGCACCTAGAACTGTCCAAACACCACCATTCTTTCTCCACACCACGTCTTGTCTTTCCTTGAGTATGGAAGAGTTCTTTCTGTCTTGGAGCTCATGTGAACCACTATTTTTCATGCTTAGATAGTTCTTTCTCCAAATCTGGCCACCAGAGGCTTAAGACATACTGGTCTGAGACTTAAGTTATGATTCTCATCTCAATGCTTTGTCCCTGAGACATCTTTACAGTCAGAATGTAAGAGGGATTAGTTGATATCCTAGCTTGCTTCCTATTGATATGATAAAAACAGTGATCAAAGCTGACTTGGAGTAAAGGGCGTATTTCACCTTACAGCTTATAGTCCATCGTGAAAGGAAGACAGGACAGGAACTCAAGGCTAGAACTTGATCAGAGGGCATAGGGGACTGGTGCTTTCTGAGCCTAATACAACTCAAGAGCACCTGCTCAGGAGTAGCACCATTTATAGTGGACTAGGTCCTCCAAGACCAGTCATCAATCAGGAAAATGTCCCACAGGCTTGCCTACAAGCCATATGATAGAGGCATTTTCTCAATTGACTTTTCCTCTTCTCAGAAGACATTACTTTGTGATAATGTAACAAAAACCAAAACAATATACTTGGACTCTAGAATAGAATAGAATAGAATAGAATAGAATAGAATAGAATAGAATAGAATAGAGGAGAAGATTCAAAGATTAATGCATTTTTAATTCTTAATGAACTGTGCCTGGCTCATAGTAGGCTCATGTTAGTGAGTTTTGAAATCCAGGGATAATGTATGAGAAGTGGCACTGCCAACTGAAGACTCAGCTAAGGAAATCATGATCCTTCTGAATTCTCCTGTCAGCATTTGTGGCAGAGCTTCTGTCTTATTGAAGACCAAATATCTTCAAATGTCTAGCCTTCTACTTAACGATGCCATCTCTAATCCCCTGCTCCTTGCCTGCTAGGCAGCACTTAGTGTACGCTGGAATAGGGAAATGAGAAATGCTGATTTGGTCTGGCTCATGCCTCCATTTCTGGCCACATCTTGGTAATCTTACCCCCAGCTAACCAGATGGACAATTGCACTGATGAGATGAAGATATTCATGTAAATATCACAGCACAAATTGATTCTCAGTTGAGCTAAAAGATGGCAAACATGACAGTGTGTGGTATTAACAGCTGGGAAGATAATTTACTGCATTAACGACTTCTCTTGGCAAGCTGCTGTCTGGAGGACAATGATCTAGGATCAAATTCATTTTCTTGATCAGCGAAGCTGAATACAGAGGTGACACCTGGTACACGGAGCCTGATGAATCATACAACTCGTAAATCACATGACTGTGATAGAAAAATCCCAGGGTGCTTACGCTGGAAGCTGCTCTCTTGGAAGGCGGCTTTCCGGAAAAATTTAAGTAGCTTTGTTTTCATTTATCATAGCTTGAGGGGCTACCATGTGTCATCTTGCTGGTGCTGAGGCAAGAGATGTGATGCAGTTTGAATGTAGTCTATTTAGAGGTGCAAAGTTACAACAAAGCATTGTAGAGACACTTGCTAGGAGCCCCACAAAACTGCCTTACCAAATATTAATGTACATATTGTAATATCAGTAATAAATTCTCTGAAAAGCTCCCACAATGCCTTTGGGAGTGAAATCCTCCATCCAATATCCAGCTTGGCAGCTCTCAAAGTTTAACCTCCATGAGCCTCTTCTTCATTTGTACAAATGATGCCATCTTGTAGCCATGGTAACCCATATTTTATTTTTTTAATTATATGTGTATATGTATGTCTATACATGGATGTGTGAACTTGGATGCAAGTGCTTAAGTGCCCAAGTAGATCAGAGGTCAAATTTTCTCAGAAGTGGGAGTTACAAGAGCTTGTGAGCACCTGATATGGGTTCTGGGAACTGAACTTGGCTTCTATAGAAGAGCCGTGTGTGCTCATAACTACTGAGCCATCTTTTCAGCCCCAATAATAGTCTTTCCCAATGTCTTCCCGCTCATTTACTTAGAACTTCTTGTCTCTATCACACAGAAACTCTGTAAACCTGATTATCATAAGACTGAAGTGAGGTGCTGCATCTTGCTCCAGGATTTAACAAGTATGACTAACTAGGGGAAGGGTGCAGATAAAGGGTCATTCTGAGCCTGCCCTGTATCTTCTTGCTTCTTGCTTCATCCTTGCACCAAAAGAATACGATGGGTACATTTTATTACAGTTGTTCACAGCATGATGAGATTTAGCTTTATAATTATTTCCATAAGCTATATAATTCTCACGGGGCAGGGTGGCCTGACTCTCCTTGATACTCAATCATCTATGGGGAACGCTACATTTCTCACTGAGTTATGACCGAGTGGAACAGCCTGTAAGACCTCTTTTCAAATCTAACTGCAGGAATTTTTTTTTTTTGTTTTCCCACTGAATCATTTAAAATTTATATGTCTTAAGCCTGGACTGAGCATTGCAATTTCTTCTCCAAATGAAACTATACAGTCCTTTCGGGTTTTTAATCCAGTGACCCACTTTTTAAAGAACCTTCAACTATAGTACTGCATGGGAGGAGATGGAATGGACCTGGTCTTATGTACTTGATAACTGACGAGATAGTTGGGAATAAATTTCTTTCTTTTTTAAAGTTGACTTAAAGATATTTTCCATACAATAAATTTTGATCATGCTGTTTCCTATCCCACAACATCTTACAGATCCTCTCCTCTCCGCCTCCTTACCTACTCAATGTTATGTTCTTTTCTCTCTCTCTCTCTCTCTCTCTCTCTCTCTCTCTCTCTCTCTCTCTCTGTTGTTGTTTTTCGAGACAGGATTTTTCTGTGTAGCCCTGGCTGTCCTGGAACTCACTCTGTAGACCAGACCAGGCTGGCCTCGAACTCAGAAATCCGCCTGCCTCTGCCTCCCAAGTGCTGGGATTAAAGGCATGCACCACCACTATCTGGTGTTCTTTCTATTTCCTACACACACACACACACACACACACACACACACACACACACACACACACGCATGCACAAACATACACTGAAAATCAAAACAAATAAGCAAAAGACCAATAAGACAAAAAAAGACATACACACATACATACATACATACATACATACATACACACTCTCATACACACACACACACTTTCATACAGACAAATACAATAAACAAAACAGAACAAAACAAAGCAAAAAACCCAAGAAACAAAATCACAAAGTTCAGTCTGTCTTGGCCAGCTGCTCCTGGCATATTGCCTGCCCTGGAGTGTTGTTGATATACCCAGTGACTCTCCATTGAAGAAAACTGATTTTCCCTTTGCCAGTGAGTAACAATTGAAAATAGTGTCTTGGTTAGGGGTGTGGCCCTGTCCTCACCTCCCTTTCTCAGAGCTAAGACTCCATCTTGCTTGTACCTGTGCAGGTCTTGTGCATTCTGCCACAGTGGCTGTAAACTCATATGTGCACCAGGCCTGTTGTGACTAGAAGACAGTTTCTTATCACCTTAGAAGTTGACTATTTAGAATAGTTTGGGATGGATTTCTTTACATATTGAGATATTGACTTTTTTCTCAGTGTTGTGGCAATTGTTATATAACATAGCGTGCAAGCATGTGGTTCTGTACCTAACACAAGATAGGTAGTTGATAAATCTAAATTCTTTTGCAAATATGGATCCATTTCTTTAAAAAAATTATTATTTTATTTTATGTGTATGAGTGTTTTGCTTACATGTCTGATCACAAAGGCTAGAAAAGACTGTCAGATTCCTGGAACTGGAGGTATGGATGCTTCTGGGATGTGATGTGGGTGTTGAGAGTTGACTTTGGGTCTTCTTGAAGAGAAGCTAGTGCTCTTAACAGCTGACTGTCTTACCAGTCCCAAGGTGTAGTTCTTTTGTATGAATGTGTGTGCACAAACATTTACATGGTAGTATGTGTGCATATGTATAGATACATTCATATGTATAGGAATATATATATACATACATACATACATACATACATATATATGTATATATGGAGGTCAAAAGTCAGTGTTATATATGTTTCTAAATTGTTCTCCACACTAGACAGTCTGTCCTTAAATCCAAAGCTCATCTATTCCACTACGAGCTTACCTGTGAGTTCTAGGCATCTTTCTGTCTCTGCCTTCCCATCACTGAGATTATAGGAGTGTGCCACTATGGTCTTTGTTCACTTATTTGAAGGGATGTGAACTCAGGCCCCGGATGTTATCAGGGCTACTAATCATGGTTTATATTGAGGAAAAGATCTCTATTGAGGAGTCTTACATATATCATAGGTTTACCTATGTGGGGCGGTGGGCTGTGAGAAGCAGCTGGGCGCTTGGTCAAGCATGAGCTTGGAACCCCGAACCCTTATTGGACAGCAGGAGTTTAGCTCTGCTCCAGGGCCCTGGTTCTTTTTATTTAGCTTCAGCCCTCCACAACCCCTCCCACAGAGAGGTCTATGGCCAACACGAGGAACAGTGCCTCAGGCTCTCCAACATGCAGATGAGGTATCACTAAGCTCTCAGACCAAGCCAATAGGCATTATCTGCTGCCAGACCCTAACCCACCCTGAAACTGTATATAAGGGCTCTATTTAGGGGAAGTAAAGTGCTCGAGAATCATCCTGGTGTACGAGAGTTTCTGTCACAAGAGCTGTAATGCTTGGTGAAAGATCTGGTCTCCCGGAACCTGCCTGGGACACCAAGCTGCCTCCTAGCCAGCTAGCCAGCTTCTTATCGGCCCAACCGGGGCCTGGACCGGCTCATCACAGAGAGATAGGTGCAGTACCTGGGAGTGACTGGTCAGCGACAGCAGTGAGCGAGCAGAGGCAACAGAAGGGGCAGGTAATCTCCCCTCCCTGCTTGCACTCTGTGTCCTTTGGCCCGGACCTCCCTCATCAGGCCAGGCTGGAGACCTAAGGACAGTGGAGACGCAGGCTGGAGGCAGCGCAGAGACAGTAGTGAACCCTCCCTGCTCTCACACTGTGCCCAGCAGGAAGATCATCATGGGATGCCCTCTGGAACAAGGGACCTACATACCGATAGACTAGGTACCCTGTACTTTCTTCCTAGATTGCCTGACTATAGCCCCTTTCCATATGGGCCATCTTCCCTTAGAATAAAACTTATTGCTTGGGATATCTAATTAGACAATGACCACATAGAAAATCAACATATCTGTTTTAAACTGCTGACATTTGTTGGCTGTTAAAACAGATGGCCCAGTTCCCAGATTGCTACAGTAGTATGCTAAGCTTTTCCCCTCATCCTTGGGGTATGATGTTTAGAAACAGAATTTATTGTCCTGTATTACCTGTTTCTAAGCACCTTTAATTTGATTGCTTTAAAAAATTTACATTTTGTGGCATCTGTCACTTGGAAACAATTGAAAAGCACTAAGAGGACCCTGTCTGAACTCAAGTCATAGGAAACTCCAGCATCCCATTTTGGGTTTTGTGGTTTAGGATGTCACCTCTATCCACCTTCATTACATTTCCTTGTACCAATTTTCTCAAGCATCCTGGACTAATTTTGTAAGCCTCATGCCTGAAAGCTTCAGTGAGTGGGACAGTATTGAGGTAGAGTAGCTTGAATGTGATTGTTTGATGGGAGCAGAAAAACTCTGAGGCAGACACAGCACATGGGATGCAGAGGCTAAAGAACAACCCAAAGCATCATCAGCTAGATCTACAAATCAGAAATGGAACTCGTTTTGAGAAATCAATTGGGTGTCATGGAATATTTATGGGTCCCTGCTCCTGGCAAGCATTTCATTCAGCTAATGTACCCTTGTTTACAACCTTGCTGCCTGGGCTTGCATGCTCTCTCTCGCACCCTCTCCATCTTCTTTTGATTACAAGCAAGGTTGCTGGCTACTCTCTAATGGTATTTTTCAATTCTCCTTGAATGTCCTGGGATAATAGATTTTTTTCTCTTGATCTTCAGACACCCTAGAATCAGTTGAGTTTTGGTGCTGTCCTTGTGGGTGGAACCATTCAGGGAACTGTGGTCTTCAAAGATGAAAACATATTTTGTAAAATTGTAGAATCATGCAATCACATGGTAGAGTGCTTAGTGCTTTTGTGTTTGATCTCTTTGTTTTATAGACCAGGTTCCAGAAAGGAAAGTCACATGTGCCCCTGGGACTAGCTAGTCCAGCTCTAAATTACAGAATGGGATCATTGCAATTTGACCTCTTTTTAAATATTTATTTATTTACATCTCAAATTCTGTCCCCTTCCAGTCCCTCATCCCCAAATCCTGACCCATCCCCATACCCCTTCTGCTCTGACAGGGTAGGGGACCAGGGTAGCCTCTCTCTGGCACATCAAGTGTCTCTGCAGGATTAGGCACATCCTCTCCCCCTGAGGCCAGACAAGGCAGCCTTGTTGGCGAATGGATTCCACAGTCAAGCTACAGCTTTAATGGGAGCCTCAGATCCAGTCATTGGGAGAACCAAATGAAGACTGAGCTGCATGTCTCCTGCATATGTGCCAGGGGCCTCGATCCAGCCCATGTGTGCTCTTTGTTTGGTGGCTCTGTCTCTGAGAGCTCACAGAGATCCAGGTGATTTGACTTTGCTGCTCTTTCTGTGGAGTTCCTATCCCCTTCAGAGTCTTTAATACTTCCCTTAACTGTCCCATAAGAGTCCCCGACCTATGTCCAATATTTGGTTATGGTATTTGCATCTGTTTCAGTCAACTGCTGAGTAGAGCCTCTCTGAGGACAATTATCCTAGGCTCCTGTCTGCAACCATAACAAAGTATCATTAATAGTGTCAGGGATTGGTGCTTGCTCATGGGATTGTAATTTATACCAATGACAGGTGAACATTCAGTGTGTCACTGAGACTCTACTAAGTTCCATTGGGCTTCTCCAAAGTGGGGAAGATCCAGTAAATGTTACAGAAATGAAAATAACTTCTTCTATTAGGTATACTACAGCATCCTACAGGTAGATCTCATAAAATATTTAGAAAAACATAGAAAAAAAGTGTGTTATAGCATTAAATGGAGAAGGAACACAATATTCTCTCAACTTTTTAGGTCTAGTTAATTTTAATATTAGATTTTATGCAAGACTTAGTCCCGAGCATTGGGAAAAGAGCCAGTCAGTTTTGCCAAGTAAACTTGGCCCTATGGTTAGCAGCAATTTCTCATGTATTCACACATCTCATATTTGAAGCTGAATCATATCTCAGGGGTTAATCTTGAGTCTCTAGCAATGAGCACCAGAATTGGCTCACAGTAAGTCCTCAACAAGTATAGCAGAGCGGATGAATAAAAGATGCCTCTAACTTCTCTAGAATCAATAAATCAGAGTCGTATGGCATTGCTATCAAAATCCAGTAAACCTCATGGGGACACAGGGTACCCTCTCAGGACATCTCCTTAGTCTATATGTAGACTATTATTGATTGGAGATGATGTAAGCTCAAATGTTACATGTTCTCTTTAGCTCCTCATGGACTACATGATGCTTTGGGAGGGGTTAGGGCCTCTGAGTTCACTCTGGTACACTGAGCATCTAAGCGGGAAATTGTCCCTCTTCAAACCATTGGGTTTCCCTGTCTGACAATTCATTATTTCTCCTGACTTTAATAACTATCTCAGCTGGAAATGAGAAAGAATAATGAATCATTAATTTACATTCAAGACACTAATTAAAAAGGCACAGTTTTGTTTTTGTAAGTAGCGCTGATGACTTAATTATAGCAAGACTGTGAAAACAACTTCTCATTTTGATGCTTAAAAGTGATTGCGACTTAAAAGCATAAAGTTCTTGCCAGAGGCAAGCAGAAGTGTAGGGGGAGAAACAGGTAGGAAGAAGGAAAGATCCCTAGAGTGGAGGTCAGCTAGCTTCTAGTTCAAGCTCTCCTTGCCATTGATTGGATAATGTCAGACAGACAGCTTTATCTCTTATTCTATTTCGTCAGAATGGGGTAAAGACACATACTACATCTTACATGCAATTAGAATCATATTTAACCTATGTTGTGATATCATTAAGGAGTCTTAACATTCAAATATAATTGATGTTAAACCTGGTCTACTTGGAGTTGGACCATTAATACTGACACTACAGTCCTGCCCAGTAGCCTCAGTATCTGACATTTGAGAGTGGCAGATAACTCTTTTTCTAAGACTATAAGCTTGAACCGAAGCAAATGGGTATGCATTAAATGAGACTGACATTTATTGAGCCTTTCCCCTAAGCTGGAAATGTTCTAACCATCTCATTTAATCTTTACATTGTGGCAGATATGCCTGCCTTATTTTATTAATGAATACTCTCAGGTTCTGAGAGTGTCATGGTTTAACTAAAAGAATGCACCCAGCCCATGCAGAATTGAGGTTAGAATCATGCCGGAGTGACTTTTAAGGAGATTCCTTCCATCACAGCAGATTGTCACTCAGACTTATACTAGACAAACAGAGCCTCTTACCAACTGTAACCATCCATAAACAACACAGCATTTTTTCACTCAATGTGCCTGGGTGGATCAATCAGATCTCCTTCCTCAAACCTTTGAGAAAACAATGTGAAAATTTTCCTTTCCGTATCTGTGTTAGGCTGTACCTTCTATCAATCTTCAGGAAAGAATTTTTTTTAAAACATACATCCATTAGTTTGCTGATACATTTAATATTTATTACCTGAAAAGTTAAGAGATTTCGTGTTTCCCAGCCATGAACTAGAAATAATAATGCCATAGTTATGACTCTTAAGAATCTGGCAAGGCCAGAGACTTCAAATGGACCCCATATATCCTATTAAACTATTGGGGCTAGGCATTCTTACGAGCATTTAGGAATTCACTTACCAAGTACATCTCAGTAACTCTCAGGGTTCTACTTTTAATCCTTCAACTCTACATATGGCAAAAAGATGAAGGGATAGAAAAGGACTTACTAATATAGCATTGTAGAACTATCAGCTGTTTATTTTTAGGGTAGAAACTACGATATCTTCAAAGGAAAGCCAGGAGAAAGAACATCACTCTCATCATGGGATCAGAAAAGGAATGGCGTAAATCAAGAGAAGATGATGATGAAGAAAAGAGGAAGACAGTGTGATAGACAGGCAAGAAACTATGCACAGATCTTCAGTAGGGAACAGCAGCCTTTATGCATATTTAACATCTTAGGATAGGATAGGGCCTATCATCTGCATGCAATAAAATATAGGAAAAAATTGTATATGTACACATATACACAAATATATTTATTCATTTGTTTCTATAGTATATACATAACAAATAGTCATATTAATAATATCACAGCAAAAAAAAATATCTTAATACCCTTACCACTCCAGGTATTGCTTTATACGTATTTGTCTTTGGTTTTGCTGGACTGGATTCCATTTTTTTCCTCTGCCTTTGGAGAATTTAATAACAATATTGGATAGAAGACACTTAACACATGTGAGTTCTAGGTTTAATCCCCAGTACTGAAAAAAAGTCAGTGCAACACAATCTCATACTCAAAGATCAGAGGGTAATGAGATCTATAATGCCCTTTACTTGAAGTACATGGGCAAATCTCAGTGCAGTCAGTACTTGCTGGTCTAAGGAGAAGACTCTTCAAAGAATCTCCCAAGGTTCCATGTCCTAGGTCTTGGCATTCTATCTTTGGTGGGTCTCCAAGAGTAAAATTTGTACAGGGCATCAAGATTGCCAACCAAGGGGAGTCAGTCTAAGGATGTTTTTACCTTGTGGGCAGAAACAAGAGTCTTTGTGTCGTACCCCATTTTGCTTCTACTATATTCTCTCCTGTGTTCCTTTTTTACAATGTATATCAGTTGTACAAAATAATAGATTTCATTGTGATATTTACTTATATGTACATGATATACTTTGATCATATTTTCCCCCTTCCCCACATTTTCTTCTCTTATTCTGGTTCCTTTCCTCTTCCGTAATAGTCTTCCTTCTACTTTCTCTTATTCTTATGTAGCAAAATAAAAAGTTATTAAATAACTGTGACTTACAAATAGATAAGACTTCCCGAGTGTTAAAATGTATATGGGTTAAAAATGATAGTTAAAAATGCAAATAAATATCCATGAGCTTATACAATAGCTAACAAACTAGTTTAGGCAATTTATTCCTCTTATTTTCCTGAGCATCCTTTTAATTATTCTAAGATAACTTTTTAAATCTACAACTGAATTTTGAAATTAAACTACTTAGAAGTTAGTTTATAAGTTAAAAAATGTATTATATTTGCATGACTGTAATTAGGCAGCAGAGGGCAAGAAGATCACTTAGTGTTCAAGACCATTATATCTAAACAGAAATTTCCAGGCAGCAAATCAAGGATAGATAATAAGACCCTCTCTCACAAAAACAAGCGAAGTCTGACATAGTGTCTTAAGTCTATAATCCTAGCATTTGGTGGGCTAACATAAGATGATTGTTATAAGTTGGAAGCCAACTTGGGGATACATAGTGAGTTGTATACCAGCTTGGACTACAATGTTAAACCCCATCTCAAAAATCTGAACCAGGGCTGGAGAGATAGCTCAGTGGTTAGGAGCACTGGCTGCTTTTCCAGAGGTACCATTTCAGTTCTCAGCACCTACGTGGTTGCTCACAACCATCTATAACTCCAGTCTCAAAGAATCATGGCCCATCTTCTGACTACAATGGACAACAGGCACACACATTACGCACAAGCATTTATCCCTCCTACGAGTAAAAAAAAAAAAAAAAAAAAAAGGAATATAACCAAACTAAAAGACAAAAACAATAGTCAAAACATAGACTGGAGAACACAAAAGCAGACTATGTTGCAATGTACCCTGGTAGTTTGGACTACAACTTGGACTCAACAACTGTATGTTTACAAGATATGCTTTTAAAAACTGTGTTTAAACTCATTCCTTTTAAGTACAAAACATTCATTTGGTGGAAAATGACATTATTTCTTCATCTGTTGATCATATTTGGATTGCTTCCAGGCCTCCATGTTAAATAGTTGGATATTTTCCAGTTGTTGGTACTAGATATTGGATTGTTTCCAAGGCCTGCTGTTAGAAAAAGTTCTACCATGAGTATTCTTATGTGTGTGTACTAGTACGTATAGATAGCGATCATCTAGATCTCTTAGTAGCCTTTGAGTCTACCGTCAATGAATTCCTTCTGTGTATGGCAGGTGTATTTGTGATCAAATTTGCAAGCTGTCCCAGGGACTTCTCTGTGCTCACAGATCTCATTTTCTTTGGTAACAACAGAAGACCACTTTCCCAGCCTTTACAGTAGCACAGGGTCATGCTAGTGGATCCAATATAGCCCGTCACATTAGGCTATACTATTCCACCTAATCTCTCAATCTGGAGCTTTGATGTCTAAAACGTGGCAGAGTCAATGGTGGATAAGACCTGGATCATTTAGTTACCAGTTGGAAGATAGAACTTAGGGCATATACACCAAGAGTATAGGTTCTTCCAGAAGATTTTGATTGTATTAAGCCACTGAATTTTACAGATTAATGCTATAGTTATTGGTATGGTCTGTCTAACAAGTATGATAATGCCAAATTGTTTTTTAAATTATATTCTCACCTGTGGTTTATAAGAATTTTGATGAATTACATACACAACAGCACTTAACTATTCTTAATTTTTACCCATCAACTGAGTAAAATGTCTTATCTCATTCTGGTCTTGCTCTACACTGTCTTGATAATCACTGAAGGGTGTTTAAATGGTCACTTACATTTCTTCTTGTCTGAAATATTCATTTGTGACTCTTGGCATTTATTCTTTATTTAGCTTCTTATGTATTTGCATGAACTGTCTCTAATTACAGATGCTAATTTTTTGTATGCCCCTGTATGGTATTTTAGGTAATAATTCCTCCTCCCCCTCCACTTCTGACTTCTCTCCTCTCCCTTCCTCTCTCTCCTCCTTCTGCTTCCCCTCTTTCTCCTTCTCCTTTTTCTTCTCTCTGGTTTAGAAAAATATCAAAATATACTATTTATATTCTGTATAAATAGTCATGTCATCTTGAACAGATCCCACTTATCCTGATGAGTGGTTTATCACCATTCTCTGGCAAAAAAATAATGCATCAGTTAAAAACATGAAAGCTACTCGTTTAAAGCTTAGAAACTGGCAGAATATTGACACTAGTCGGATAGATGCTGATGTGAGGGACATGAGACTGGAGATAAAGGCTCAGCTCTTGAAGCTTTATAGGAAGGAGAAATAAGTTGGATTTAGGAAAACCAGGTCATATGATCCAGCCTACTTTATTAGTGCTTTACATTGGAGGCTTGGGATGAAATCACAACTAATAGAAATGTGACTTCTTTGCCAAGTGGATTTTATGTATATGCCTTCCTTGGGCACCTTATAGGCTAAACCTGGCAGGGTACAAAAACAATATTGCAAATTCTTGAAACTCTAGAAATAACCATTTCATAGCACCTCTCATTTCAACATGTTGCAACAGACTGGAGTGGTGTAACCCCAGGCCTGACTGCAGGCTTTGACTTCATCCTGAAGCCTCTATGCTGCTCTGGTACTTAGGCTACAGAGTACTTGGAGGTCACAAACCTAGGACAGATGGCTGAGATGCCTATTTAACATATCAAAGTGGACCTGGCCACCAGGCTCTCCCAGCGGTCCAATTCCAGTCCTTACCTGTTACAGGGCGTGGCTGGTGCACACATCCCATCCTAAACATCCTCAGTCATGAGCTGAACTGCCCTCCCCCACCTCTCTTCCTTATATAATCCAGCTATTTTGGTTATGGGGACTTCTAGCTTTTTTGTCTGTCCTCTACTCTCTTGGCCAGTATCTTGGTCCAGGCCACCCCTCTTAGTCAGTGGCTCCACTCCCCCTTTTTTTTTCCCCTTTCTCCTTATGGCCTGGCTCAGGGTCATATTCCCTCTGGACTTTCTCAGATGTCTCTGCCTGTGTCTATGCTCTCCCTCTTATCGACAATAAGCCTTTTCCTCCATCATACCTAGGACTTTCACATCCTTCTTCTCTTCCTCCTCCTCCTTCTTTTTTTTACGTTCATTACGTATCTACACCATGAGCGCCAGAATACCTACCCTGTTGATTGATTTTTATGCAGTTTTCAGTTTGTTGGTACTTTCCTTAGAAATTTGCTCCTGATACTACTTTTATGGCAGAGATACAACCGAGACAATATGAGATAGTTTTAGAAAAGCCTGCCACAGGCTCCCTATGTGGAAGAGTAACTTCACATTATGCTTCTGATTTGGGAATAATTAAAACTATTGTTATTTAAACTGAAGCTCTTTTGACTGAATGCTGGAGAAGCAGTGTACAAATTTTAATAGTCAACTCAAAAGCCCAGGTGCATTTCAGTTCAATTTATTCCTGAAGTGCATGATAAGAGTCAATGCCAGTATCTGGTTGAAAAGCAGAACAAAATATGTTCATTTTCAGTTAAGGTGAGTGATAGACGAAGTTATTGATAAGGATTGGTGCAAATTCTTTGCCACCATCTGTTTTATAAACTTGTGCTGTTACTTAAAATGTTGCTCACACTGACATGAAGACATGAAGGCTCCTGTTTCATATGGACAAGAATAGCTCTGCAATTCGTCAGTCAGGGAGAACTCATATCGCTATACAGAGCGATAGGAAATGCAATGCAGATAATTTATACGGCTGATAAAAACAGTCTGTTAGGATTCTGGTTTCCAAGAACTTTGCTTCTACATTGTTTCCCATTAATCAATTTTTTTTTATTCACTTTACATCTTGATCACAGTTTCCCTCCCATTTCTTCTTCCAGTCCCACTCTTACAAATTCCTCTACCCATTACCCTTCTCCTTCTCCTCAGAGAAGGTGGCCTCACTTAGGTACCACTCCACCCTGGGACAGCCAGTCACAGAAGGACTAAGCATATCCTCTCCCATTGAGGCCCAACCAGAAAATCCAGTTAGGGGAATGGGATCCAATGCACAGAGTCAGGGACAGCCTCTGCTCCAATTGTTAGGACAACCACTTGAAGACCAAACTGCACATCTGCTCCAAATGTGTAAGGGGCCTACATTCTAAATGGAAAAATAACTTGGGGGCTTGCTTGTTTCTGTTTTAGTTCCCAGAGTCAAAATATGTAGGCATTCTCTTTACATTTCTCACAAAGAGAAAGAAACCATAGACAGACTTTAAGTAAGCAATGTTATTTTAGCTCCAAGGAGCTTGCTTTTATTTTTAATTAAGGCTGTTGCGTTTTACATGGCAAATCTCATGTTTGATTGTGTCTTTTCTCTGCCTAGGGGCTGTGAGTTAGCATCACCAACTCTGCCATCAGTGATAATAGTCACCATCTGTATCCATTATCTGCAGCTACTTACCAGATGACCTACAAATTTTGTGGCTGAAAGCCACAAAATAGTATGTATTAACTATATATTACTGTTTCTATGAGACATCACTTTGGAAATGACTTAGAAAGGCAGTCTTGGCTTCGTGGACCTTTTGAAAGCAGTATTACAATGTAGTTTGCAGCTATCGTCCTTTAAGAATTGACTGAGACTGGAGGACCCATTTCTACAGAGACTATGCAATAACTGCACGTTGGTATTGGCTGTCAGCAGTAGTCCTCACTTCTCTGCCTTACTGTCCTCTCAACAGAGTTCCTGCTAGCTTGTCCACTGAGCAAGGAGGAAACTCTAATACCTTTCCTTAGAAGTCACATACCATCAGTTTGTTTATATTTTCTTGGTTATGTGAATCCTGCTGGATGTAGAGAAGTCTACTCCAGGGTGTAAAAACCAGGAGGTGTGCCTTACTGGTGTGCCCATCTTGGATGCTGTGTGTCACACCATCAGTAAGTATCCACTTTCAAGAGAATGAATGACTTCAGCAATGAGGAATACATCAACATCCAGGCAAAGTGTTCTCCAGACAGACTTTCTCCTTTCTTTCTTTCTTTCTTTCTTTCTTTCTTTCTTTCTTTCTTTCTTTCTTTCTTTCTTTCTTTCTTTCCATGAAATGTTTTTATTTTAGTTCTACTAAACATTAAAATATGCCCCACATTATTCTTCTGTTTAGTGCATCTGGCTCTTTAATATTGAGTTCCCTTGCCCAGATATTGAAAGTACATTTTATGCATTGAGAATATGTTTAAATTCATTTTCTTTATTTTTCAGCTTCCTTAGGTACTATCTCAATGTCTATTTTTTCTTATTGGATGCATGGATTTTTTTTACTTTCAAGCTTTAATTAATATATCCACTTCTCCATCGTTTTTCTTTTTTTTTAAATTATTTTATTTACATTTCAAATGTTGTCCCCCTTCCCAGTCCACCCTCTCCATGAACTCTTCCATCCTCCTCTTCTTTGTCTCTAAGAGGGTGCTCCCCTTCCAACCTGCCCACTCCCACCTGACTTCTCTAACATCCTCCTTCTCTGGGACATTAAACCACAACAGCACCAAGCACATCCACTTCCACTGAGACCAGGTAAGGCAGTCCTCTGCTACATATGTAGCAGGAGTCACGAACTGGCTTATATATGTTCTTTGGTTGGTGGCTTAGTCCCTGGGAGCTCTGAGGTGTCCTGTTAGTTGATACTGCTGTTCTTCCTCTGGGGTTACAATTCACTTTAGCTCCTTCAGGTCTTCCCCTTACTCTTTAGTTGGGGTCACCAGCTCAGTCCAGTGGTTGGCTGTATGTGCATCTGTCTTAGTCAGGTGCTGGCAGAGCCTCTCAGAGGACAGCCATGCCAGGCACCTGTCTGCGAGTACATCTTGGCATCAGCAATAGTCTAGACAGACTTTCTTAGAAGGAAATACAGTCTTTTATTTTTTTTTTCATTCCTGACATGCATTCTTTAGTTTTTAGTTGAAAGGAAAAGCAGCAATAATTCGTATCTAAACTTAATGTCAATTAACATGGTAATTACAAGATAGTAGCTAGTCTTACATGATAATTGACGATAATTGCTTCCTGTTTTAATTGGGATATAAACAAGTCTATGCCATAGGAACTCAAACCTCTTCCCCAAAGGAGAGAGTGAAAGATTAAAAAAAAAAAAAAAAAAAAAACAACCAAGGAAATTTGTCAAAGTCACTTGTTAGCTGATAAGAAGTTAGCAAATCCATCTTACACATCTACAAGTCAGAAAAACATCTGTCACTGATGCTTAGTACTTCCTGGGAGCTGGCAAAGATTCCAGTGAGAATGAGAACATTGTGCTGCCTCCAAGTTGTTGTTGCTGGGATATGTGCTGCAGCTCAGCCTCTTCCAGAAGTGATGCCAATGCTGGAGTCCACAGTAAGCTCATCAGTCACCGGCAGTTTTTTCTTCTACTGCTGCTTGTATTCTCCAGAAAGTAGAGCTCCAGGTAAAATCAGGACTAGTAGATTTTTAGAGAAACGTTCTGCAAGTCTATGTATTATTATAGCATCCTATTTTTGCTACACCTTAAATCTCAGAAAATATGATTCACTGATTTTTATTGTGTTTCACTGAAAGCTAACAGTAGTTTTTATTCTTGTTCATTTTTTCGTATAGCCCATTTTTTCCAAGAAAAAGACATATAAGAAGCACAGATATTATCACAGGTACATGGTAGGGACATTTATCCTCACTGTTTCCCCAAGGACATGGGCCTTGGGACATCAACAATACTTTTAGTTAAGGAAAATTGAGGACCAGAGAAAAAATACCTTTGGAAGTTGGTACCGTAAATCTAAGCCATTCCAGTCAAGAAGCAGAATTGATAAACACTGAGATGGTTACAGACTGGAGGGATACTTCTAGGATATGGTGGAGGAGATGCTGCATCAGCATCTTTCTTACTCTTATTTATTATAATAGGGGTATCACCACACAAGTAAAAAGGAAAGGAACCTATGTAATATCTAGTGACTAGAGATGTCAGCAGTATAATTTTTAATTTTACATTACATTTACATTTATAATGTAATTTGTAAATTACATTATAAATTTACAAAGTAGGCAAAAGTCTCCCAAATACTATCCTCTAGCACAAGGACAGTTAGGCTTTCACCTTCATAGGTGAGTGGAGGTTACTGTGATTTAACATCAATTTATCTGGAGGTCAATCCAGTTATGTTTGGTTTCCTAGACCATGAACACTTGACATGATTGGCCACTTGTGCTGGGTT
Source organism: Rhabdomys pumilio (assembly GCA_030674055.1). Lineage (NCBI taxonomy): Eukaryota > Metazoa > Chordata > Mammalia > Rodentia > Muridae > Rhabdomys > Rhabdomys pumilio. The sequence continues at coordinate 33,735,694 of JANHMN010000012.1, forward strand.
TATGACCATGAACCTTATTCAGGCAGAACATTCTCTTAGACTGGTTGAATTTAGGGAAGGCACTCCACTCTATTAAGTCTCCTTTCCTCTGTTCTTTCAGCTTTTTATTTTTTATTTTTTTTTTTTTTTGTCGTTTTACTAGTCAGTTCCATGGATATCTGTTTTGTTGAAGAAAGGCCCCTTTGAATTGTTGATTCAGTTCTATGTTAAATTTCAAGTGCCTAGGACCAGGATAGTGAGTCACATGTGTTCTATCGGTTTAGACTCCTGAACCAGGAGATTGTTTGCTGTGGTTCTAAGTAATCAAATGTCAGGTATGTCCGGATGGGATCCATGAAGGAACCCCAGTGATAAAACAAGACCTGGAAGTGCTAAAGTTTACTTGTGGATCCTCTTTCACTTTCTTTTGATTGTACTAATTGCTAGTACCCTATGCTTTTCACATGGGATTCCACTTCTGTGCTGTCATTTGTGATAAGACAGTGATGGGGACCTGGGAACCATGGATTCATAGTCTTCAGTGACATCTAAGGTGCTAATACTCAAGAGGAAGAGGGCATAGGTAGAAAGCAGAAGAAAATGAAAAATCATGCCCTGGATTTTTCCAGCCTGATTTAGATGGGGTTTGGGGCATGTCACTTCTACCTCCATTTCATTGGCAAGTCTTCAACCCCTCGCCAATGCTCACTGGCAACACATTCTTCAGACTTTATCTTTGGAGTGCAGTTACTTTCTGAAAACATTAAATCAACCAACCCGACCCTCCAGAGCTCCTAGGGACTAAACTACTAACCAAAGAGTACACATGGAGGGAACCGTGGCTCCAGCTGCATATGTAGCAGAGGATGGTTTTATCTGCCATCAATAAGAGGGGAGGCCCTTGGTCCTGTGGAGACTTGATGCCCCAGTAGAGGGGAATGTTAGAGAGGTGAGGCGGGACGAGGGGGGGTTGGGGGAGCCCTCTCATGAAAGCAGGGGAGAAGGGATATGGGATAGGGGGTTTGCAGAAGGGAAACCAGGAAGGGGGAATAACATTTGGAATGTAAATAAACAAAATAATCAATTTTTTTTAAAGAATTGGGACTGTTTTTAAGATTCAACGTTAGGAAATTTATATACAATAAATTTTAAGTTGTCAAAATATCACTCTGTTGTTCCTAAATCTTACTACAGAATTTCTAAAAAGTTGTATTACATAATTCACCTAAACAGAACTGGAGGTGGGAAATATTTAGAAGTTTATTTTCAACTTGAATATAGGTTTTTGGAGTCCTATAAGAAAGTTATTGTTCAAATTACTTCAGTACATAGACCCAGTTTGGTTGAAAGTAGATTAAAACAAAGCCAAAATCTCAAGTGTATTAACAAAAACATCCAGAGAGGGGACTAAGGTGCATTTGGTTTTTGCTTCATCTCTTTGCTTTAGAAGATATTCTAGTACACTAGGCTTATAATGCTTTTATTCCCAGCAGGTTTAGTTTAAAGGGCCTTGGCCTCTTCTCAGTTTGGGATTCACTTGTAAATAGAAATCATTATAATCTAGACTTTGTTAATATATGAAAATAATAGTCCAGCTGTGTTTTCTTCAGGAAGCCTAGCTTGGGTGTGCAATTCAGCTATGTTATTCTGCTTAATGTCCCCTGTCAAATGTCCTAGTATTGTTTCTGTCTGTATGATACCATCTGACCATATGCTGTCTGATTAGAGCCAAGGTATTATATTTTAATTCACCAAACTAAAATTATGAATTATGATGTTATCATGTCTGTTCTGTGTACTATCTATATAGTATAGGCAAAAGTTTTTTTGACTGTGAGCCTCAGATTTCTGTCCATTGCACAGAGGTAATAATTAAACTTTTATAGTATTGTCATGAATATGTGATATAATAATGGCCGTGTAATAATTCATTCAATAAATGACATGTGATAAACTCTCACTAATTATAACTTTCAAGAACATTTGTATTGTGCTTACCTAATGTAGAGGTACTAGAAAACAAGCAGTCTTTACTCTTTTTGATGATTAGTATAAATATATTTATTATCTTAGTTTTACCAGCACTTCTCACATTGAGTAATTCTAACTAATAAATCTGTTTCTTACATCACTGGGGATTGAGTTATACAAGATCAAGTTACCTGCTGGTGAGATGTTTGATGGAGGTCTATTACTAATAGATGACATCATTTAGGTGTTGTGATTGGATGTAAAGACAGAACAAACAGGGAAATAATTTAAGGCCCTCACATAAGGAATGATCAGAAGAGGACTAAAGGTCCTAATACATTCATGAGGTAGAGGTCTTTTGAATTAATTTTTTCCTAAAGAACTTAACCTTTTAATATTATCACAGTGAATATTAATACTTCAACATTAATTTTAGAGGGGTTTGAGACCATAAGAATACCAGTGCCTATGTGTTATATAACACTATTCCTGGGGAGTTGTAGAAAGACATTTACAACAAAACAAAGTAAGAACACCATCAAATTCCACCTCAGTGAACTGGAGGACTTTAATGAGGTTACCATCAGGCATGTGGGTGAGGCATTATTTATAGAAGAGTGTACAACTCCAGGACCGTTGCATCACCAAAAGCTCACCCCTGCATGGGTGATAGCTCACAAATGCTGGAAACTTCCAGTTCACTGCATGACTTTCAGGAAGCTCAACAGATTGTAGAGTTTCTCTTTCAGGTACCCCAGCTTGTCTGAGAGTGTTTCCCAGCAGTATCTACAGCTTATGTATGCTTGGAGACAGAGAGGCCTTCTAAATCTGTTAAGTTTCAGGGACTTCTTGAAGCCATTGAACTGTTTACTTCCTGAGCTTAGTGAATTTCCTTGCTGCAGGTAATGATTTGCCTGCATCTTAGAGTATTTTGTGGTTTCACCTTCCCTCTTAATATCCTGTGCTTCATTGAGCTTCTCTCCAGGATATAAGGTTACTAACCTTGTAGAAAATTGCTGGAAAACACTAGATATCTCCACATACTGGAAAGTACAAATTTAATGGTCAAGTGAAGAAGGTTGAGAGTAAGATGCATTTATGCTGAGAAAATTTTCAATTACGTGTACCCCAGTTCTTTGAAAACAAATGTGTTCATATCCACTGTCTCCATATGCCAACTATTTTGCCTTTACTATCTCATTTCTGTTTTTTTCCATTTCTAGATATTTCTGTCATGATCAAAGCTGAATTCACAGAAGAACAAATTTGTTTTACAGTCTATGAACAATGAGTACTAGAAAAGCAGGTCTCAAAAGATGATAGAATCCTACTTAGTGTCATTTCAACTGTGCCTGGAGAATCTTTCACATTTCCATAACTATAGTATAACTCAAAGGTGCTTAGTCATTGCTTCCTACCCCAACATACTTGAAGAGTAAGATCACCCACCATCATTGTCTAGTGGTGGTTATTATGAGTACTGGTATCTCTATACAGAGAGGTATATAAATAAATCTTTATGCAGAGACCCAGCAGGGAAGAGTAGTTGGTGGTAATTTTATCCAAACTGTCCCGAATGACTCAAAGTTACTTTCCCTTGTCAAGCTGAAAATTTTATGTGTATTGTAGTGTATGTGTGTGATACATGCTATTTCCCCATGTTTGTACATGTGGAGATCTGGGGAGGCTGTTCAGAGTGTTGCTCTGTTGTCTTTACTTTATTGGTACAGGAGAGGGTTCATATTGAACTGAAATTTTGCTATTTCAGACAGGACAGATGTCTAGTGAGCTCTCAGGAGCCACCTGTCTCTGGCCATCATTACTGAGTTTTCAGGCATGTGTGGCCTTGTACAGCTTTCTGTGCAGGCATAACAGGTTGAAATTCAGGTCCAAATGCTGAAGACGAATGAAGGCTAGAATGGAGTCTGAGTGGTGGAGGTAAGTTGAATAAAAAGCCATATATTGATCATTGACATGGGAAGGTCATTACACAAGCTACCTTTGGCTCCTCCCTGTGGTTCTGCAAGCATCTGAGTCTGAGCATGTTCTATTTTACTCACCCACTTTCATTTTATATATACAAAACTTTACTTGTTTAAGCAATATCTAAGTAAAAGAGCTAATCTCATGAATTAATTAAAACTGAGATTTACATCAAATAGTCTTTTTCTATCAGATTGTACTAGGCAGTGAGGTGACAGATTTCGAGTAAGATGGAGATTCTTCCTTCTAAACACTCACCATGCTCATGCAGAGGGTAAGCATAGGCATACAAACACCTGCTGGGCTCCCATATATCAGATAGCCACCATGGAAAGTCTGGAAGATAACCTGAGAAATTAAATATGTTTTCCCTGTCATGGGGTTAAGATGGACACTCATATGATATACCTCTAGAGTATAGACTTAGATACTTGCATTGAAATTTCAAAGACACAGGTAGTAGGTACCTGAAGACCTGGTGACTGAAATGAGAAGAAGAGACTGTGTAATAACTAAATAAAGAAGAGGTGTCAAAATACTTGAGTGAGTGATAAAGTTACAGGTACGGTCCTTGTGTTAGAAGACAGTTCCATCAGAAAGTTTGAGAAAAGAAACAGAATATTTGGGATGGAATGGAACTACAGACATAGATAAGGGATGACTGTTGTTTATCTTTCTAAGGAGTTTGATTTTTATCTTGAGAGAAATGAGAAGCATTTAGAATGGAGGAAATCGTCTTTGAGACAAAATTACATCTGTTGTTTATTATATTCACTACAGTTGTAATATAAAAAACTGGATAAGATAGCTGAGAGTAAGGATGGAAGATTATTCGAGCTGTTATACAGGTGATTTTTGTAAGTTATTATTATTTGTAGATTTTATGATTACATGGCAAGCACAAAGTCTGTGGAAAACATTACAAACTGGTAAATTTTAATTAAGAACAAACTAATATAGAAAAAATCAATAGGTTTTAGACATATAAAATGTCTAGGTAGTTGGCTGAATGTAGGAGAAAGTGCCATTTACCACTGGAATGTAGAAGATATATGGCAGGAATTATAGACATAATTTGAGATGTTGGTATAAATGAAGCTAAAAGTTGTTGAATAGTAGTAGGACTGAGTACTTAGAAACTAGAAAGACCTGTGTAGTCTTTAGTCTTGAGTAGGAAGATTCAATCTCTTTCTCCCTCCTCTCTGTCTGTCTCTTTCTGTCTCTGTCTGTCTGTCTGTCTGTCTGTTTCCCTCTCTCTCTCTCTCTCTCTCTCTCTCTCTCTCTCTCTCACACACACACACACACACACACACACACACACAGAAAGACAGAAACAGAGAGAGAGGGGGGGAGGGAGAGAGAGAGAGAGAGAGAGAGAGAGAGAGAGAGAGAGAGAGAGAGCTCCTTTGAAACAACTATGCATTTAATGTTATCAGATGGTGTGCTATTTCCTATTGGTTTCAGATTTGCTGATTCTGATAGTTTGGGTATAGTTCCATGTAAAGATACTTTCACGGCTTACCTGTGGTCCTGAATCAATCTCCAACACCTCAAAACAAAATGAAAGATGTGATTCTGAGTCACATGCAGACAAATACACAAGAATGGACAACAATGAAAGTTGGTTTAAAGAACATTAAGGATCAGTTTTCTTTGTTAGAGAGTAAACATGTCAATTAATAGTTTCCCACTGTTGTGATGGCATCATGTAAATTAACATACAACTCTAAAGAATGAAATAAAACCTGTAGAAATAGATTTGAATGCATTCAGAGATTTGGGGTTAAATATAAGTTAAACCCCAAATGGTAAGCAGTCTTTTCTATTTTGTTTCATGGCAGAATTCCCAGCATCTAGATCCATGCCTGATGTACAGCAGTACTAAATTAATTATTGAATAAACTAATAAATGAATAATTGGATTCTTTATTTAATGTTTATGGAATGGTTGTATGAATTTACGTTGATTCATAAAATTTCACAACAACATTGTTTAAACTAGATTAAAGGTTTAACGTAAAACATCGAAGTTGAATAGAAAACTATGATAATATTTTTATGACTCTAGAAGGCCCCTCTAACTATGACCCAAGTCTAGAGAGCAGAGACAGTTACATAGGCTCTATTGACTCTCATGCTTAATGGCCATTTGCTTTTTCCTGTCTTCTCTCCTTTTCCCCTCCTTTATTTCACTCTCCTTCTATCCTCTATTCCTCTTCCTCTCCCTTACCTAACTCCTTCCTTTTCTTGTTTTAAGCATGGAACAAGAGCTTAGAAACACTGGGGAAATAATAAAAATGTAGATTTTTCAATGTGTATATGTGTGAAGGATGTGTGTATGTGTGTGTGTGTGTATGTTGGTATATATGTGTGTAAGTATATGTGAGTATGTGTGTGGAGGCTAAACGATGATGTTGGGTTTATTTATTTTCACTTTATATGTTGAAGTAGGTTTGTTTCGTCTGCTTGGTTGTTTCTTTGTTTGCTATTAGCTGAACTCCGAGCTTGTGGTTTTAGCCAGTGTAGGCTTGCCAGCTTGTTGTGGGGAGCCTCAATCTCCATAGTCTTGTACACTAGGATTAAAGGAAACAACCAGTGGGTTCTGGAGGTCAGACCTCCACTCCTCATGCTTGCCTGTCAAGAGCTTTTACTGCTCATGCATCTCCCAGTCCTTCAGTTCTTGTATAGTTAAAAAAGAAAATCTTTCCTCAAACTTTGGGTTGGTACACCCACATTATAATTAATTTTAGATGACCTTCCATTGCTTTCCCATTATTATACTGACTGGTATCATTTCCTTAGAGTTAGTATTTCACAAGGGCAAAGATTTCATCTATCATTGATTGGTACCTCAGTACCTGAAACTGAGTTTATGTTATAGTTGGAACTCAGTAGTTAACATTCAACTAATTAATGATGGGGGGTGGTGGATAAAACGAGTGTGGAAGGAACATAATAAATTCAGGCTAGTGTTTCCTGAAGAGATCTTGGGGATGTTTTACTGTGGTATTCAAGGGTCCAGGAATGAGGGAAGAGGCATAGATGGCAGACATTAGGAACGTGCAAGGATTAGTCTATTAGTGCCCTTATCCAAGCTCTGATGGAGGTTGGCTGTTTAGGACGCTGTTGGGAGAGCTAACCTCTTTGTTGCCTCTACACTTATCTAGGGTCCTAGCTTTCCTGGAGAGTAAACTGTCTTTGCTGAGTCATCATTTCTGCTGTACTTCTTTTTATGCCAGTTGATGTGCTTTTCTACCGGCACCAAAGATAACAAATGATGACTCGGAGGCTTGTTATTTATTAATTATAGCTTTAAGCTAGGCTTGTTCCCTGACTAGCTCATTAACCTGTTTATGCTTTTCTACATCTGCTATATGGCTGGTTACCTGTCCTCAGTTTCTTATGTCCAGCTTCCTCCAAGTCCGGGTGGTAACTCTTTCCGTCCCTGGTTGCTTTCCAGGATCCTATCTCTCCTGGAACTCCCACCTTGGGGCTTTTGCTAATAGGCCGTCCGCTTGTTATTGACAGGTGATTTTTTACACCGTGCACAAAAGATTACCTCTACAAGTCGCTGCTTTATGATTGTGCCCTTCATGCCAGTGGTAGAAGGAAGAGCCAGAATTACGTGTGGTAGTTCATGTTTGGAATCTCAGTACTTGGGTGGCTGAGACAAGAATTCAGTGTTTTAGTTAAGCCTGCACACCATCATGAGTTCCAGGTCAGTCTGAGCTATAAGAGGGAGAAGCTATCTCAATCCAAACTGGACTTAACTGAACCCAACCAAATATAACATGAAATAAATATCATAACTGCATCTAGCAAAATCCTCAAAGTAACGTGTCATGTAAAATCTGCAATTAGCTTAAGAATTTAAGTCCAAAAGATAGAACTAACCAGAAAACGATTTGATCAGGAAGACCTAAGGACACCTGAAAGCATACTGGAAAGAACGTATGGAAAGATGACAGATGGATGCTTTGCTGAATAACGAGTGGCATCAACTTTCTTTGTTTTCGCTTCACTTTTGCTGGTCCTACTAACATACATGGCCAAGAGAGATTTCTGGTAGTCTGAGGCTGAACCAAAAGAAGCCTGGCAACTTAGAGCCAGGCCTTGTGCAAACATCCACTCTGTTGGAAAAGAAGCATGCTGTCAGAAGTCTGGCCATGGAGCACATGCTGTGAAGAAGGGCAGAAACCAGGATGAAGAAAGTCCCAGTTGCTCTGAGATATTCCACTCATCCTACTCATGGCTCCAGACATGTAAGTAAATAGTAGAGATCAAGGCTTCCAACAACAATGCAGAAAAAAAATCAAAAGGCCCAGCTGAAGATGACAATGAGGACCTGGACGTAAGACCCATCGGTGTCTCTTTAGCCACCTGCACATTTGAGTCCCTCCAACCCAGGCTCCATTGTGACACAGAAAAGATGAACCATCTCTATGAGGCTTACTAGAAATTCTGACACACAAAGTTGTGACTCATATGAATGGTGATGGCTTTATGAGTATTGAGATGGCTCATTATGTGGAATTGAGAGTCTTGGTTCATTTTCTCGACATTCGTTGAGCACCTATTTCTGTTTGGTGTTTTGAGAATACTCTATATTTGAAATTCCCACACACTCTGAGGCATTCTTATGCTCTAATATGTAAAAATAGCAGGCTCAGTGAATTGAGGAAACTTGCCTATGACTACACTGCTCATCAGAGCTAGGACTTAAGCTCAGGTCCTGCTAGAGGAAATTGGAGAGCTTGGCAAGTTGCTTTAAAAAAAACGTCTGAGTTTACACATGATCTGGAAAGGAATGCACTGAGATGTCAGCTATTGCAGAATTCCTCTGTGACTCTGCGAGGAGTTCATGAATTCTGAGTGGGCTGCTGACACCAAAAAGGAGTCAGCAGCAGATTGCACACAGATGCCACTACAGAGGGTTCTTTGGTGAGATTTGTTTTTTTGGCCAAGCAAGGCGCAGGAAATAAAGTGGAAAATGACTTTCACAGAGAATGTTTGTAGTGATTATCTCTGCAGCAAAACACCTACCCAGTTCAAAATCCATTATCCCAAATCTAATTGTTGCTCTACGAATGGTGAGGGGGTGCCTGGTGAATTTATCAGTTGGAGTGTGATAAACAGCTGGTGTTTCTTCTCTGTGATGCCATTTCACATGCCCAAGGTGTCACATTTCTTCATAGTTAATGCAATCAATGCCTATTTCTCAATTTGTAAAAAACTAAAGATAAAATACACAATATGCCTTGGAGAATAAAGCAGAAAGAAGAGTCAGCATTAAGGCAGGGCCAGTTTCCTCTTTTCCTCAAGGGATCCTCCAGGATTTCTCTAACTTAGTACTTCTAGTTAATCATGCCAGGTTCTCACTGGGCTGTATGTAGCAGACGTTGGCAAGCTGAAATTTGGCCTTAGACATTTTATTCATTTTGCTCCAGTATTCTATTTGTATCATCACATAGAGGCTCGCAAGGATTTGTTCAGTGTAGTGGACCATTGTGTGGTCCTTTATGACTTTAGTTCTTGGGTTAATGATCACAAATTAAATTACTGTAAGGATTATTATAATTTTCTTCTTCATATTGGGTGAGTTTCAATACTTTGTAGTTTTGATTTGTGTGGACTTCTTTGTACCATTCTCTTATCCTGTCTTTGTCTGTAAGTTCAGAGGTGACATTCTTACCTCATGGCTGATATTAGTACATTGTATTTTCCGTCTGCTTTGTCAACCCTCAGAGAGGTTTTGTTCATCTTACTGATCTTTTTAAAGGGATTTCATTTTTTGTTTCATTGATTTTCTAATTTTCCCCTGCTCTCATTTTCATTTATTTTTGCTTTTATATTTATTATTTTTAATGTATATATGTGAGTTGTTTTATAAATTCTTATGAGAAAGATGCTGATATCTCTAATTATAACCTTATATTTGTCAAACATGTGTCCTTTCATTTTAATAGGTTTTATCTTCTATAGTTTTGAACTTTTTGTGGTACACACATATTTAAGTTTGTTATGCCTTTTTTCATCACATAAATGCCCCTTTTTATTTCTGATAATTTCCCTTCACCTGGTCTATGTCATGTCATATTAATATAGACATCTTAACATCTTAAAATAGTATGCTTATTTCTGTTATACCATTTTCAACTTATAAGTGTCATAGTATTTGTAGTGATTTCTTGTAAACAAAATGTAGTTGGGTCATATTCTTCCCTTCTCTCTCTCCCTGCGTCTGTCTGTCTTATTCAGAAGGTAGCAATTCACAGTATTCGTTGTCCTCTAACTCATACATTGCGTTTTTGCCTCTTCTTTGGGCCAGAGATATGTGTGATAAAGATGACCTATTTAGGACTCAGCATTAACCGTCACTGGTTCTCAGCACTTTGGCCAGTTATGAGTTTGTGCATTGACTACTGCTCACTGTCAAAAAGAAGCTTCTCCGATCAACATAAACCATAAATATTTAGAAGGCAGTTTGACAGACATACCGTTTCACAGAACAAAAAACAGTAGATTCTATCCCAGGGCCTACAACCTCCCCATTCATGGGGTTTTGACCAGGTTTACAGTACTAGGCAGGAAATCCCTCCTGTGAATCAGGTCATGATTCCAATCAGTGAGTAGTTGCTTACCCCTTAACAGTCATAACATATATCACACGGCTGGGCAAGATTTGTGTATAATGTTTTCAGATTTCTATTTTAGTGTGTGTGATAGATATTGCACTGCATATACATAATTTTTCCAAGTCTACTGTACAGACACTTACCTCACTTTGTTCTGCCCTTTCTCAACTGTAATTGTTTTAGATTTTCTCCTGCGTATGCTGTGGAGTAGTCTAAGTTTGGCTTAATTAAATGAAATTTAGAAAGGCTGAGAACAGAAAGGATGCTCACTGTAATTCCTCACTGCTGTATCTTTCTAGGGGCAACTTCATTTTTTTGCGGATCTCCCGAAACCCTTCTTTTATTACCACCTTTCTACTTAGAGACCTTTCTTTCGTCATTTTCAAATTTTTCAGTTCCAAAATTTCTGCTTAGTTCCCTTCTAAGCTGGGTTGTCTGCTGCGACATCCAACTTGCATCTGAAGCTTTAATTTCAATTATTTTTCAAATGAGCTTACTTAATAATCAAACACTGTGGTGTGGTTGCTTTATGCTTCTGTTTGAGATTATTACCATCTTAGCAACAACATCTATTGATTAGATGTGTTTACTTTGAGCTCCTCTCCTCAGTTTTCATATGGTACATCACTTTGAAATGAGAACAGAGACGGTTTAGATAGTATTGGATGGTCTTTTAATGATGTTATCTATTTTTCTTATAGCAGGCACATCTCAAAACTAGGATATATGGAACCATCCCGTTAAAGGCAGGTGGAGTCTAACTACAGCTCCACTTGATCTGTGCTGACATCAGTGGGGGAAGGGAAACTCTTATTTTAAAGCTTTATTTATTTATTTATTTATTTTATTTTATTTTATTTTATTTTATTTTATTTTATTTTATTTTTATTTTTGGTTGTAGTAAGGGACATGTGGGAGGGTGCCACAGCACTTTATGAAGGTCAGAGAGCAGTCTTTCGGAATCATTCTTTACTTGTTTATGGGTTTTGTGGATCAAATTAAGATTCTCAGACTTGGAAGAATGAATAAACCTTGCTACTCACTGAGCCATCTTGCTGGCCCTGATGAAGAAAGCTCTTTGCTACTGGAACTCTGGGTCCAGTTTTATTTCTGTTCCTATTTGTCCTCCCCTGATTCTGTGAGTAGAGAGCTTACTCATGAACAACGTTGTTCTCAGGGTCTTCCCTGATCCCACCATAGTAGGGTGTAGAGGGGTTGTCTTGTTGGTATCACATGGTGGTAGTAGAAGCCCAGGATCTCCTTGTATGGTCCCCTCTGAAAATCAGAGGAGGTGAGCAGAGAAGAAAAGAGCAGAGCCTCTTTGTTGCTGAACTGTGGTGAAAGCTGGCTCCCCACTAAGCCACTTCTGACTGCAGTTTAACAATGGGGTTAGAGATGCCTCATTGTAGCCTGCCAAGTATGGGTTTTGTTCCCCACTTAATCTTTGTTGTTGGGGTTACTTTTTTGGATCATTTGATTACAAAGAAAAGGGTCTTTTTTTTTTAAGTATTTTTGACTGTATTCGATCTGAAATATAATATGTAAGAAAGAAAAATAAAAGCTACTACCAAACAAACAAACAAAATAGGAAACATCATGGTGCTGTTCTTACATCCCAAGTGTCATGCCTTGTCTGCCTTTCCTTCCATCTTTCAGAGCCATCATTATATCCTCCCCTTCTTTTCTCCTATACCTCTCCTGCTGCCTGACATATCCAGCGATTTTGGTTTCATTCAGAAAGAACTAAAATGAAGTCCATATAATCCCTCTTTCTGGAAGAAGAGTTTGTGCTCTTTATTGGGTATTTGAAATGGCTCCATATTAAAACTTCAAGCTGAAATTTTAAACTTTTGCCTTGAGTGGGCTAAACAAAGTGAAATTGTGATTTGAGAGTCACACTTTCATTCCTTCATCGTAGTCATGCGGAGAATGTAGGTGTGTGTGAATTCCAGGTAGGAGATTCGAATTTGCTTTGTCCTGAAATGAGACAAGCGCTTACAGTGTCCTCCTCGTGCCACGTGATCCTATCTGGGGTGGAGGAAGCAGAGGCTCCATTTTGTCACTGACCACCCATTAGCAGTGGGGAAACAATCCTCGTCACTAAGAGTCTTGATATTGTTGTTCTTTTTGCCATGAACCCGAGATGTCAGCCTCTGAAGAATAGGTGAGGTAAATTGAGTGTGCAACACTCAACTTCAGCTTGCTAAATCAGAAGGGACAGAGTCCATGATTAAAAAAATAAAAAGCTTCTTTATTGGCAATAGGGTTTTCGTAGTTAGCAAATAAAAATACACAGAAACCAGGCAAGGAGTAGTTTCATCTATAACATTTTTTAAGCATAAGTCTCTCCCGTGTCATATTTTGTATACACTTAAATTTATGTTTGTCTCAAAGAAAAGGCAAGTTACTCTTCTTTTCCTTTGCTCATCTCTCCTTTTTATAACATGGGTAGGAAACTGTAATGTCTAAGGCTATTATAGGTCAATTACATATGCCTCCTAGTAAGCCCTGGGAGAGACCAGGCCTAATCATTCCCAGTACCCCTTAGAATGTGGGGTAATTAGAGTTTTCTTGTTCTCCACTCTGAGTCTTAGTTTTTAGGAAACAAGAAGACTCATATTCAGCAAGCCATTACAGAAGCAGGATTAGACACCCTGTAATCAAATGCTAAAAGAAATGCAATCTTCTTTTGAAATATATAATTCAGGTAATGAGTGTTGTGGACGCCGAGGAGCAAACACGCGGGGGAGGCTTGGGTTTGACTCCTGGTGCTGATTTCTGTGTCAGTGTTTACTTATTAGAAGATGAAATGATTGAACTAGGAGACATTTGGGTGATACATGATGTTAACTGCATTGTTTCCTGCTGCTTGTTGGTTCTGGCTAAGGACCTACAGCTGTGGGAAATAATGAAAAAGAGTGAACATTTATAATTATGGATGAGAAACCACTGTTGGAGTTTTTCCATATATTTATTTACTCACTCACTCTATACAATACTCTCTGGGGCAAAGATTATTATCGCTGTGTCTGTTTTATTTATCAACAAAGAAACCAAAAGACAGAGAGGTCAAAAAATTTGTCCTGATATCCATGGATGACAGGTGCCTTCACACAGTAAACTCTATTGTGCTGGGCACTCCAGCACGGCAGAAAAAGGAGAACCTTTGAAGGACAGCTTTGAAGGCAATTCTGAGAAATAAAAGGCTTGTCAATTGCTTCCTCCCTCAAAGAGAGGAGCGAGGCACAATGCCACACAAGCCACTCAGAAGGGACTATAAGAAGTTGGATTTATACATGGAAAACATGGGGCATCTTCTGTGATGTGAGGCAAGAAGGCTCAGAACCCTACCAAGTCCTCTAATTAGAAAGAGAGCACTGGGAAGTTTGCCTTAGCAGGGCATTTAAAAGTAAAGAGGGAACTCAAAAAAGATCTTTTACTATTTCCGAATGCTAGAACACTGCAGGGGAACAGGTAGAGTTGGGAGAGGAAAAAAAAAGAGGCAGTTCGTTTGTTGGTCCCTGTTGCACCCCTGATTCCTCATGTGTAGAGGAGCCATGAAGGATGCTGATATTAAGTGTTGATTCAGTGGGATTAGATTCCTGACACTTGAAAATGGAGCTGTTCTTATGGCAATGCTAATGTAACATAAATAATAGACAAAATGAACTTCATCAGTCTACCTGATCAAATACACACGCTGTTTGGTGAGCCGGTGGACAGGTAGAATCATCCAATATATCTATGCCTCGATTTCTTCATTCTCAGAATGCTTACGTTTGGTGATTTCCAAATTTCCTACATGCTTGGAATTTAAATAAGAGTGAAACCAACTCAGTGTTGAGCCCAGACCTCTGCCTTCCAGAGGCTTATCATTTTCTGTGAACATTCTTCCCTTCAAGATTTAAATCTAAGTTCCTAAGTCCATGTGGCTTTCCCCTTCTCCAGATTTCTGAGAGCCGTGGAGTTGGTGTGCACAGGGGATTACAACTGCTGCCGTGTCTTCTTGCTGACCTGAGATGCATAGGAACCATTGCCTTCCAGCCCAGTTTAGGTCTCTAATACTGCTATACTCCACTTCTCTCTGCCCCCTTTTCCTTTTCCCACCTCTCCTAAACCACTTTCACATACTTGCATGTCTTAATTCTCTAGGCTCTAAACTCTCTTTCTCTACCAATCCTCTTTTAAAATTTAAGTTTTACTCCTCCTCATCCACCAAGTCTCCTCCGTGTCTCCTAGTACATGAGGCTGAGAAGGCTGCTGCTGCTGCTGCTAGTGATGATGATGATGATGATGATGATGATGATGATGATGATGATGATGATGATGATTGATGGCCATGATATTCCTGTTGCTATGAAATACACAGAGGGAAGCATTTAACACACCTGGCATTCTATAAGTTGACCCAACAGAGCACATTGTTTCTTTTAAAACAGGGACAGAGATGACACCTTTTTTTTTTTCTTGAGAGTTGGATTATTTTGAATATGGGTAACCATGGGAAAGGCAGCTCTGAACTTGGAGTCACTCTTTGAAGCATATTTATACATAAATATTGGGTAAGCATGTGAGTATATGTCAGTGTACATGTCTATGATGCTTGTGTGATGGCTGTCTATGTGTCACAGCACATGTATGGAGGTCAGAGGACAGCTTTGTGGAGTTAGTCACTTTTATCCATACCAGTACTTTCTTGATAAGCTGAGCACAGTAGACCTTAACTCACATGCAGAGGTGAGTGTGTCAAGTGCAGAGTCTGCTGCCAAGAACAAGGAACAGATGAGTGCAGAAATCCTGGGTTTGTATCAAGAGTTGATTGTACATTCTTAAGCCTGCCCTTTTTTTTTTAAACTAGGTTTTCTACTTTTATCCTAGGAGAGCATTAAAGGTTTTAATCCTGTGGCCTGTAAGTTATCGGTCCAACTTGAGAGCTTGAGTTTGTGTTTTCAAAACACACACACAAAATCATCATTACATACGATATAACAATAAATAATAGGCTCTAAGAGCTAGGACCTATATCATTTGCACATTGTACATGGAGTAGAGGACATTTGCTAAGGCCTTGGAGAGTACGTAATATGTTAATTATCTTAGACAAGGACATTTGCTTCAAGAAATTTGGGAAACCCATAATGCTGCAGAGTATTTGGAAAACATTCCTCTGTTATTTCATGGTATACCACGGGACAGAATCAAAATGCGTTTATAACTTTAGCTAAGTCACATTGGACGAAGTGGTATACTGTATACCAAGTGCCAACCTTGAACCAAATAAAATCCACACATTTTCTTAATATTCACAGTTATTAATGGCATGTTAAAGGTTAGGAAGCTTAAATAAGAGGCACTTAGGTGGTTTGCAGAAGTGAAATATCCATTAGCAATTTCTATAGCAAATAGTTAGTGAGCACATAATATGTCCCAGATACTTTACATCTTTATTACCATGACTCTCATCACCTGGATTAAGGAAAGGAGGGCCCATTATTATCGGAGTGTGAGGGGATAATGAGCAATAGAAAGCAACAAGGCAGACGTAAGTCAGAAGATCAGCCAAAATATCACTGAAGATAGGAAGGGTGAACAGGCTTTAGGTGTGTTTGTACTATGCTTTCTAGTGTTCTTATACACAGCTTAGACCCATGGAAAGCACACTCAGTGGACATTCAGGTCTACAGAGTTGATATGTACATGATAATGCCTTTTTCTTTACCCAGGTAAGGTAGAAAGCAAAAATAGATGATGAAAAATTTTATGTTGTCATTGTCACCACCCACGTAGCACACTGTATTTCCAGTTGGGGTGGGGGAAGGTGGGACAAGAAGATTGGGAAGTTGAGACATCATTCTCTTTTCTCAACATCAAAGGCAAAGAAAAAGGCATTCTCATAACTCTCAACCGAGAAAAGGAGAGGTGAGGGAAGCCACTCAAAGCCACATAACTGATCTGTGGCAGATGCAGTAAGGCTGGCTCTGGACTTAATGCACAAACAAGGCTGGCTGCAGTGTTCACAATCCAATCTGTCTCATTGGGGTTTTTCCTCTATTGTGCATTACCTGGCTTAAAGAGCTAAGACAATGGGATGAAAGTATGTTGACTGCCAAGTCCTCTAAAGGATCCAGAAACAATTCTGTCCAGAGAACTAGAAGCAGCTGAACCTCATGGCTTTCCTATGTTTCTCTTTGTGCTGAGTTTAAGCACAGCTACTGGCTATCATTAAGGATTCACTTCAGACACCACTGCTTGTGTCTTTCCTGACTCTCCTTATTCTTACTTGGAGCATTTCCAAGCTTTATGAGCCCTTCATAGTCCCCCAGAGTCCAGCCTGGGGACCAAGTGGAACTAACAGAAAGTCAAATTTCTGGTTCAAGTTTAATGTAGCAGCAGCATCCTTGTCTCAACACTGACAGTAATGCCAGTGTAGGAAGTAGTAACAAGAAGAATTGCAGGTAGAAACAATAGCCCTGTGATCCTGTGGGTAGAAACAATAACCATTTGGCCCTATGGCTAGAAACAATAGTGTGATGGTCTGTGGGAACCATCTTTCTGCGTACTGGGATGTTTTAATATGTTAAGTAATGTGTTTCTCTTCCTCGGCCTTTCTTACATGATGAACATTCTCTTTCTTATCAGGAGCCCTTGCTTGTCTAGGACTGAAGGGAAGGAAGGGATGGTTCTATGTTGCTCCGTTAGTTAAGGTCAAAGTCTACTATTGATCAGATAGTCGTGTGTGTGTGTGTGTGTGTGTGTGTGTGTGTGTGTGTGTGTGTGTGTTTAAAATGAGAATTTAAGATCTGAACTTTGAAACAGTAAGGGATAACACAGGAGAACAGTGCCAGGGGAAGACCCCACAGACAGAAAACAAATCAAAGCCAGACAATGAAGTTCTATGGAGTGAGAATGCATCAGCCCAGAAATGAAATAATCAATGATAGGAAGACCACCTCTACCAAATAAGGGGAAGAGTACAAACTGGTAAGAAGAGAATATTGATCTAGAGTGGGTAAGGAACTTAAAAAAACACCAACAGCAACATTTCCAATTTATAGACAAAGTAAGCGTGCCTCTCACTCTTCACAAAAGAAGCTTCTTTTGCAACAGAGAGACCATTACAGAAAGCCCTGTAGCAGACCACCTGAAGTGGCCTGTCTTTCTATAATGGTATTCATTCCCTCTGGACTCCACAAATCTTTCCAGGTTAAAAGTCAGGGAACAGTTGACTGCAAGTAGCCCAGCCCCAGTTGGCATATCCACAACACAAACCCTATACCTAAGGCTCAGGGAACATTATGGAAGCCACGGGCAGAAAGATTCTAGAGCCATTAGGTCAGGGAAGTTTTCTGTGCTATGGTGTTTTCTGTCTATGTCAGGTAAGCTATATGCGTGAAATCTCAGTGATTTAATGGTTGCCTAAACAAGAAATGGACAATTCCAACACCAGTTTGCATTCCAATGTAGGTGAGAAAAGTCCTACAGGCTCCCGTTGCTAGATAGAGAGCTATAAGAAATGAATAGTTGTTAATAGAGCAAGATGCAGTCTTCTCCAAGGATGACTATGGTTATCTCTAAACACACACACACACACACACACACACACACACACACACACACAGACACACACTGTTCGACTTCCAAACTATCCACAGGAAATGACCACACACCAAACAAAAAATATGTGCATGCTCATATTCAGTTTTATAGTGTTGTAGTATCTAAGATATGGAATAGAATCATCAAGGGATGGGTGAGCAAATACAACATGAAATATTATTAAACTATATAAAATGTGGTCTACTATTATCTTTATATATAATAGACATGTATAAACATGAACTGGTGAACACTATATTAAGTGAAATAAGTCAAAGATATAAAGGAAAATTCTCCATGGGTGTGTTCATATGTGGTCTTAAAAAGTCAACCAGGGGAGCCAACCCACCAGCCACACTGGCCTGGGAATGACCTGGGAATCAAGTGATCGTCACTCTCCTTCCTATTCTCTATTTCCAATTCCCCAGTCTCATCCTTAGCCTTGTAGGAGACCACCTGAAGTCTGTGTCTTTCTTCTCTGCCTCAATTTTCTGGGGACTCCACAAATCCTTCCAGGAATCAGTCTTTCCTCCTTATCCCATTCCTTTGTATCAGCTGCCAACAGTTGAGGTCCTCTCTACCAGGATATCTGATGTCTATGCCTGCCTGGTAGTCAGATAGCTGATTTCCACTGTCCATCCTGTCTTTAGTTCCACTCTCTAGTCTTATCCCTAGCCCCGAAGTAGTCCACATGCAGGGGCATGTCTTCACTCTTTGCTTCTGTTCCCTGGTGACTCAACAGATGCTCCAGACAAAACCAACTTTCTTTCCTCCTTTGAGTCCTTCCAGCCCATCCTCATTCTTTCCTGTAAGCTTCTAGAAACACATTCTGCCAAGAGTCCATAGTCACCACACCTGGCAAAGACCCAGAAGCATTCCCTCACAGGCCACCCACAACCATCACACTCTCTTAAGTACCAGACTGGGTAATAGGAACTAAGAACTGGAGTACCCTCCTAACAAAGACAAGATGAGATATAAACACTTAGAATCACAATCATCCCAAACCCAGATGCCTAGACACATCCAGTGTGAAACTACAATCAATAATAGCCAGAAAATATGTTTCCACCAGAATGCAGCAAATTGGTTACAGTAAGGTCTGATAAATACAATGTCACTGAAGCATAAGTCAAAGACTTCAAAATAGCTACTATTCCATGTTCCTTAAAGACCTTACAAAGATAGGAAGAAACCTATTAATAAAATCTATGAAAAGGAAACCATGGAAAGAAATGAAGAAAACAGTTCAAGACATGAACATAGAAATAGAATCACTAGAGAAAATCCAGACAAAGATAAAACTAGAAACTAAAAATTTAAGAAGTCAAGCAAACACTTTAAAATTAAGCCTCAACAACAGAATACAAGAAATGGAAGAAAGAATCTCTGCCATTAAAGACAATATAGAAAGAAATGGATACCTTAATCAAATAAAATGTTAAATCTTAACAAATCTGCCCCCCCCAAAAAAATCCAGGAAATCTGGGACACTGTTAAAAGACCAAATCTATGAATAATAGGATGAGAGGAAGTAGCATATACCCTGAACAATAAGGTATAGAAAATATTTTCGATAAAATCTTAGAAGAAAGAAGTTCCTGTCTAGGTACAGAAAGCATGCAGAACACCAAATGCAAGGAACCAGAAAAGAATTTCCCTCGGCAGATATAATCAAAACAATAGAAGTACAGACTGAGCAATATTAAAAGCTGCACGGGAAAAAGACCAAGTCACATGTAGTCCAGCCTATTAGAGTAATATCTGAATTCTCAGTGAAGATTCTAAAATCAGAAGGGCCTGAGAAAATGCTCTAGAAACTCTTCAGAAATCACAGATGCCATCCCAGACTAAATAACTAGCAAAACTTTCAGTTACAATATATGGCGAAATGTAGAATCTCTTCTGTGCTGTATGTAAGTATCACCTATCAATAAAAAGCTAAATGTCCTATTTATTAGCTGAGGCAGGAAATATATGGTAAAAGTTTCAGTAGAGAGAGAAGAACTGTTGGATAGATTCAGGTACAGAAACAGACTCACCCTGAATCTGAGGGACATGGTTACATGAAACTAAGGAGAGGTGACTAAGCTTATGGCAGACTTAGACTAGATTAAATGAATAGTTATGAGCTAGTCAGAGAACAAGCCCTAGCTTATGGCTTAGACATTTATTCATAAATAATAAGTCTCTGAGTCGTTGCTTCGGGAACTGGGGCATGGGTGGAAAAGCCAGCAGTTACAGACAAATAATAACATTTCATGGTGAAATAAAATGTAAGCAGTATCTATCTACCTACCAATTTATACCTACAGAAGGTCCTAGAAAAAAAATTTTCTACCTGAAAAGGTAAACCACACAGAAAAAAACACAAGGAATATCAGGCCAGTAAATCAAAAGAGGGGCAATGTATTTATATCAACACAACAAATTTGGGAATCAGCAAATGCTGCTCAGTGAAAACTTAATATAAATGGTCTCAATTCCTTAATAAAAAACACATCCTAATGATTGGAATTGAAAACAGGATCCATCCTACTACTATATCCAAGAGAAACAGCTTAACATCAAGGATGGATACAAATTCAGGCTACAAAGATGGAAAATGATATTCCAAGAAATGAACGTAAGAAGTAAACTAGTATATCCATTTTAATATTTTATAAAATAAACTTCAAAGTAAACTAATCAGAAGAGATAGGGAAGGGGACAACACATTCATCAAAGCAACATTGCAAATCTTAATATCTCTGCAGAAAACACCAGGGTACCCGTGTTCATAAAAGAAACAGATCACACATTGACTCTCAAACATATTTAGTGAGTGACTTCAACATCTCACTCTGGCTAATAGACAACCCAATAAAAAATAAACAGAGAAATGCTGCAGCTGACTGATACCATAAACCAAATGGACCTAACAGATATTTACAAAACATTTTACCAATTCACAAAAGATTATACCTTCTTCTGAGCATCTTCTAGGACTTCGTCTAAAACTGACCACATACCTGAATACAAAGCGGTTCTCAATAAATACAGGAAAACTGAAATAACATCCTGTATCCTATCTGACCACCACAATTTAAATCTGGGTATCACTAGAAACAAGAGTAAGCTTAAAAACCTCATGGAAACTCAACAACTTACTATTGAATAAAAATATGACTCAAGAAAGAACTTTAAAAAAAAACCTTTTAAAATAGGGTAAAAATAATAACAAAATGCCCAAACATATGTAATATATATGAGGTATATCATATTAGTAACCTAAAATACCTGAAAACTTTTGAACAACAAAACAAAGGAAATCATACCCAAAAGGAGAAGAAACAAGAAATAACCAAACTCTGCTGGAAACAATAGATTAGAAACAACTAATCAGAGAAAAGAAATACAAAGAATCAAAAAAAAAAAGACTTGTTTTTTTTAAATATTAGTAAAATTGACCAACCCTTAGCCAAATTAATTAAAAGACTGAGAGAGAAGATTCAAATTAACAAAGTTAGAAATAAAAAGGGGGACATAATAACAGACATGGAGAAAATCCAGAGAATCATAAAGACACACTTTATTATTTATTTATTTATTTTTAAAAAAAACTGTACTCTACCACATCGGAAAAATCTAAAAGAAATGTATAATTTTCTTGGTATATTCTGCCTACCAAAGTTAAATTAAGATCAGATAAGTAATTTAAACAGACCTATAATCTCTAGTGAAATAGAAGCAGTAATTAAGTCCCCCCACCCCGAAAAAGAGAAAAAAACAGCCCAAGGCCAGATGGTTTTAGAACAGAATTCTTCCAGACTTTCAACAAAGAGTTAATGCCAATACTCTACAAATTACAACACAAAATAGAAACAGAAGGAACTTTGTCCAATTATTTTTATGATGCCAAATTTTCTCTGGTATGTAAGCCACATAAAGACCCAACAAGGAAAAAAAACCTACAGAACAATTTCCATTATGACTGTAGATGCAAAAGTATAAATAAAATACTTCTCAATAAAGTAACTTGCGAACCAAATTCAAGAACACATAGATTAGTGTTTTACTCAGCCAGCATTGTAGAAATTTCCTCCCACAATATATAGGAACAAATATAGAGACCCCCAACTGGACACTGTACAGAGTGAGAAAACTCTCAGTCCTAATGGGATGTCTCCATCAAAATCCCTTCTTTCAGGCTCAGGAAAATTTATGGGAGAGGAAGTGGAAAGGTTCTAAGAGCCAGATGGGCTAAAAGACACCAGGACAGCAAGTCCTTCTAAATAGAGCATGGCTAACACACACATGAACTCACAGAGACTGTGACAATACATACAGGGCCAGCAAAAGTTTAAACCAGATGGAGTCGCAGCACTGAGAGGGGAAGTGGACAAAAGTCTTCATCCCTAACCCAGAAGCTATCTCTGATGGACAGTCACTCACAAAGGAAAACTTAGTTTTCTTCAATGGAGCATTACTGGCTAGACAAAACACTTTTAAGGACCCATGCTCAGTAGTAGATGGAGAACAGAAAAAACAAAAACAACAACAACAACAAAAAAACCTTCCATGTCATTTTTGGAGTCTTCTATGTATATATTATGGATTTCTGCTTGTGTGAATCTGTGATTCTTTGTGTCTATATGTGTTTCTTGTGCTTTTTCTTTGACTCTTTTCCTTCTGTTTGTTTTGTCCCATTCTGGTTTATTTTTATCTTATTTTATTATTATTTTTAGATCCCTGTTTTCTAATGAGAGAGAGAGAGAGAGAGAGAGAGAGAGAGAGAGAGAGAGAGAGAGAGAGAGGAGGTATTTGGTAGGAGGGTAATAGGATGAGTTGGGTGAGCAGACAGTGCAATCAGAATATACAGTATGAAAAGCCTATTTTCAATTTTTAAAATAAGAAATTATCAACTAGAATGCGTAATAGTGATTAATAGAGACTGTGGGGGAAACCCTGCTAATTAATGTCACAATCTTCCATGTCCAAATAGCACCCCTGAGCTCAAGAGAAAATGAAGGACTCCCTTTACCAGCAGGGCTTCCCCTTCTCTGACCTTGTCTGGGGAGCCTGACGCCCCACACGCTCCACCTGGGGAAGATAGAATTATCCTTGGCAGACCTACAAGTTCAACTTCCTCTATCCTGATAAGAATCTACTCAGAAGTAACTTGGATTCCTGGAAAGCCTGTCCATACAAATGAGCTATTCACAGCCAAAGATTTTACAATCACCCTGAAAATTCCCGATCTCCAAGGTTCATATACAGCCCTGGCCCACCCAAAGAAAATATATGTGCCCAAGCCCACCCTGGATAAAAGCACGTGAACAAGTTAAGATCATCATTAAAGTCCTTGGAGAACTCCTCACTCCCAGTCAGACCAGGATTGTGAGGACTGTATCTGGATTCCACTTCATCCTTCCATCCTGGTGTACAGCGGTGCTTGGAGACCCTGAAGGAGGAAAGGCAAGATGCAGAACCACTGCTGGACCTCAACGCATATACCACAAGAGACTGAGATCAGTGTGTATTCAAAAGGGATAGTGTTAAGTGAGGGAACAAGAAGTCAGAAGTATAAGTTCTAGAATCTATGGAACTGTGTGGGATATATTTCACAGTAACCTATATTTTTATGAATAACTAGAAGACAGGAACTTGAAAGCAACAACAACAACAAAAGGATAAAGTGGTTGATAAATAGGAATTATTTGTTTCATAGTGTGATTGTCAGAATGTGTTTTTCTCATCCTCAGGTAAATTGAAAGTATCCCATCTTTCAATGTTTATTAGATTGATAAGTAAGTTAGATATAAGAATTTTGTTTGGCAGTTAAGTTCACTCAAAAAATGAATTAAAGTTGTGAAATTTGTTTTTAGGAAAAGTCATTCTAAGCAGAAGGGGTGGTCAAGTCCTCAGGCATTCTGCATGTGAGTTCAATCATCACACCCACAAGTAAGCACAATGTTTATACTGCTCAAAACTTTTCAACTTAAAACGTGGTGATATAACCATTAATGACTTGAATTTGATTGTTATATGAACTAAATGTGTATCCACGAATTTGTATCACTAAAGAAAAATGACTAAAAAGAAAACAATGGAAATTTTCGTAAGACTTTAGGTGATAACATCCATGAGGCATAGCTCAGGACCCTAGGTAGAAAATGGCTTCCAAGATTTCTTGTTTTGTTGTGTATACCACCAATCACAGCTGCTGGGGCAGGCACATTGCTCAGGTGAAATGTGTTAATTAAACAGTTAATTGTGGTGTCTGATCAGCACACATTTTTATTGATTGAAAATGTGTCTGAATCTTATTTTCACAGCATTATCACATTGTCCCCATCCAGAAGATTTGTGTGTGTGTGTGTGTGTGTGTGTGATGAAATATATGTGTACACATACAGACACATCCATACACATGGATCATTTCAACTATTTTAAATGCAACAAATAAACCAAGACCCAAAGAAGACAAGTGAGAAAATCCTCCATTGATTGAGATGAATTTTCTCACCATTCAAAGGGTGAGAGTTTGAAATAATTGGTTTGAGTTCAAAGGAAAAACACAAAACAAATAATTAATCAATGGTAAAAAACAAAATAATTTTCTGGAGGCGTGGGACTGACTTGGAACAGGTACAGAGAACTTTCTAGCAAAGATCAGTATGTTCTATCTCTTGAGGTTGACGTATACCGTATGGTTGTCTATCATGATCAAAACTCATTAAGGTGCAGCACAAAAATCGTATTTCATTGAGTAGAATTACATTCCAACTTAAAACCTCAGAAGTCTTAAAATAAGGCTACTTTCTAGTGTTCTTAAACTAGTGATGTTTGAGGTTTGAATAATTCCTTGAGGTTGTTGATGGTTGGCCCTTTTGTCTAGTCTCAGAGCCATGAACTCTGAGATCAGTGGGTTTAGGGATCAGACCCCAGGACTGTGACCTATAGCTGAGTCCTTAAGGACCAGTGCTTCAATATCCTTCTCAGCTATATATGGATATCATCAGCTCTGGCTTCACATGGTGGTTGATTACTTATTTGTTTATTTATTTGAATATATGACTGCATGTGTATGAACACCATAGCGTGAGTATAGAAGTTCAAGAACAGCCTTTCACTTTCTTTGAGCCAGGGTCTCTTGTTTGCTGTTATGCATGCTGGGTTAGCTGGCCTGTGAGCTCCTGGGGTTCTTTTGTTTCTGCCTCCCATCTTTCCATAGGAGCACTGGAATTGTAGGTGTTTCTATTGTGCATCCAGCTTGTATGTGGCTCTGAGGATTTGACCTATGGTTCACAAGCTTGTGAGCCTTGTGCTTTACCTACAGAGCCATTATCTCAACCTCTGGCTGTTTGAATTGCATGGAAAGTTCTGAGACTATCTGACATCGATCAGAACAGTTCGATACCAGGATGGTTTCCCTGACATTAATCTGGATCATTTGGGATTGTGGAGGTTAAGGTCCTTAATCAGTGACACAAGTCACAGGTCTTTGGCTGTTCAAGAGCACCATACCGCTGACTGCCTGCTTGCTCTGCTCAGTGGGCACTACAGATATGCCTGCTTTGAAGACTGTTAGCCAGGACAGTTAGTGGAAAGGAGAGCGTTCTCCTCACAAATCTGTAGCAATACTGTGTAACTTCTTGAAAGATAAGCAGGGCTGAGAGCAGCACATAACCTTTAAAAGCTAAATAAAGTCCATAGATGTTATGAAAGGTTCTCAGAGAAGATGGAAAAGAAATGCTGCAATAGTTTGAGGGGTTTTCATGCTAGATCAATAATTGTGATAAGCTTTTGCTGAGCTTTTTTTTTCCTTTCCTTTAGAGACATAAACTTATGAAAATGGCAGGTGTGCATTCCCCCCTCAGGGAATAAATTCAAGATACATTCAAGTGATGTTAAATTAATGTTCCTTCACTGCTTTTATTGAGAGCCTATTATTATCTAGATACAGGTCTGAGAGCAGAGGAAGATGTATAGAGAATAGAAATTCTCTGGGGAATTTCAACTATAAGAGGAGGAATGTGTGTGCACAAATCACTGCAACACCCAAGCATAGCAAGCAGTCTGTCCTAGAGACAGAGCAAACCCTGCTAGGAGGGTTGCTGGGGGAAGGAGTTCTGAATTGGGAGTTGAGAGATGCTTGATAGAGCTGTTGCCATGTGGGTCCAGTGATAAGGATTTCTCTAGCAGTGGTGATATGATAGATACAAGGTCCAAGGGCAACTGAATCCATATTGTCCATCATCTATATCCTTTCCTTTGCATCTTCAAGATAGGGCAAAGAACAAGAGTCATTCTTTTTAAGGAATGCAGAATCACCTTAACAGTGTTTCTCCCTAAAGGCTGAGAGAATCATGTCACTCAGGCTCAGAGCAATGACAGCACTTCTGACTGTGCCCAAACAAGTAATCCTTACTGCCTCCAAATGTTGGCTGTTTGTGGGCAAAAATAGATTACTATGTTTAAGTAGAATTTTGGTCTCAATTATCATATAATTATGTGAACCAGAATGAGGAAAGAATGAATATACCTATCCTGTGCTTGGGAACCAGAGACTTTCATAATCTAATTTTAAGAAACAGAGAGTGTATGCATGCATGACTTCAGTGATCACATGTCCTATAATATAAGGTAGTAAGAACTTTTAGTGTTGGTCAGTTAGATTACAACTCCTTATTTTCTACCTAGAAGGAGCAGAGAGAGAATGTCCACATGACTTTAGTGAATGACAGGGTGAAAGCGATCTCAACAAAGGGAGGAGTCTGTGCTGAATCTTAGGCCTCTGAGAGAGAGGTGGTGTCTGGAGACAGAAGAGTTCCCTGTGATTTGCAGGACAAGAAATTGCCAGGCTGTGATGGGTGATATGCCTGACTGTGCTGGTTTAGACGGAGAGCCAGAATCTACCCTGCTTACCAAAGGGTTTCTAGACTTCATGATTCCTTCAAACACATCATTGCATTCATTCACATTTCATATATATTAATCTAGATTTCTTTTCTGTTGATGTGATAGCATGACTACAAAGCAACTTGGTGAAGAAAAGGCTTATTTGGTTTATAGTTTAACAATCCATCATTGAGAGAAGCAAAGGCAGGATTCTGGAACAGAAACTGTGAGGAGGTGCTGCTACTTTACTGGTTTACTCCCTCTATCTTGCTCAGCAACCTTTCTTGTATAGTCAAGGCCCACCTGCCTAGGGATGGTAACACCCACAATGGTCTGAGCCCAACTCCCAACTACACCAATTAGCAATCAAGAAAATGGCTCAGAGATGTGCTCACAGGCCAGTCTGTTGAAGTTTCCAGTTTCTCTGAGACAGTAGGTTGTATCAAATTGATGATGAAGACTTACTAGCATGTATACTACAAGAGTTTCATTCCATCAGTATGAATATGGAGGGTCAGAGCACCCGAGGTATTTATCCAATTCACTCAGCATGTAAATAAATGGCTGCTAGATACTATCAATCTGCTTTTTCTTGGTTCTAATATGCCCTTGATGATACTGCCTCAAATTGTGAAACTGGGGTTCATTCAATGTTTAACAACAAGTAAGTACAAAAACATATGCATGTGAATAAAAACACAAATACACACATAGAGAGAGAAAGAGAGAGAGAGAGAGAGAGAGAGAGAGAGAGAGAGAGAGAGAGATCCTAACTTTTGCCTAAAAATAACAGCTTTGATGGTAATCATGCAACTTTCTGGTTTTGTCTTAGGTTATTCCCATTAGTGGTCATAGATTTTTTTACTTAGACTAATTGCTATGGATCAAAATTTCAATAGTAATTTGAATCAGGCTGGGTGGAATTCTACAAGAATCTTACAGAACACCAAACAGATTGGACCAGAAAAGAAAATTCTCCTACCACATAAAAAAATAATCAAAACACTAAATGTTAGAACAAAGAAAGAATATTAAAAGATGCAAGGGAAAAGCGCCAAGTAACATATGAAGGCTGATCTATCAGAATTACACCTAACTTCATGACTGAGACTCTAAAAACTAGAAGGGCCTGTCTTGTAGACTCTAAAGAACCAGAGATGTAAGCCCAGATTATTATACCCAGTAAAACTTTCAATCACCATAGACAGAGAAACCAAGATATTCCAAGACAAAATCAAATTTAGACAATATCTTTCCACTAACTCAGCACTACAAAAGATACTAGAAGCAAAGCTCCAACCCAATGAGGCTAACGGCACTGAAGGAAACACAAGAAATAATTTCGCACAATTAAAATCATTAGAAGAGAAACACACACACACACACACACAAATACATACACTACCACAACCAACAACAAAAACAGGAATTAACAATCACTGGATATTAATATCACTCAACATCAATGGACTCAATCCTCAATAAAAAGACACAGGCTAACATAATGGATGCATAAACAGAATCCATTATTCTGCTATATACAAGAAACACATCTGGTCAATAAAGATTGATATTACCTCAGAGTAAAGGGCTAGGAAAAGGTGTTCTAAGCAAGCATATCCAAGAAGACAAGCTGGAATAACAATTCTAATATCTAATAAAATAGTGTTTTACCAAAATTAATTAAAAGAGATGAGACCGACACTTCATACTCATCAAAGGAAAATCCGCCAAAAAGACATCTCAATTCTGAACATCTATGTCCCAAATGCAAGGCCATCCACATTTGGTAAAATAAACATTATTAAAGGTTAAATTACATATTAAACCACACATATTAATAGTGGGAGCCTTGAACACACCAAATCTCATCAATGGATGGGTTATTGAGACAGAAACTAAATAACACAGTTTCTTACTAGATCACCATGGATTAAAGATGGACTTCAGTTTCAACAGAAACATTAGAAAGCCTACATACTCATGGAAATTGAACAACTCTCTACTCATTGATCACTGGGTCAGGGAAGAAATAAAGTAAGAAATTAAAGAGTTTTTAGAATTTAATTAAAATAAAGAGCACAACATATCCAAATTTACAAGACACAATGAAAGCAATGTTAAGAGGAAAGTTCAAAGCACTAAGTACCTTCATAAAGAAATTGGAGGATTCTCATAAGAAATTAAAAGCTCAAGGCAAAAAAAAAAAAATCAAACACACTTAAGAGGAATAGATAGCAGGAAATAATCAAAGTCAGGGCTGAAACAATCAATCAGAAACAAAGAAAACAATATAAAAAGTCAACAAAACCAAGAGCTGGTTCTTTGAGAAAATCAACAAGATAGACAAAACTTTAGCCATAACTAACTAAAGGGCAGAGAATCAGTACCCAAATTAACAAAATTAGAAACAAAAAGGTAGACATAATAGACACTGAGGAAATTTAAATAGTCATTAGGTCTTACTTCAAAAGCCTGTACTCCATAAAATTTGACGATCTAAATGAAATGGACAGTTTTCTGGACCTATACCAATCACCAAAGTTAAATCAAGATCAGATAAATTATAACCCCTAAGGAAATAGAAGTAGTCATTAAAAGTTTTCAACAACAACAACAAAACAAACAAACAAAAAACCCAAAAGGCCCATGGCCATATGGGTTTAGCACAGAATTTTACCAGAATTTCAAAAAAAAAAAAAAAATTAACACCAATACTTCTTGAACTATTTTACAAAACCACACCTAGACTCAACAAAAAAAGAGAATTTCAGACCGATCTTCCTCATGAGCAGCGACACAAAAATATTCAATAAAATACTTGCAAACCTAGTCTAAGAACACACCATAATCAACTGGGATTCATCCCAGGGATGCAGGGGTGGTTCAATATCAATATAATCTACCATATAAACAAACTGAAAATAAAAAAAAAACAACACATGATCATCTCATTAGATGCTGAAAAAGCCTTTGGCAAAATCCAACATACCTTCATTAAAAGTCTTGGAAGATCAGAAATACAAGGTGCATACCTAAACATAATAAGGGCAACATACAACAAGCCAATAGCTAAATCAAATTAAATGAAAAGAAACTTAAAGCAATTCAACTAAAATCAGAGAAAAGACAAGGCTGTACACTTTCTCCCTATCTTTTCAAAATAGTAAATGAAGTTTTATTTAGAATAATAAAACAACTAAGGAGATCAAGGGAGTACAAATTGGAAAGGAAGAAGTTAAAGTATCATTACTCACAGATGATATGAAAGTATACATAAATGACCCTGAAAATTTTACCAGAGAATTCCTACAGCTGGTAAGCACCTTCAACAAAGTGACTGGATATAAAATTAACTCAAAGAGATCAGTAGCCCTTCTTCAGACAAATAATAAATAGGCTAAGAAGAAGTTAGGGAGACAGCACCCTTCACAATAGTCACAAATAATATAAATATCTTGGTGTATCTATCACCAAGCAAGTGAAAGACCTATTTGACAAGAACTTCAAGTCTCTGAAGAAAGAAATTGAGGAAGATATTAGAAGATGGAAAGATCTCCCATGCTTACACAATGGTAGGGTTAATATAGTGAAAATGGCCATGTTACCAAAAGCAATTTACAGATTCAACGTAACTTCCATCAAAATTCCAACATAATCCTTTACCGATATTGAAAGAACAATTCTCAATTTCTTATGGAAAAACCAACCAACCAACAAACAAAAAGCCCAGGATAGCTAAAACAGTCCTGAAGAATAAAAGAACTTCTGAGGTATCACCATCTTGACTTCAAGCTATATTGTAGGGCAATAATAATAAAAACTGCATAGTATTGTTAAAGAAAGAGACAGGTTGATCAATAGAATCAAGTCAAAGATCCAGAAATAAACCCACACACTTAATGATTCTTGTGTTTGACAAGAAAGCCAATACCATACAATGAAAAAAGGAGAGTCTCCAACAAATAATGCTGGTCTAACTGGGTATCTGCATGTAGAAGAATGCAAATAGTCCCATGTTTATCATCCTGCAGAAAACTCAAGTCCACGTGGATTAAAGACCTCAATGTAAAACCAGATATACTAAATTCAGTAGAACAAAAAGTGGGGAATAGTCTATAACTCATACTGGAGACAACTTCCTGAACAGACCAACAATGGCTCAGGCTCTAATATCAATAATTAATAAACGAGACCTCATGAAACTGAAAAGCTTCTGTAAGGCAAAGGACACTGTCAATAGGACAAACCAGCAGTCTACTGATTGAGAAAGGATCTTAGCCATCTCTATATCTGACAGAGGGTTAATACATAAAGAACTCAAGAGGTTAGATGCCAACAACCCAAATAACCCAATTAAAACATGGTGTACAGAGCTAAACAGAGAATTTTCAACAGAGGAATCTCGAATGGCAGAGAAGCACTTAAAGACATGTTCAATGTCTTTGGTTTCAGAAAAATGCGAAACAAAATGACTCTGAGACTCCACCTCACACCCATCAGAATCCCTAAGATCAAGAAACAGCTCACGGCAGTGAGAATGTGGAGCAAGAGAAACACTCCTTCATTTCTGGTGGGAATGCAAACTTGTACAACCAGTCCTGAAATCAATTTGGTGGTTACTCTGAAAATTAGGAATAGAGCTACCTCAAGACCCAGGCATATACCCCCAAAATGCTCTACCATACCACAAGGACACTTTCTCAACTATGTTCATAGAAGTATTATTCATAATAGACAGAAACTGGAAACAACAGCAGGGAGGGGAAGGGGATGTAGTGTGTGAGGGATGAGGGAGAGGATCTGTGTGAGGAGAGACTGGAGGAAGAATGGGAGTATTGGGAATATTTGGGATGCAAAGTGAATAAGAAACCAAATGAAAGAAAAGACCCAATATGAATCAAAAAACAAAAGCAAAACAAAACAAACCCCAAAACGGGACTGGGCAGATCTTGTGTGTGTATGCTGAAAAGCAGTCACCAGGAAGACAGCATTAAGGGACATCATTGAAAGTCTGCGATTGGAATGGAAGGTTTACTCTCTGCTCCTCTTCCTGTTGCACAATCTACTCACCATGATGAATGTGTCCATTCTCCGCTGCCCCAGAAAGGCTTCCTAAGGAAAATATGCAAATTTATTATATGCTTTCTTCTTGCCTGATTTCTTTCCACGTTTATTAAAAATTTAAATACAAACTATATTTGCTGCTCTAAGCTATATGAGCACAGAAGCAAATATGACCCAGTCCCTGACCTCAGACACATCATAGTCTAGTTAAGCAGCAAGAGACGAAGTCCCCAAGTCTTTCCCCTGCATTGCTGTGGTAGCTGCTACACAGATGTGCTGTCACAAACAGTACTGCTCATTGTGGTGAATCCTACTGCTGTCCTTGTTTTTTCTACATTCCATATTCTCCATCTTTTGTGTTTGGAACCATTCCCTTTAATGGTGATGATGCATTTTGGAATGTTAAGACCAATCAATTACAGAATACTAGGCTTTAATGACAAACTGTCTTAAGAAGAGTTATTTTCCTCCTTCACATAACAGCTTAGAAAAATATGACTTTACCTAATAGCATATTTGCAGTTACAAGAATAGATGCATAAAGATGCTATGTAGAGAAAAATTAGGAACAAGAGAAAACCAGAAAGTTATTCCATGACATCAAGTCTCATGTTTGTGCCCTAGCTATCTCATGATATCAACAATATTCCTGCTTTGATACACTTAGAGTTTTCTAATCAATATTCTCAAATAAGAGAATTTGTATGCTTAAGTTATATAGAGATGAGTTAATTTGCTTTACTTTTTGAGATAGGTTTTCCTATGCAGTGCAGGCTGGGCTTATTGGCTATTCAGCCTAGATTAGCCTTCATCTTACCAATTTCTTGTCCCAGCCTAGTAACCTAAAGGATTACAGCTGTGTACCATCATACCAGGCTTAGGTTGAATTTTAGTCATTTCAAATTACATTTAAAAAGTGATAATTGGTATCAAAAGTGGGGATGAAAGTTTGGGGGGCTGAAGTATGAAGGTGGATTTATGAAGAAGTGATAAAGAACTCTATTTGTTTAGAGACAGTTTTGCTATATAACTCTGGCTGCCCTGGAACTCACTACGCAGACCATGCTGGCCTCGAACTCATGGAGATCCAACTGTCTCTGCCTCCTGAGTGATGGGAGATGCCAGACTCTCTTTATGATTACTACCCCTCTTCAAAAACACAGCTGCCATGCTCATCTACAATTTTGTGACCATTTTATTGCAAGATAGCACAGTCTCTTGTTGCAGCTCTCTAGAGTTCCCATCAGACATAAACCTTATGTTCAAAACTCCATACTATTAGGATTTTTGGATTTTAGGGTCTGTAATTTAGTCTTTAGTATACTTCTACAACTCGGGGACAAATTGATACATCTTAAAGCAAAAAGAAGCTGAGTGCTCCTTTTTTTTCATATAAAGACTCATGTAGGTGATGGTAGCAATTTCAACCTGTAAAGGTCAGACAGTGATGCGGACACTCAGTGGAGTTGTGAAACCCAGTTTCTTAACCTCACAATAAAGTTAATATGAGCACAGACAGGATGTTGTGAAATAGGGAAAAGGTGAGCATTTTCTGTGGCCTGGATGGCTGGGATACAATGTGGGGGAAGGAATAGGATTGTCCTTGATTCATCTCCCTGCCCTATTCTTCACTTCTCATTGAGGCAGGATTCAGAGCAGAAGCCATTAATCTGAGGCCAAAGAGGACAGTCAGAATGTCAGGGCTATTGATAAGCCATCAAAAGGGCAGGATCTTGATTCAAAGATAATGATCAGACATGGTGTATGGCCTTGGTCCGGCAGTCTGCAGAAAATGAAACTGTCAGATAGCCAACTTGTTTTTAAAGAATATTTATGGCTAAAGGAACACTAAACATCATAAAAAGTGATCTGGATTTTCCATTCCAAATACTGTGGTTCATTGCAGTATTTGAGGTTTAGTCAGAGCACAGGGTTTCTTGTTACTGTGTTGATTCTCTCAGGAGTGGCTCAGGGTGACAGCTAAGGGAGTTCACCTAATTGTGAATCCTTGGAAATTGGTTCTGAAAGGAATATAGGCTTTTTGTGTGTTTGTTTGTTTCATTTTTGTCATATGAAAACAGAGGAAGCCATAGTTCTATACATCACCATTGAGGAACTGTATATGTAAATAGGACCAATGTATCCTTTGTCTCTCCCTTCACAGGATATTTGATATTTGTATTGACCAATAATTTCAGAGCTATTAATTATAGGAATCAATTATAATTATATTTAACAGTAAAATTTAAAGCATCTTCCTTGTCCCTTGTATATTTCTGAAAGAGAGAGAAAAACATGTTATTAAATAACGCTACAGTTGAAAGTAAGAAATAATGTCTGAGGCCCAAAAGATGGCTCAGTAGTCAAGAACAGCTGATGCTTTTCAGTTCCCAGAACCCACATGACAACTCACAACTATCTGCAACTCCAGTCACTGGGATTAAAACACTGTCTTCTGGCATCTGTGAGCACCAGACACACACATGATGCCCAGACATATATGCAAACAATAAACATTTTTAAAGGAACATATTGAGAAGAGATTTCTGGAATCAAGAGACTTCGAGCTTCAAAAACAAATCTCTAAATAAGGGCCTCTAAATCAACTGATCAAAGTTCATATGTACTCAGAGAGACTGAAATAGGAAGTACAGGCTCTACAGGGATATACAGTATAGCCCTACAGGTATATATATTAGAGCTTTCAATTTAGTGCTTTTATTGGACTCTTGCATGTGTGAATGAGTGGATCTCTGCTTCTTGTGCCTTTTCTTGGGGCTCTTTCTTCCTTGTTGGTTTGCATTGTTCAACATTGATGTGATAGTTTTGTTTTATTTTATTATATTAAAAAAACCGACACATCTCTGATATCCAGTTTGCTCCTGGAAAGGGAAGACATAATCAGAGGAGATGAGATGTAGTCAGTCTAATATAGATCTTTCATATGCTCCAGGGGAACCCAATCCCCAAGAACTCTCAGCTTTACTGGAATTTCTGGCTCACTCTAATATTGCCTGAACCAAGTTAGTGTTTTCCCAGATAATTCTATTTTGCATTAAGATGACTGAAAAATGGATTTTCCTCCATTTCAACATAAAGGAGCCCTGAAAGACTCCTTATCATTTTCATGGGGGCATTGAACATTAGTATAATGTAGTAGAGAGTTTCCAACTATTAGAAAAATTCTAAATTGAGGATTTACTGGACACTGTTAATTAATTAATTAGAATCACTATAAAGGAAAAATTTATATGTTATTATTAACAATCTTCCAATCATACATTTATTAACTTCAAAAATAGGAGAATTTGATCAGGTACCAGGTGATTTACTCAATAAAGGCCATTTAACTAAATCAAAGTGCAAAGCTCTGAGACTTCATTAGATCAGGTCCAGTCTGGGTTCCTACTCTATTACCTACTAATGGTATTTCTTTGAAGAACTTAATTAACCTCTTGGTTTCCCTTTTCTTTGAAGCTAATGTGGTACCATGAATGATGTGAGACTTAATGAAACTATAAGTAAGGCAGTATAAGTATTCCAACAAGAAATGATGTTCTTGTTGAGGTGCCCAGTTACTTTTTGTTTCTTATCAACGTATTTTCATTTACAGTATTATTAACACTGAGTCGGAAGCATTGATTTCTACAGTGTTTTGATAATTATTCAGAACTCTATATAACTGTTGTGGACTGATTCTACCTTACCTCTTTGGACAATGCTCAGTGTCCTAAGAGGTGAAAAGCATCTCAAAATGATGCCCAAAAGAGACTGAAAAAATGTACAGAGAAAAAATATTTATACTCAAGTTCCCTATACATGTCTCTCCCTTTTTCATTTTACAAGAACCAGTGGAACATAATTATCAAAACTCAATTAAGATAAGCTTGTCTTAAAAAATAAACACACATTCAATTTATACCATTTCTGAGAATTAGTTTAGTAGGGAAAAAAAGTTTGCATAATATTGTGAAATTTCTCATTCAACTTGCAGCCAGAGAACAAGGACTATGGCAATAATTGCCCTTTTTATGATTCACTGCAATTTAGGGTAAGCCCTGCTGTAATTACAGTCTTGCAGAGGAAGTATCTTATGCTGAGACTCAAACAAAGCCCAAATACCATTTTGTCCTTTCTGTTTCTTTTCATGAAAGATTTTGGGACATTCACTTCTGACACTTATCTACAGAGTTTATTTAGAGAAATTATCTTCTTGCCCTGGAAAGCTAAGTAGGCAAGAGGTTTGGTAGGAGAGCTACAGAAGTGTCCTTCAAGCTGGCTTAGGAAGCTCATTCAACTGTTAACTCAACCCTGTTTTGCTCTGGTTATCTGCTTCATTGATCTCACTTCTCAAACCCACTATTTCTATTCTGCTGTGCACAGAGCAAGTAAATGAAGTTTTAGCTCAGGCATGGAGCAGCCCCAGCTCTAACTTAGGTACCACACTAAACCCTACAGTCTATAGATGCAGTGGCCCAATTTTATAGCTCATGAAGGGTGAATAAAATTAAATTAGTGTATGCCAGGGACTATGCCTCTCACCAATTTCTGGCCAGGGAAGAAAGTTCATGTATAAACAGCCTTGACACCCTGAGTGAACAGGAGGAAAACAGCTTTTAGAACAAGAAGCTCTGCAGCTCTGCGTTGAGAAGATTTCTCCAACATATCTGCTGCAAAAATGTTCCTAGTTAAAGAGAATTCAGAGAATACTAGTAGATTTTATTGTTTCCCTACAGCATAGCTTGTCCTAAAACAACCAAGAAAACAAAACGACATAAAAATAAATCCATGGCTTCACCACAGCAATGGCAACCTCTGCAAGGGAACAGTGAGCGAGCAGCACACTTG
Source organism: Rhabdomys pumilio (assembly GCA_030674055.1). NCBI lineage: Eukaryota > Metazoa > Chordata > Mammalia > Rodentia > Muridae > Rhabdomys > Rhabdomys pumilio. Next base: position 33,772,656 of record JANHMN010000012.1, read on the forward strand.
TGAGGCTTGCAACATTAGCTAACAAGACTGCTAAGCCAATACAGTTAGAGGGAGGTTGAACACCTAAGTTAGCCAAGCTTGATTCATAATACTATGGTTCAGTGAAGGAAAAGGTTCTGTATGTTAGGAAAAACCAAATAAAATGACATAATTTAAAATATGTTATCAGTTACATCCTTTGATTTTTTTTTTCATTATATTTTTTGAAGATTATGAGGACATGGGAGAAAAACTGCTATGTGGCAGATGGGTCCTGTTCATAGCTCAAAAGGTTGGACACTGGCAATTTAATATTGCTCAATTTCTATACTGTAACTGCTGTAGATAATTTTAAGTAAATAAGTAGGCAGCATTTAGTTGTGAAGTTTCCTAGGGTATTTTTGGTAGATGAGGCCAACCTTCAGCAAAGCTTAGGAATGACTGTCTTGTGTTATGTTCAACCAAGAGAAGGATTAACTTCCACCAAATATTGGATAAAACCTTAGGGGAGGAGAGAGTTCTTAAGAGATAGAAAACTCTTGAGAGACTTAGAGAAGTCTTTTTTGGCATGAGGGCAGAATTACTTTTTCAAAATCTACATTTGTCAAGGTGGGAAAGTGTGGAGGTACAGGACTAATTCTCTTCCATGGGTACAGGGACAGTTGCTACAACACTGCCTTTGCATGAAGGATATGTATTCAAAGACCTGCCTGCATCCTCATAGGATCTTTTCCCTATTCCATATGGCAGGGAAAAATCCATGGAGACAGGTGCCAGTGTTTTCAGTGAACACATGCTTTTTCTAGGAACACAAGTGTTTTTGTATTTACCTGGATAACATTAAAATATATTCTGCTGTTGTTCCAACATCATCTCCCCCTGATGACCCTACACAAATACATGATGCACGTTTAGGAAGCCAACTTTGAGTCCTCCACTACTCCTGTGGGGGAAAAAATAGACAAAGGAAAGGAAGAAATCTAAATGTTGTTTAAGAGTTTTATTTTTTAAATTGAAATAATATTTGTCAAGGTAGGGTCATCTCTTCCTATAACATCACTCTACAATTATTACCACTACCACCATCACCTCTACAGTCACACTCATACTCACACCAGCACCATCACCACCACCATCATTTTCATCCCCTTCATCATCACCATCATCACCATTGTCACCACCACCACCGCTACTACCACTATTTTGACCAGCCAGTGACTGGTGCTGAAGAAATTAAATTGAATTTGAGTTTCAGCTAGGGGACTGTCAGAATTACTGTGCAAGAGCCCTTTACTGGGCTTCTCTGAAGTTTTTACTCCACAATAGTTCAAGAGTTCACAGAATGAAAAAAGAAGCAGCACTAATTATATACAGAGAACTTTCATTCCTATCACCAGATGTGCTCAGGATACAGGTTTCCTAACAAATGAATGCTGTTTGTATAATGCCCTTGAGTGGGCTAAATTGCACTGCTGAGGACTGGGGTGGGAGACTTTGCTTTGGCATGGGGAGCCCTTTCTCCCAGGGGCGAAAGCAAAGTGAATGGAGCTTACATAGCAGAACAGTATGGGAAATTGTATTGTATGTAGGCTCCAACCACTATCACCACCATCACTTATACTATTAAACACACCACTGCCACTGTCACCACCATGGTGGTCACATTCATCACCATACACACCATCAACACTATCACCTCCAATACACATACACAAATGCTAGCAGTAATGTGGCATTTCGTGTTTTTGCTCTAGACACTGGTAAATCATGCAACAATAATATCAGTTAATTTTTGGTCACATATATAATCATAATAGTAAATAAAAAAACAAACTAATCCCTGAACCTTTATTATAACTCATATCTAAACCAAGGGCAAACCTTCTATCCTTCAGTGAAATTTTTTTCCTCTTCATGTATTAGTATGTCTGGGGTTCTTTATGGTATCATATTTGAAAGTATAGTTCAGTAATTTCTGTGCTTTCTTCTAAGTTCTCCAAGAGAAATACTGATGAATTATTGAGTGTCTTGGCCCAGCTTTCCCCTACTGTCTATGATTGAAGTAAGTCCAAGTATTTTAACTACATTATCCTAATCAGAAGTCACTAATCCCCTAGCTTCAACTAGCAGCATGACTCATGGGTATGCAAAGGAATTACCCTGCCTCCTGAAGGCAGCTCAGAAAATGCTGCCTTTCCTTTTGTGGCGCTCCCAGTCATCTAACCACAATCACTCTGATTTGCTAAGAAGATTAATGTAGAATCTTAAAACCTCATCAAGTATCAACCAAGTTCAGCTTACAACATGACTCAGAAAAATGCTATAGTAAGGATTGTGCTCCCAGAACTGTTTAAAAATTGCTTTTATGGTATTGTTGTTTTTTTTCATTAACACACAGAAGGTATTTGTGAGTGAATATTATTATTATTACCCCCTCAACCAGGGGGATGGGGAGGACAGAGAAGTCAGTCTCTGTCTCCCTTCTCCTCTCATATGTGTACATGTATGTGTGTGTGAGTACAGGTGTGTGTTTGCATGCTAAGAATCTCAAATAGCACAGGAAAGATGGCTTAGTGGCTGGGGCCCCCAAGCTTGTATGTCCAGCCAGCACCCATTTAAAAAACCAGACAAGACTTCGTCGACATTTGTTGGAACAGAGGATAGCTGGGGCTGTCCAAAAGTCAGCCTAGTTCTAGATTCAATGAGAATCCCTTTATGTCTCAAAGGAATAAGGCAAAGAATGACAGAGCAGAATATACAGTAGCCTCCTTTAGCCTCCTTATGTATTCATGGACATGTACACTTGGGCAAACACACACCCCTTCCCCCACCCCCACATCTAAATTAATGCTACACTCATAAAAAAAATTCACAGCACTGAGCCATAGAGCCTTTACATCTTTCTACTCTGTCTGCAATCATGTGTGAAGCTGCAGAAGGGATTTTCTAAAAGCAGCCCCCGAGTTTACCACATGTGATGGCTCTGTCAAGAATGAGCAATTTTTGAAGTAGATAAAATGGACATCACCTAAGAAGAGCCATAGTGTGATAGGTGAGCTTAATACATGCATATCATTCTCAGCAGCTTTTCAAGTAGGTTAGGTTGCATTAACATGACCACAAACCCTACTGGTTCAATCAACAAAGATTATGTCCATGGCTATATCCATGTAGGTAGGAAGTAGCTTTACACCTTTTCATTCCATGTCCTGTAGTGATCTATGGCAAAATAAAATAAAATAAAATAAAATAAAATAAAATAAAATAAAATATCAATCTTAGAACCAAACATGGTTTAGTTCTTGCTAGTTTGGATTGGCATGCCATGCACAATTTCCATCTATATTCCAACAGCCAAAAAAAATGAGTAAAATTATGGAAATACCTGATTTGGGGAAGTGAAATCTTCTATTGGGAGGGATCCTAGGAGAGCCTCTGTAGATGGAGTCAGCTTAGACAGCCCAAGCAAATACTTTAAACAATACAGCAATGCTTTACATATGGATACTAAGTAAGATCGTGCTAGTTTTTAAGAACAAGGCCATAACCTTCCAGTGGATGTTTTGAACACGTGTTCTCAGTGAGTATCTTTCTAGCACAACTGCTAATCTCCGTCCATAAAATCAAAAGCTTTACGAGAGAAAACTCCTGTTTTGCTCTCAAATATATTTAGCTACTCTACAATGTTGAATCATGCATAGACTATCATTAAAAAGTTACTAAATTGATGCATAACTGAATTTTCCTCTACACTTGTACATAACTCTGTCATATATTGTTAAATTAACTTATCGTTGATATAATTTGGGTTTTAAATAGCTGCCCAGAGCATATTTGCTAACAAAGTCTCGAGCTGATGGTGCCGTGAGACATTGGGGAGTGGTTTATAGGAAGTCATATCACTGGCATATGATCCTGGAAGGATATATTGGGGTGCCAGCCCCTTCTTTCTTATTCTTTGTCTCCTGACCACCTTGAGACAAGTAGCTTTTTCTGCCTTAAGTATCTGTCATGGTGTACTGCTTTACCCCAAGCTGAAAAGAAACTGAACATAATGGCCATTGATTGAAATCTCTGAAACTGTAATCTTTTTCTTTTATGTATGATGGTGAGTTACCATATTGGTGCTGGGAACCTAACTCTGGTCTTCTGCAAGGGCAAGAAATTCTCTTAATGACTGGCCATATCTCTGGCCCCATCTCAGGAGTTGTAAAACAGTAATGCAAAGGTATTTAGTACTATTTCATAACAACCCTATTTAGAACTATCTCACAATAGCTAATTATGTCCAGCGTCAAAGTGGACCAATTGTACAGAAATCTCTCAAGAAAATTTGCTGAATGAACATACAGTGAAAAAAAATGAAAGTTATATTTGAGTTTTATCTTATTTATTACAATCCAATGCATATATTAAGTTAGTTTCTTCTTGTCGCTGATTTATATTGCTTAAATTTCTTTTATTGCATTTCTGATAAAATAATGTTATTTTTCATTTTTACTTTCACTGTTCTAAAATGTACACACTATAGTTCCTTTTAACCAGATTTTAAAAAATTTCCCCTTCTTTATTAATTTATCATATAATGTAAAGGCTAGTCTTCCTTTCCCACTGTTTTGTAAAAGTTTGTCTGAGCATTTTAGCCCTACATTCCATTTTCTTGCAGGTATCAGTTGCTTTTGCTGTTTCTCTAACCAGTGTTGTGATGGAGTTGTCCACACTTGAGCATCCTTCCATTTTGGTTCTCAGGGTGTGTCAGGCTTTCTCCCTGGGGCCAGTTTTCTTCTCCATGAGTCATTCCTCCATTGCTTATTTAGCATGGATTCCTCGGTGGCAGGTTTTTGCTCATGTAAAGTATCTGCACTTCATCTTCACTCTGGGTTCATCATATTCTTGGCAAGGAAACCTTGCAGAGTCCTTATTTTCTCTTTGACTTTGAAGGGATTTGCTCTCTGGTCTCCACAGAGAGAATAGGGGGCTGAACTGCCATCCTGTTTTAGCAATCTGACATTTCTCTTGGGTTGCCTTTGAAACTTTTATCTGTGTCTTTGATGTATAGCAGTTTAACTACAAAGCCTGGAGTTTGGGTTGCCTTTCTGTAAGCTGACTCTCTACATCTGATTTGAGAATTTCATCACCAATTCTTTTTGAAGAACACTTCTCACTCTATACCTTTTGTTTTCTGAAGCAATTAGATGAAGTTGTAGATTGTCACCTACTCCTCTTTCTCCTAGCCCCTCCCTCACATCTCATATTTCTCCTTCTCTCTGTCTTCATTTCTTGGAGTTTTTCCCTGTCAAGTACATTCATTCTTCCAGGCGTTTAATCTAATGTTCTTTATGTGATGTAAACTGTTTTGTTTCTTTGATTTTGTTTTGTTTTTGTTTCAATGATTACATGTGTTAAGAGTTGTCTGAAATGCTGTTGGTCATATGTTATTTTTTCCTTCTGCTCCTTATTTTCCCGTTTCAATTGTTATATTATGTACGCAAAAATGTCAGTGTGCAAAGCTAGAGCATCTGCCCTGTCTTCTACTGACTCACAAGCATGATATCTCAGGGTTTCTGTAACTATGGTGAGATACCATGACCCAAAGCATCTTGGGAAGGAAAGAGTTTATTTTGACTATGCTTAAACATCACAGTCAAACATTAAAGGCAATTAGGACAGGAACTCAAAGAGCACAGGAACCTGGAGGCAGGAGTTGGTGCAGAAGTCATGGAGGAGTTCTGCTTACTGGCTTGTTGCTCAGTGTTTCCTCTGCCTGTTTTCTTAATGAACCCAGGACCACTGGCCCCAAGATATCCCTCCCCACAATGGCAGAGTCCTTTCCAACCAATTGGAAATTAAGAAAATGCCATACACACTTCCCTGCTAATGTCCTAATTTTTATGGGGGCATTTCCTCAATGGAGGTTCCTTCCTCACAGATGATTCTATCTTGTGTCGAGTTGACACCAATACTCGTCAGCACACATAGTGATGCCCTTTCTTGCGTGTTTTGTGGTTTAGGATTGTGAGATCGTCTTCTGAAAAACTATTGTCAAGAGTCTTTGGCAGTTTGTGTTGAAGGTACCTGCCTCCTTAGAGGCTTGCATTTGTTTCCATTGATTCTCACTCAAATCTGCTCTCAGTCCACTCTGCTTTCCCTAATTGCCTAGCTTCTATCTTTTAGACCTCAAAATCCAATCTAAATCCCAAATAGGAGACTGTCAAACCTTTAGAGGGCTGTCTCCATTAACACAGAGTCACGGGATTTTATCTGGAAGTTGGAACAGGTTCTTTTTTTAAGACAGGGTTTCTCTGTAGACCAGGCTGGCCTAGAACTCACAGAGATCCATTGGCCTCTGCCTTCTGAGTGCTGGGATTAAAGGTGTACACCTCCACTACCAGGCCTCTATGCAGCATTTTTATTTAAAAAGTCTCATTTCTAAGTTTGGCCCCTTGTGGAAATTTTCAGACTATATTATCAGTCAGGCAAAGCAGGTTCCCAAGTTCCTTGCAATGGATGGATCACTTTGGGCTTCTCACCAATTTTCTAAGCCACCACACCATTCCTGTGCTCTCATTTCTCGGATTGCTATAATCTCCAGATCATCCTTCTCCAGGGGATTCCCTGGCTTCAATGCTAATTCCTTCATTTAAGCTCTTGCCCATGTTCTGACCACATGGCAGCAAAAACTCAGGTACTTGGATAGTTAAAATATGGATGAAGAGCTTTTTTATTCACTTTTCTATTTTATACATATTCTATGTCCTGGCTGGAGAAGGAGAAAAGTAATAGGCTGGTATTCATTCCCTCTGCTTCATCCTTTAGCTCTGAAGAATAGAAAGAGGGCTTAAATCTTACTCTTTTCTTCTTCCTGTTCCCTTGCTGTCTAGAAGTGACAGGGAGCAGCACAGAGATTCATACAGCAATGGATAAATCAAGCTGGCCCTAGAAGGTCGAATCAGCCTTGGCTATTCAAGTGCTTCAGTCTGCAGTAATGTGTCGGTGTGCTGTTCTTCTCCAGGTTATAGAATTATAGATATACAAGAGAGCTCAGTGGCTCCAGAGGGAGCAGCACCTCTGAAGCAGAGATAGACAAGCTAGTTAGTTCTCTTTCACTTTGATGTCTATTTGGAGGCCATCTCTTGTTAGACAGGCAGTACACTAAATACTATAACTACAAAGATACACTGGGCATCCCTTGAACAGGCCTCAGCTGGTGGCGACAGCAAGGAAGGGCAGAGATTCACACAAGTCAATCACTAGGGGGAGAAAAAAATGTGTTCTGAAATGTGCAAAGAGTTTCCAGTAGGGATGAGACCTAGAATAAATCCTCAAGAATTATCAAGAGCCTCTCTAGCTCTTTAACATGTATTGATTTCATTGTTAATTCTGCATGGAGGATGATCAGGCAGGACCTTGAGATGACCCAGCCAAAGGGATGAACATCCCAACAAAGGGATGAACCATATATCAGGTGTATGCATGACTGACAAATAACATATCTGAAAAGCTGTCTCCTTCTAAGGAGATTATGTGTTTTTTTTTCCTATGCCTCTGTTTCCTTTCAAGATGTCGCTATTATCCTTTCTCTAATCCTAGCTTTCTCCAAAGGGTTGTGGTAAAGTCATCCCAGGTGGGAGGCGGATGTGTATCACTTCTTGTGCTGAGCTTTGGGGACGTTAAGAGGAGCTCCTCAGTGACTGTTCACTGAGCTTATTTGGCATCGGTCCCTATGAAGCCTTGCCGTGTTTGAACCACAAATGTGTACACTCTCATTGCTTTATTGGAATCTTTCCTACCCTGGCATTGTGGAAGGGATAGATTTCAGGAAACAATGGTCCAGACATGGTGCATCTTCTTGCTTCTAGTGGTTATAGATGAGCTTTTCTATTGTCATTTTGGGAGTCACATAACAGACAGAGCTGCTGTGTTCTCCAATAGAAGAACACTAAATGACCTTGACTCAGGGGAACTCTATGATCTATAGGGTCATGATTGACAGACTGGCTGGCTAGCTGGCTGAATGAATGAATGAATGAATGGCAACCTAGCAGAATGCATTTCTCTCCTTTTTAAGTTCTTTGCTCTCAATGGCTTCTCATCAAAATTTGTTCAAAAAAGCAGATCACAAACTAAAATGTGAACTCTAAGACATGTGAATGGCTGAAGGAGAGGATGCGAGATGAATGAGTGGGTAAAGCTCAGCAAGTGTGAGGATCCAACGTTGGAACCTCAGAACCTACATAAAAGCCAAGTGTGTCCTTGCATGCCTGCAATCTCAACACTGGTAGGGAGAAGGCAGTTGTATCAAGGGGTGCTCACAGACTAGCCAGTGATACTGAAACAGTGAGCTCCAGACACAGAAAAAAACCCTGACAAAAATAAATAAATAAATAAATAAATAAATAAATAAATAAATAAAATAAAACAAAATAAAACGAAAGAAAAATGAAAAGTGTTAGGTGGAGAATGACAAAGTTCTATTGTTCTCCTGCCTTTTAATTTATATGCACAGAAGAGAGAGTGCCCCTTCTCTCTCTCTCTCTCTCTCTCTCTCTCTCTCTCTCTCTCTCACACACACACACACACACACAGGTGAATATGCCCATCATCCCCCCAACTATAAAAACCAATTTCTAGTGTTAGTGTCTTGGCAAAGGGATTTTGAAATTAAAGTAAAAAGTGTGGTTTATGAAAGGTTTTACTTGTAAATCTCCCGTTCTCTGTATTAAAAAAACTTTTACATTGCAAAGTTATGTTAGCAGAGAAGGAAGAGACTTGCTACAGATTGGGAGAAAGTATTTTCAAATTTACAGACCATCTATTCAATCAAGGATACCATTTAGAAAGTGAAAAATAGAGCCATAGAAAAACAACCAAAAAAGCCAAATCTCTTAAAATTCAACATTTTATATTCAATTAAATCCCAAACATAAAATAGAGAATAGGCATGGACAGCTCTTTCACTGAAGAAGATACACAGATGGTAAATAAGGACTTTAAAAGACAGATAGCATCATTTGCTACTGGGGAGATGCAGGATAAAACACAGTAATGCATGGCTGCCCACCCACCAGGATAGTCAAAATCTAAACTAGTGGAAACATCAAAGGCAGAGGCAGCTGCTGGCTATGCCAGAAGACATCTCAGAAGACAGTTCGGTAATTTCTCTTTAAAAAGAACAGATGCATCTACAATCCAGAGTGTGTAGAGCTGAATATTTTCCCTAGAGAAATATAGATTTATGTGTACACACACACACACACACACACACACACACACACACACACACAAGCTAAAAACCATGGCACATGAAAATTTTGTCAGGTTTATTTCAGTGTTCCCAAACTGGGAACAACCACAGGCCCTTTGTCATTTGAAGGGTTAAACAAGTCACTGTCCATCTGGACTGTGGAATGCCATCTACCCCAAAAAGAAGACAAGGAACCACCAAGGCACATAGCAAACTCGATGACCCTCCAGAGAAGCGTGCTGCATAAAAAGCCAATTCTTTCTGTCTCTGTGTCTTCAGCATATGCTACTGTGTTACTCCCTCCAAGGCTCAAAGAACATTCCAGAAGAGGGACTGAAAGAGCATGAGAGCTGGAGGATGGGAAGGTGAGCAGAAAACAACAAAACAACAGCAAAAGGAGCCACTGCTCTCAGGAACTCCCTATGGCTGTGATTATTTGCATAATGCCTACCTAATGTTGACATAATATGACCTCAACATTTTATCACAGATGAGGGAGAGGATTTCTAAGCAATCTGAGTAACTATGGGCAATTCTTGGTTGTTGAAGAGGGGCATCACTCATTTTTCTTTTCAGTAGCTTAGCCATTGAGAAGTTATCCTTGCTCCAGTACATTAACTGTCACCCACCTACACTTGGGCAAGAAACTCATTAAATAGAGTGGGCCACACAGAAAGAAGATACAGAAGTAGGAGCAGGTCTCCTTGAGAATGGCTCCAGCAGAAGAGGTCAGAAAGGACCGGCAGGGGGAACAAACAAACAAACAAACAAACAAAGAATAAATTCATTATATAAATAAGAAACTGTCAATTAAGAATTTCTAAAAGACTAAACCTCAAAGGGTTTGTAGACGTTGTGATTCCATATACAAACCAGTTTTGAAGTGGAAATGTTACAAGTTTGTGGAATAGACTTGTGGCTGCCAGAGGGGTTATTGTGGAGGGTCTGATGGAAGTGTCCTTACAAAGGACAACAAAAGGCATTCTCATGAGGACAGAACCATCCCTTGTTGGTACTGCAGGAGTGGATATTTGAATCTATACTGGGGATCAAATTGTATTTCATTAAACTCGTGTGTAGAGGTAAAACTACAAGCGTATGAAAGAGGTCAGTGGGTAGCTTCACTGTCAACTTTCTGCCGTGAGACTTCACCACAGCCCTGAAAGTTGTTATCCTGGAAGGAAAACAGTTAGGAGACACAGGGAAATCTCTGTATGTGAGGCTCCAATTATGCATATGAATCTGTAACTATGTAAAAAAAAAATTACAGTTTAATTAAAGCAATCTTTGAGGAAAAGCCATATGGCTTTCCAGCTGAAGTCAGTGTGTGTCCTAAGCTGACATTTCAAGTTCAGCTCTGAGGTTGTCATCTTCTGTCTGGGAGTGCACCTGCCTCCAGCTGTTCCTGGGAAACTATGGGCATGGACATGTTTTGTTGGAGGCAGTGATGCCAGTCCTGGAGCAAAGCCTACTATAGACCCATTTTTCCCTAGTCAGAATTCTGGTACTAGGCTTCAGTGCTCGTGGCTACTGTGCTGCAGGACTGTGGGGCTTCTAGGTTTTCTAGTCACCATACCTGCAGGAGCTTTCTTCAGACTGGTACAGAAGGCATTTGAAATTGGTTTTCGAGTTGAAGAGATAAAATGTTCATCGGACTCACCCTTTGCCTGAAGTCATGTGTGCCCAGGCAAAATCTTCACCTTTTTCCACGACGGGCCTTTGTTCCTGATCTCTGTATAAGAAGTGCTATTTTGGATTAAAGAATCAGAGGTTCGAGCTCACTGTCTGGGTATCCAGTTCTGAATAAAGGCAGCTGGATGAGTGGACCCAAGCTTTCTTTGTCTGGAAAGAGCTAATTTAGATCTTGTATCTATAGACTGGGCTCGAATATGTGAACATACCCCTGTGTTTCCATCCACCATCTCTGAGGCACGACAATGGCCAAAGGTCTTAGAAGGTGAAGTAAATAATGATTGTTTATGTATTAATCCGCTCAGGCTTCCAAAATGAATCACTGTATTTGGAGTGTGCAAAACAAAGGAGATTTTTCCCTGCTGATTACAAAAATCTGAGAGACTCCATATCAAGTGTCCAGTTGCTTTAGTTCCTAGTATGGGCTTTCTTCTGTCTTGTTAATGGGGCTTTCTCACCTCCATCCTATTTGTGCAAAGAGATTCTTGTCTCCGCTTCCAACTTCTATTCATATTTTTGTCTCTTCCCATCTTTTCTTCTCTTTCCTCTTCTTTTTTTCTCTTTTCCTTTCTTCCTCCCTCCTCTCTCTTTCTGTCCTCTCTCCTCCCTCCCTACCTCTTTCCCTCCCTTCTTTTCTTCTTTCCTCCAGAGTCTAACTACATAGCTCAAGTATGCCCGGGACTCGTTATATAGTTTAAGTTGACCTATAAGTAGTGAACTGGCCCAGGCTCCTGTGTGCTACACGTAAGCATGACCACTCCAGGCCTCTATTTCTCACTTCTTAAAAGGCAAGCAATTTTTACCAGACTTTAACCTCCAACCCATGTTAGCTCTTAATTCTCCCTGTAAGTCCTGTTGACAAATATATTACCCAGATGGGTTGAAACTTCCGTATATGATTTGAGGAGAACATCAGTCCACAGCAGCTCCCTTGGAGAAGTTATCTGGCATGTAGTGAACAGTCAAAATATGGAGGTGTTTATCATTCAATTATTTTTAATACTCTGACAGTAAATAACAGGATTAGGTGAATTATAGTTACCTAAGCAAAGGAAGAAATTTTCATATAATAAGAAAATGTTATCTTTCGAATACAGGTTGAGAATGCAACTGGTTTTCAGGAAGTTTCTAGAAATGAAAAAGTGAAGCCATATCTCTTCCTGTCTCTTTCCATCTTCTGTACACACACCTATTATACACTGGGTTCCCCTCCCTTATGGTATTCAGTAGCAAAGATTGCCATGTTAACTTCCCTCGTGATGCTGTTTGCAGTGGAGATCTAGCCTAAACTCATTCACTTGCTAGCCGAATTCCAAACATTCAATGAGAAAGGAAGCTGCTCTGCTTCATCCAAGGTTTATGCCTGGCCCATGCCTAGCACTTAGAGACCACAGCCTTAAAGAACCCAGGTGTGCATTTTTACAGGAAAATCATAAAATCAAAACAAAACCGTTTTCAGGTAGTGGTTCTTTAAAGCAGTTATTCTCTTATAGGTTGTATGTGCTTGGGCATGTGTGGGTAGAAGGTCCTGATAATGCTCACAGAGCTGGGCTGATCTATGCCTGGCACTTCCCATGGTGCAGGATCTTCATATTGTTAAGAAAGCTGAGTATTCATTCCACTGACATGGATGTGTGAACAAAAATAATTTAAATTCTCAAAATCTCAGTTGCCTTGCCTTAAATGTAGGTGTAACTCATGCCTCCTAAAGGTGGTTATATTAGATAATTTCTGAGAAGTACCTAGTATATATCCTAGCACAAACAAAGCAAGCATTCAATAGACACTGGAGACAATGACAGTGGTAATATTTATGAATTCATAAGCAGTTCATGATTACCAGGTACTGGTCTAGATGCTGAGGTCATGAGGCAGCGAGCACGATGCTTGTTATACAAACTCATGGGTTGCCAGGAAGCAGAGATGTAGCAGAACAGCTGGGTAGATGCATTCATCAACCTTTATTGAGGGAACACCTGCGAGGCACCAATAAACTGCTGTACAAATTGACGTAATTACAGCACCTTGTCCCTGATATCAGAGGCAGTAAAGTCTAGGGGAGGAAACAGATACTTAAATAAATCTCTGCAGGATATCCTGGGAGAATTTTCTGTCCACTGGGTGCACATTCCTGAAATGAATTCCTGGTGGAGCTAACTTGAAGTAGAGGTTAGGAATTTTGTGAGAATCTACTAAACAGGGTTTGGAGGGCCACCACTCTACACTGTAGACACCATGATGGAAGGTATAGCAACAGGACATGGGATGAGTGTTTTAAAATAGATATTCAGGAAGCTATGGGGTAGGGAAATCTGAATTCATCTGGATTTGAGAAAGTGATATGGCCCTGCAAAGTTTCTGAGATGAAATGAAGATGTGAAAAAGATGCCCTCCCAATAGATATGTTAGGGCAGAGTGAGCATAAGTACTGGGGTCCAGCTCAGTGGGAGGGACAAGGAGCATGGATAGATAGGAAAGACAGGGAGCCTTATAGGAGGGACAAGAAGTCAAGAAACAGCCCAGGCATGTGTAGAGAAGAAAGCAGAGTCATTGTGCTCCCTCTGTGTGAGGAAGTGGGGAGCAGTAGGTGAAAGTGCTGACTCTGATGTGATCTTAACCAAGCTGACTCTTAGGGAAAACACCCCAAGGCTAGAGACATAAGTCCATCATTTTGTCTGTGTGTGTGTGTGTGTGTGTGTGTATGTGTATGTTTGTGTGTACTTGGCAGAGAAGTCATCTACCTTTCTGTCCTTTTGAGATAGGAAAGTTATCTTTTTCCAAGTCCTAAATACATCATTTCCATAAGCAGAAATTGCAGAAGATAGAATTATTGCTACCTGCGATGTATCTTCAACAGTGAGAGACATTTTACCAAACAGAATCAAGTAGAGAAACTCAAGAGAGTCTCAGCAACGGTCGCAGAGAAGGAAGCGTGAAGAAGCGGAGACAAGTACTCTCAGAGAGAATTGATTTCAGGTTTTATCTTTTAAGTTCTGCACCTGTGGTTTAATCTCTCACACTTGAATACTTAAAATAACATTAATCCACACATAAATGAAAGTAGATGTTGGCTTAATATTTTCTATGTGTCAGATAATGAACTTGTAAAAAGTGCTTCCAACCCTCTGTATGTAAGAATCTGAGAAAGTTAGTGAAGGAGAAACTGGGGTCATGTTTCTCTCTTAGTTGTTAAAATAGATTTGTATCAGATCCCTTGGTGCTGGAGTTAAAGGCATTTGTGAGCTGTCCTAAATGAGTGCTGAGATCTGAACTCTGGTCCTTAGGATTAAGGAATTCCTTAGGGCAGGAAGCACTCCTAACCATGGGGCCATCTCACAGGAGCACTGTACTTGTGAAAATGTTTAATTACTTTAGAAATTTGTAACAGGGATTTAGAGTGGGCTGGGGCACTTGGTGATGTGTAGAGCTAGGTTGTTATAGTGGTATGGGGAAATGGCTACAGGTATTAAGTCAGTGACTGTCAAGGATGTTACTCATCGTCTAGGATGCGCGGAATTGCAAGATAGGTGAGAAGGACTCAGCTAATGGAGTATGAATAATACTGAGAGCAAGACACTGTTTTAGACCAGGAAAGAACTCTTAAGATCATTCATTTCAAGTATGTAAATCTGGAATTGGGAAGTGGCTTAGTGGGTAAAGGGCTTGCTGTGCAAACATGAGAAACTGACTCGGCACCACCAGAACCCACACAAAAGTCCTATTTGGTAGTAAATGTTTACAATGCCAGTGCCCCTATGACAAAATGAGATGAGGAAAGAAGAGCTTATGAGGACAAACCCACAAGACCACTGGGTTTTTCTATGAGGCTTTTTTTTTTTCTAAAAACCACAACTTCCAGCATTCCAGGAAGTTACCCAGTCCTTTGACTGGTGGGGCTTAACAGGTTGAAGATAGGTCTTAAACAGGTCAAAGCCAACCAGATTTAGATGGGACCAAAGTCTTTAGCAAACCTCCATGTCCTACAGTTAACTGGTGCTTCTGAAATGTGTTCAATAGAAAAAGCTGTTGGATAATATATGATTGAAAATAAAAGTCACCTGACCACGTGATTGCTTTCTAAGGTCTTAACATGCTGCTGCACTAGCCAAGGTGGTCATGACAAGACCTCTGAAATCAGTAAACAGTCGGAAACTCAGATATGACTTCCAGAGTCACAGAAACGCTCTGCTCCTGAACTATATTGGGGCAGAATCCTTTGAAATCTGTAAACACGAGACTGCTGGGTGGTTCAGTCATGTTATTGCTTTGGAGATAACTCTATTATTGCATAGGAAAGAGGTCATCCACAATGAGGCCCCTGGGGAGTAAACACAGCTAACTCTGTCACAAGGATGGTTTTAATGTGTGATCTGACATGCAGGCACTCCTTGTATAAACCAGGTAGGAGCTTGCAGGGTTTGGTCCCATTTCACTGTTTACAACTTGATGGACTTTAAGAGCCATTCCAAATTTTTCCTGGAAAATACTTGGCCATAGAGAACTGGTGTGACCTTTACTGGTGTAGTGTGGGAAAGCCTTGGGTGTTTTAGACTCCCACTGAGCTGCAGTATCTTATGGCTATGCAAAAGGCTCAACTTCTGGCTTTAGGAAAACTTAGGACTACAGTTAGATTTTTATGAGTTTTAAAATCTTGCTTAATTTTGGATTTTTCAAGGAAAGAATAAAAGTAAGGATTTTTCCTTTTTGACTTATTTACTGAAGTAGTTCATTACCATTTTATGCATGTGTGTTTCATTCTGCTTGTCACCCCCACTTTCCCCTGCCTCCTCTTTGCTTCAACCCCAGAACCGCCCTACAAGTCTCCTTTCCACATTCATGCATTTCTGCCTTGTTCTGAGATACAGTGGATTTGGTAAGGGACTGCTGGTGTGACCTTAGGTTCGGAAAGCTCTAATGAAGCCATGTAGGCTCAGGGTGGATTACAGCAGTGGTGACAATGCCTCCCCAGTTCCCAGAGTTTGTCATTACTCCTTAACATAAGAAGGATACATGAAGGTGAGAACCATACAAACATAACTAGCATCAAGTGATTTACTGATTACAAACCTAAGACTCTCAAAGCATATTGGTTAACAAGGACACAGCCCCAAACTTGGATCACTCCCATATTGTGGGATAAATGGGCCCTTCGGAAAGGGACATTCTAAATCCAGTTCTGACGGGATGGGCTCATAGTAAGTAACTAAGCTCAGATTAAAATTTTTAACATACTGAAGGATGCACTGAGAGTGACAACAGAAAAAGTGTGATGTTTAGATTTCTCAGACTGTATATGTATATGTTAGAAATCAAGTATAGATTATATTTACACTTATTTTTACTTTTTAAAAATTAAAAATTAAAGAATGACAAACATAAAGGAGACAGAATGAGGTTCTCTGTATGAAAAGTCATAGACTTTTCCAAAAGAACCAAGTAGAATTTCCAGAAGTGACGAATGTCACTGCAAATAAAGTTCCAATGGACAAATTAGATGTGCACAGAATTGAAAAATAACTAGGAAGCTGAAAGACTAAACTGAGCAAATTCACCCATAATGCAGCATAGAAAAAAAACACCAAAACAGAGAACAGGGGATTATGAAAATAAAAATGAACCATCTAGCTTAAGTCTGAGTATGCGTTAGGTAGGGGAGATTGGAAAAGATTCCAGAGAGACAGCAGCCATACATTGTTCAAGCTGGCAAATCGCAGCAACATTGACCAGAAAGCACAGCCAAGTCCCAAGAGAGCACTTTGAACTTGACTTGTTGTGTATATACTGATTTGCTTTATAGAATGGGTAAAACCTGAGACCAAGCAGGGAATATATCTTCTTCAATAGTTTTACTTGAAGCCAAACAAGTCTATTGGTCCATAACTGAGCAGCACAAGGAATGAATGATATACACACCATTCTATCTGATTTCAATAGAATCAACTTAGAAATAAGTCCAACAAAATTACTTAGTCACTAAAATTGTGAGGATGTCAGTGGCACTAATGTTTTTGCACTAAGGTTCTCGCTGGCGGATGGATCATGAATAACTCTAAGTGTATGATATATTTCTGTCACTCAGGCTTAGTGTGTGGCTGTGAAGGATCTGGGGCTTGAGGGGATTTCTCTCTTTCTTCTCAGGTCATTTCTGCTCACTGCTGTGTTAGTTAAGAAGATGTTTATCTTGTAGCTGAACTAAATGTATTTGGATGTGTGTCAGGTAGTGGCTCCTAGCAAATGCATTATCTTGGGTTAGCTAATTAGATCCTCTGTACCAATTTTCTCATTCATAAAATGAGGACAATAATAATGCCTGACCATAGTTTCATGAATCATACATTTAGTAATATATGTTAAATTCTCATGATACTGTTTCTATCTTGGTCTGGTTATTTTTGTTATAGCAAACATATAAAAGACTGGTGATTTTAATGTGGATGCCTCAACAGCTTGGTATTTGGTGAGGGTTCCTTGCATCATATCCTGACAAATGTTGCATGCTATGACCACAAACTTACTAGATAGAGTCGCTACTCTCTGTTTTATGATACCTCTAAAATGGTTGTGGGGTCAACTATAACGACCTTCTCAAATCCCAGTGGTTTCTCAAAAGCCTCCCCACACACAAACGTCAGTACAGTTAAAAATATATCAGCTGTGAGTGTTTTGATTCAAGGGGGCATACTAAGTGATCAACCCTAGCCTACAGTTAGAGAATCTGGTAAGAGTGGTCTATAGGACCCAGAGGAGAGGAGGAGTGGGTGGTGTAGGTGGCCTAGAGACTTTGGGGTTTATTTTATATAAGACAAAATTGTGAAACAAATATCTGGGAAAGTTTTGTGAGAAAGCTATGCCAGAAACATAGGTGGACATAATAGATTTTGCCATAATATCATAATCCTATGAATAATAAGTTTACAACCTGTATTGATTTTATCAGCTTTGGTTCACCAATGGGAACATATTTTATTTGGCAGGCATGGCTGAGAACAATAGCAAATTCCTTTATTTCAATTTTAATTACTAATATTAACTCTCAGCTTGCATGTGCTTCATACAATAATGTGCTCAGACACATACACATACATACAATATACACTGTATACATACACATGTGTTTCAGAATTGCTACAAATGGATTAAAGCAGCTTCTGAGTCAGGGGGTCCATAGTGAAAATGGAGGTAGCAAATAAAGCTGATGTTAGGAAATCTCTGTAAGAGACTACAGAAGTTTTGGGAATTGCAGGCACAGAGATGTTTAGGGCATAGTGTTGTCAAACTCATATCTGAGTGACAGGAAGTTCTTAGTGTCATACAGAGCCTGTGTTTCCCAGGTGGGAGAAACTGTTTTTGAGCTATGTCCCTCATCCTAGGAACAATGGCAGTGTCACTTCATTTTGGTGATCTTCTGAGGTGAGGCTCATAATGAGTGATTGGGTGACAGGTCAGTATGCCTACCATGTCTCAGTCTTAGGGTACTGCTCTTTCTCTAGTCCCACATGAATGGTGTTCATCATTCACCAGTTTGGTATCTGCTCACTAACTTTAAGAATCTAGGTCATCGCCAGGCAGTGGTGGCACACGCCTTTAATCCCAGCACTTGGGAGGCAGAGGCAGGCGGATTTCTAAGTTCAAGGCCAGCCTGGTCTACAGAGTGAGTTCCAGGACAGCCAGGGCTACACAGAAAAACCTTGTCTAAAAAAAAAAAGTATCTAGGTCATCATGTATGGTTTTGTTACCTACATGGGTCTGTGTATTACTGAGGCAATTTGAGAAGTTAATAGGTGGTAATATATTCTTTTCATAAATAAGTCATTTAATAGTCTATGTTTCTGGGATCATGCTGTATAGATGCTCACTGATCACTTATACAAAAGACGCAAAGTCACTCTATGTCAGGACATACACTTAAGATGAAGCTAACTGCTGATGCAAAGATATATCTTAGGGCAAGATATAGCTGGAACACTGCTTGTGGTGGTTTGAATAAGAATGTCTCTCATAGAGTCATGTGTTTGAATGCTTGACCCTTAGGGAGTGGCACTATTAGGTGATGTGGGTGTGGCTTTGTTGGAGTAGGTGTGGCCTTATTGAAAGAAGTGTGCATTATGTTATGGCTATAAACATATGGGGGAGAGGAAGTGAAATATGGTGGTTTGAATAGGAATGACTGTCCATAGGTCCATAGGGAGTGGCACTAATAGAAGGTGCGAACTTTTTGAAGTAGGTGTGGCTTTGGAGGAAATGTATCACTGGGAGGGATATACTTTGAGATCTCAAATGCTCAAACTAGGCTTAACGTGGCATTAACTTCTTCTGCCTTTGGATGAGGATGTAAAACTCTTGGCTCCTCCAGCACGATGTCTGCCTTCAGGCTGTAATGCTTTGGCCATCAGAATAAAGGATTAAGCCTGTGAAACTCTAAGCCAGCACCAATTAAGTGTTTTCCCCTTATGAGAGTTGCCTTGGTCATGCTGTCTCTTTATAGCAGTAGAATCCCTAACTAAACCCTGCTGATCTATACAGTCTGAGTAACCTAGAGGAGGCCACAGCCTGATCCCACAGTAGTTTGCACAGGACATGCTTAGACAAAGCGCAACCGTGGAATGCAGATGGATGGTTGGTAGGCTATTGTATTTTCTTTTGTAATTGAGCATTTCTGGAAAAACGAAGCTACCAACTTGTAAACCACAGAATGCGGAGAATGGGAGGGGTGACCAGTTGAAGAAGTGAGCAGACTGGTCATAAGGACAGCAAGTTCTGAAAGGAAATGAGATAAGACACCAAGCAACATTCACCAGCTGATTTTTACAGCTTGTCCTACTTTAAAGTAACAGTGATTCAGTGTGTTAATCAGTTGATGTTTAAACAGGCAAACTGTACCTGCTTTACTAAATGAAGCATAAAAAAATGGATCATGACAGAAGCGATAGAAGTCCCCAATGCAGTTCTTTCATCCATATAGTGGCATGTGAAATGCATCCAGTGGAGCTATCGTGAGCAATATATGAGCTCATATATGAAATACACTTCAAGCAGATGAGTTCATAGTAAATTTTAGTAAATGCAATGAACTACAATGTGTTCACATATTTTGTGTACTGTGATGTCAGCTACTCCTTGAGGTGTTCCCTGTGAATTGCCATTTATATGTATACTTATGGTCATATTGCTTATATAAACTTAGATGGTGTCTTCAGCTATAATTTTCAATCTACCTAGGGAGCTCTCCTTTGTGTTCCATCCCGTGGGTCT
The DNA here is from genome assembly GCA_030674055.1 of Rhabdomys pumilio. NCBI lineage: Eukaryota > Metazoa > Chordata > Mammalia > Rodentia > Muridae > Rhabdomys > Rhabdomys pumilio. The sequence goes on from JANHMN010000012.1 coordinate 33,792,823, forward strand.
CAGTTCATATTCTGTACTTCCCTCTGGGCTTCCTTCTCATTGTTTTGCTTTCACAGAACAAGACTTTCTTGGAAGAAAACAAATTTGGTCATAATGGACTACTTGTTCTCAGAGCCAAGCAGCCCGTGGTTTTGTCCTGGGGACTCTTGGGTATTGTCAGGAAGGAGTTACTGTACTTGTATCTTTCTGCTGGCTGTGTGTCTCTTTGAGAAGACAATGCACATCACTCCCAATTGACTGGCATCATTCATGGCATAGTAAAGAAAATAATGGGAACCGGTTATGACAAACTAGTTGGTGTGTTACCATGTGGCACTTTGTCTGTTTTCACATCAGATTTCCAGAAGGATCTGCAGGATTAAAACTAAAGAACATATATTTCCTGAAGCTCCCAGCAACTCTGCTCAAGTCTTCTGACCTCTCATTTGGCTCCTCTTTTACCAAAATCAGAGACTTCTGAGCTAGAAGGGTCTATATCCATAGCAACATGGAAAGCAAGTGCTTGAATATATGAGAATGTTACAGTCAAATGAGCTCCTAAAACATACAATAAATATTTGTGCTTATATTTGTGTCCAATGCTACCCTGACATTTAAAACACATTTTATTCTGCTTAGAATAGAGTTAGAATCTTATTTAACATGAAAATTGAAGGAATCACTGGTGACCCATGTTTCACCTTGTGTCCTTAAATCTCTGTCTTATTTGCAAATGTTATAAATATAGTAAGTTACATAACAAATGTGAAGACTAAAGGTGATGTCACATCTTAGAAACAAGGGGAACAGTTTTTAAAAATGTGTTCTTTAAAGTAGTCTGAGTGTTGTGTTTATGTTTGAAAAAATGTTTGTATATGGTCTCATTAAATAATCCCTAGTCAATCTATCTTTATCACACATTTTGACATCTTTGGTTTCTCACAGAATATTTTTACTAAAATATAATATTATCAATATCCTCAAAACAATGGAACATTCAAAACAATGGAACCCTAAACCAGTGTAGTATTAATTTATCACCTCATCAGAAGGCCATAGAATATTCTTGGGTAGTATGAAGACCAAAATTTCCACACTTCTACTCCTCAGCCTCTGTTCTGTAGGCTACCCGAGGGTAAGGAGATAGTCTCTCCTCCTGTCTTGCTTTGGGGAACTGCTATGTTCTCTTCAATTTCTGACAAGTATAAGCTGTCAACCAGAAGTCAATCAGTCATTAGTTATCTTTCTTGCTGTAATAAAATACCATGTGAAAAAAATAACACATGGAAGAAAGAATTTATTTCGACTTATGGCTCCAGGGAAATGAAAGCCTCCCTCCTGACAAAGACATGGCGACAAGCAGCAGGTATGAAAGGAAGATGTTGAAGCTGAAAGCTCACATTTCCACTGCAAGCATGAAGCACAGAAAGTAAATTAGAATTAGAAGTTGCAAATTTCAGTTCTAGAGATGTACTTTCTTTGGTAAGGTCAAACCCCAGGGATCAAGTGTTCAAGTACCAAAGCCTGTGAGGGATATTTCTCATTTGAAGCATCACAGTAGCCACAAGGAAAAATAAATCAATGTGTTTTCTAAACTTTCTAAAGTTCTCATTACCTCTGCTGAGAGAGAGTGGAAGTGGCATTGAAAAATAGAGATGATAAAATTCATGAATCCTTACTAGTCACTAGGCAAGGCCTCCTGGAGGTCTACCTGTTTACAGGTGCAGCTGTTCTCAAATCTAAGAGCCTGGGACGCTGAAGTAAATGGTGTCACATTGCCACCCAGGTGCCCTTAGAAGATTGATGGAATTCTGCAGGGCCCTGTCTCTGACTCAAATTAATCAATTTACTTAGGAAGAAGACACTGCACAGATGGAGAAACAGTGAGGTGCCACAATGAAGCCTGAACTTTGGAGGAGGAGCAATAGGTACAGACAGTACTGACTCCAGGGCTCACTGTCTGAAGCCTCATGCAGCTTTGGTTTCTTCCTAGCTAATCATGGCATTGGCTCTCACAGTGCATTGCAGAGATGCTCATGCAGAATGGAGAATTTTTGAAATGGTCAATGCATGGTCCACCATAGAGCACCAATAAAACAACAGACACCCTGATTGGCCAGAAACTACTCTAGAAACTTTCTTGGGCACAGAAGGAATGTAATATGTAAAAGTCACTGTAGTGAACACAAGGTAAACTGCCCCAGTTTGCTGATGTGGCTTATTATCCATCATCTCATTGTAGATGTTATTGCTGAAGATTCCCTGTTGAGTACTGTATCTCTTGTAACACTGTTGGGTACCAAAGACTGTCCCAACCCACTAAGAATGTGTAACGACTTGTCTGTCAGTTAGGGAATCAAAGGTCAAAACCATTTGCTTTTTATCTTTTCTTTCCATCTGTTTATATTTCATTATAGAAGGCTTAAAACACTACTAAACGAGAACAACTATAAAGAACCTCATGTACCCGTCTCCCAGTTTCAATAGACTGGATTGTGGTAAATCTTCTTTTATCTACTGTAGGACTCCTTGCTCAAGTTAGTGATTGTCTCCCAACCTTCAATATCCCTATGGAGTTGCTTGATGCCTCTGTTGAGTTTGAACCTGAAACTCTCTCGCCCAACCCGGCATTTTTCACTCCTTCCCAGCCTCTGGTCCCCAGAGCATACCCTCCAAACCTCTGCTTTCTTGTCATAATCTACATCCTGGATTCTTTGTTCAGGGAGACCAGCTTCCAGTGAGTATGACACACCAAGTATCTGAGTCTAGCAAGAACTTTAACCTGAGCTACTTCATCCCAATCTCTCAGAACCTTTACTATGAGTTATATCCCATGGGGGGAGGGGTTCTGGAGCCATGTGACAGGTCCTGTGGCTAAATTAATAGATGTAACAGCACAGCAATGCGGTGCAGGATTTCTGCAAGGTTATGCAAAGCTAGATAATAAGATTAATTTATCTCAGGGGACAGCCAGGACAGACAGAAGAGGAACTGCTATCCCTTTGGGGGATTTCTCTAACTTTCCCTACATTAGCATTCCCTCCAGACATATACTTTCCCGTTTCAGCTGGTGGTTTTTATTTATTTTTTGATTTTTTATCTCATAATCCCAAATTCTGACTTCATCACTTGAATTCTTTTGGATTTGATTCACTAGACTATAAGATCATATTAATCATGAATATGTTTTCACTGCTTATACTCTGTATCTCACCACTCTATTAGATATTATAAATTTCACTTGTCTGTTACATAGATATTTCACAATTTTCTGCCCTCCCCCTTTTCATCATACATAAGCTCCCCAAGAACAGAAGGCTTTATCTATTAGGTTCACAGTTTCTGTCTTCAGATCTAGCATAGAGCAAAGTTAATCAGGTTTTAAAAGAATAGATAAATACTGAATGAAAAGTTTGCCAGAAAAAAATCTATTTTTCATGTCTGGCAAGGCTGAATAATGAGTTTAACTTTAAATATTCTTGTAAGAAAGAGACAAGAAATGTAATGTTTATATTTTTCATGTAAGCTTTTCTTTTGTGAATAAAGAATTATATGAATACATTTGAAAAATTTAAATGTGAGAAATAATTTGTTTGGGATTCAACTCTGATTAAGTCTCCAGTTTTGACCATGACTATCAGAAATCCAGCTTTTAATTTAGTCTTCTCCTAACTAGAGCTGAGCACTTTGAATCTTATTGCTTTAATCCCATAGTTATTCTGGAGATTTGGATTGTCACATTGGAAGGGAGGTGGTTTAAGGTCAAGTGTCAGGTCCTTGCTGTGCTTCACTTACAGGATAAGTGACAATGTTTTTGTATTGAGAGAGAGAGAGAGAGAAAGAAAAATAATTTTGTCTCCTCTGGCACCTATTTCTCAGCAGCGCAGAGAAATCTCTTGGGATATAGCACTTCCTTGAGGATACAATGGAGGTGTTTATCTCACCGCTTATACTCTGCATGGTAGGTAGCTTTTGTAAGATTTATCTGGGACCCAGGAAACTACCTTAAGAGATGAAGAATAAGCAGGCTCTCCAGTGATGCTGTCTCAATAGCTGGGAGGACAAAGCATGGGCTTTGCAATTTTCTTCTTCAGACTCTGCATGGTAGGCAGCTTTTGTAAGATTTATCTGGGACCCAGGAAATCATCTAAGTGATGAGGAATAAGCAGTCTCTTCAGTGATGCTGCCTCCATAGCTCTCCATAGCTTGGAAAGAGAAAGCATGGGCTTTGTATTTTACTTCTTGGAAACTATATGGTATAAATGATAGTTCATCGAGTTCTTTTTCTCAAATTATGGAAATTCCTGAAAAAATATATAAATAAACATCATTTATATATATTATATATATATATATGAATATATATATTATAATATATATAATTATAGCACTTCCTTGAGGATACAATGGAGGTGTTTATCTCACTGCTTATACTCTGCATGGTAGGCAGCTTTTGTAAGATTTATGTATAATACATACATATATATATATATATATATATATATATATATATATATATATATAT
>JANHMN010000012.1:33803245-33859431 GCA_030674055.1 Rhabdomys pumilio
TGTGTGTGTGTGTGTGTGTGTGTGTGTGTGTGTGTGTGTGTGTGTGTATACATATCTTGGACTACTCAGGCTGGGGAGATGTCTAAGTGGATAAGAACACTTGTTTCTCTCACAGAAGACACAAGTTCATTTTCCAGCTTTTATATGGTGGCTCACAACTATCTATAATACCAGTTACAAGGGATTCAACAGGCTTACATGTGGAGCACATAGATGCACAAAGGCAAAACAGGCAAATATCCAAGGTAAAGTAAAATCTCTAAAAAATTGCTTAAGAAAAAATAACTGAAAAGAGATGATCTTAACTTGATATGGGACATACACACCCAAACAAAATAAATCTATTGTGATGGTTTGTATATGCTCAGCCCAGAGAGTGGTACTATTAGGAGGTGTGGCTTTGTTGGAGTAGGTGTGACACTGAGGATAGGGGCTTTAATATGCTACCTAGTCTATGCTACTTAGCTACCTGGAAGTAAATATTCTGATAGCAGCCTTCAGATGAAGATGTAGAACTCTCAGCTTCTCCTGCACCATCCCTGTTTGGATGCTGCCATGTCCTTACCTTGATGATAATGGACTGAATCTCTGAACCTGTAAGCCAGCCTCAATTAAATATTGTCCTTATAGCAGTCACCTTGATCATGGTGTTTCTTCACAGCAGAAAAACCCTAAGATACCCATAATTAATATCTCACATAAGTTGAAAGAACAAATTCTTCAACTCAAGAACAATAGTGAAAACAATGAAGAAAAGGAAGATAATTCATAAAGATTGAAAGAGAAGAATTAAAGGTCTATTTATACACTATGGCCTTGCCACATAGACAAATCTACAAAAGTGCCTCCTAAGGCAAGAAAGTCCTGAAAAGTCATTGCAGGAAGCAAGCAAGGCGAAGCCTCATCAATAGTGGAGATGCCATGACTGAAAGATGCCCACTGAGGAAAGCTGTAGGGGAAAAGTGAAATTAGGACAAGAAAAAAGCCACATAAGCTGTAGTCAGTAGAACTGGAAATGTCAGGCTGACCAAAGCCATTGAAACCTAGTCTATTCCTTGATAATGCCAGGATGCCAGACATGGAATTTTAGAATTTTATGTTTGCCCTGCTAGATATGGATCTTGTATGGCCTGATTTGTCTTGTTATACCTTAATTCTACCTTGTTTGGAATGGGAATGCTTTTTCTCATGCTATTGCATTTTGGAAAGATGCAACTTAATTTTTTATGTAATTAAATTTACTTGAGGATTTCATACACGAGTAATATGTTTACATCATTTTCAGTTACCCTTTCCTCACAAGGACTCCTCCCATTTGGGGCTCAACATCTAGCATTGTCCAAATACTTCTGAAACAGCAACTGCATTAAAAGATATAGAAAACGCTAAATGTTAATCCATGACTAGAAATACATCAGCAGTCATGTAAAAAGAAATTGGAAAATTATTGCAGACTGAACCATGAAATTAAAATAATTTAGGACAAGTGTAGAAAGAGTAAATTAATTAAGTAATGGGTAGAGAAAGAAAGGAAACACAATAGGGAAAAGCTAAGTGAAAGTAAAGAAGGAAGGGGGAAAAAGAACGTTCTAAAGATGCACAAGAAAGAGCAAAAGTGTTAAAAAAGAAAACAAAGGATTTATCAATAGTGATGAAGATTAAGGGTGAACTGGTAAATGTAAGAAGTATTAAAAATAAAAATAAGATCATTTAATAAAATGAAACAATATTAAAATATGACTACAATATAGCAGAAAGGAAACAAAAGAGAGGCAAATGCATAGAACGAAAAGAAGAAGACTGATCAATAGTGGAAAAAAAAGGTACAACGTTAGATACGTGTATGAGTGGGATTTAAGAAATAAGAGACAAAATGGATAAACTACTTTGAAATATGCCATTAATAGGAAAGAGAAGGAAAATGCATGAAAGTGTGTAGGGCGTGTGGGTGGAGAGAGCAGAGCAGGAGATGAAGAGCTGAAGCAGCTTCTTTTGGGCTCTTAAAAATATTGATTTGTATATGGGGGCAGTAGGGGGTGGGTGGTAAGGTAGAACCATTGATCTTGTGGCCTCTTATTTCTGCTGGTGTTGAACCTGTAATGGGCAAGTTTCTTATGTCCATCAGAGTTGTATTTACCTTATTGGCTTTCTTCTTTGCATACCAGAGGTTTCTACTGATCAAACACCATTTTGCTATCTGCAGTGGATCTCCTGCTTGTCAGATACTCCTTAGGTTTTCTACCTGTTGTAGTTAATATGCTAGTGTGCCCTAGATTTATAGGGAGCAGAACGCAGTCACAGCACTGTGATTTGTCCAGGAAGCTCTGCCACGGGGCTTTGCGAAGTTCCTAAATACTGTTTCCCTCGCTTTTGGAGTGATGTAACTGTGGAAATCAAATATTCTGAAGTAACTTCAAAGTTTGAACACCCAACACCATTGCTTGGCAGATGGCTGGCTCCAGTGATTGATCACCTGCTGACCTCAGTCTTATGGCTGAAAAATTCGAGAGAGTCACTGTCAGTTTATGTGGTCTGGGCCGCCAAGGTCAGATACCTTCTCCTGTGCACTGCTCTGCCTGATTCAAGACTCCTGCCCTCCTCCTTCCTACATCTGTCAGCTTGCCATGCTTTTCCACAAGGCACAACTGCTTTCCAATGCTGTCATCAACCTAATACTCTGGCATGGCAAATTCAGATTTTCTGACATGTGGTTGCTCCTTATTCTCAGGGCTTCAGACATGCTTGACTCTAAACAAGGTGACATCCAATGACTGCTCTTCAAGTTATATAGAGTGACAAAATTGAGTTCCTCTCCCCCGCTGACCTGTAAAACAAGAGGAAGCACTGCCTCACCAAAATACAGGAACGGAGTTGAAGAGGTTTTGGAGGCTGTGAGCTTGACACTTTTTGTCACTGTTGCTTAGGTTATGTTTTAGCCAGCATTTCTGCTTCCTTACATTCCAGTGAGGAGCCACACTGCCTCATTTGTATTTGGCTTGGTTTCTATTTTGCATCCTTCATTTTTCCATCTCCTCTGTAGTGTTCTATTGTGAGTCCACATTAAATCTCAGTGGGGTGTGTGAACTCTACTTGGATAGACAAAATGCAGAGTGTTAGGCTACATTTCTCCCTATGTCTGTATCTGGTGACGGGCTTGCAGGAAACCCCCATGCACTGCTCAGGGGTGGAAGAATGCAGCCTAAGATGGGGACCCTAGCCCAGGTGAGAAATGATGCAGGCTGAAACTGAAACGGGTATTCCCTAACTCCTGGACACTCAGATATCACTGGGAAGCATGTGTCAGGAATGGGACCCAAGGACTGGCAATGGTGAGGCCAGATTCTATAAGTATCAGTTTCCCTTTGTTTCCACCAATGGCCTGTTTTTCATCAAAATTCTGACATTCCTCTATTTTTATTTTTTATTTTTGTTTTTTTCAATAATAATATGTCTTTGAACAAGTTTCTCTCCTCTCAACAATCAACCATGCTGATAATTATATACTTTTCTTTGGTAGTTTGGTGTTATACCTTTAGACTGAGATAGGAGATGGACTATGAGTGATAGAAAAGCGGGCAGAGAGGATGAAAAGGAGTGGATATGGGGTTATTTTGGGTCAGGTTTTCACTTTGGGAAATGTCACATCAAAGATCATTGGAGTTATCCCACCCCCATATTAAGAAAGGTTTGATATAAAATGCCAATGCCCACCAGTCAGTAGCTGAAAGATGCTGAAGGAAGATATTAGTGACTCTGTTATTTCTGGCAATCGAACAGCAGCAAGTTTGGTCATAATAGCTATGAGTCTCCTGCAGGCAAGGACATAAAAATGCTTCTAGCTGGACATTAAGCCAGTGATCACTGGTGTTCACCACCAGCAGCCACAGTGTCCACAATACAAAAGCCTCCCAGAGAACAAGGAAGAGGATGGGGGAGGAGAACCAAGGAAAGCCATGGAGTCTTAATTACTAGATTAATATTTTAATAATGCTTATATAAACATTTTCAAGATATTCATTAAAAAACTGCATGGAAGTCCCAACTAGGTTGAAGAAATCAGCTCTGATGTTCAATGGCCCAGTGCAGTATCTGCAGCTAACAGTGAGCTCTGTATGAGGATAAAAGAGAAGTTTTAAAAAGTTCTCATCACACGGTCTGGGTCAGCATGGGAAGAGCCAGCTCTAGTCACTGTGATCTGAACGCTACATATCTATCATGGGCATACATTGAAACATCATGTAATATTTTATAAATATGTACAATTTTTATGCATCAACCTAATTAATTGCACATAAAATGTACAGAGGACGTCTCAGCTTTGCGAGGAGCAGTGCTTCTGACTGGGCCCTTCCACCTGGGGAAGCATACACCTGTCATTGCCAGTCCCCACAGGGCACGTGAACACAGAGTCTCCATGTTGCTTCCACTGACTTCCTCACGTTTAATTTCCCTATTTCACAAGCTGACAGCTTAGCATGGTGAGCAGACCTCTGCAGGTTGTGCTCTGACTTATGCTATTTCTATTGCTTTGGATTTGATTTGATTATTTTCTCTTTCTTGCACCTACACAGGGGGTGGGAAATAGCATTTCATCAGAGGTAGGGGTAAGGTCAAGATTGAATGTGGCAAGAAAATTTGAGCTTTTCTTGTAAAGGTTCAAGAAAAGCTCTCACTTCCAACCTCTGTGCCTTCAGGAGCTGGTTTTGAATCATTTCTTAAACTTGTCTCTGAAATCTACCAAAGCAAGGTTAAAGGCCAAGATTTGTTCTTATTTCCTGTTCTGCCCAATAATGAATTTGATACCGTGTATCCATCGACAGGCAGGCACTGCATATTGGATAGAAGTGGCTGGTGACAAATGTGACACAGACAAGTTGTTGGCAATATTTATAAACAGTCATGGTTCAAGGGCTTGGCAGAAAAGTAAGTGGCAAAGGAAAAATGTGGACATAATTTGAGAAAAGAAAACTTTAGTGGAATGGCCTTGAGGGTGCCACTGTGGTGGTCATCATATTTTTCCTGGAAGTGTGGACGCAGTTTAAAGCAGCAGTTCTCAACCTGTGTGTTGTGACCCCTTTGGTGAATTTCAATCTCCAAACATATGTCTACTATGATTCAAAATAGGAGCAAAGTTACAATTATAAAGGAGTAACAAAAATAATTTTATGGATTGGGGGTCACCACAATAGGAGGAACTGTATTAAAGGTTTGCAGCATCAGGAAGGTTGAGAAGCACTGCATTAAAGGCATTATTTTTCTTCCTTTTTTTTCATAGTTTAAATTTTGTTCACATTGCATCCCTCAGCCACCTTCCTCACCTCCTAGTCCTGTCCTTACAAACCCCTCCCCGAGAAAGCCGCCCTTGGGTACCACCCTACCCTGGGAGTTCTAGTTCCATCAGCACAAAGCATCTCCTCTCCTACTGAGACTCAACCAGGAGTCCAGGTAGGGGAAGGGGATCCAACAGCAGGCAACAGATTCAGAGACAGTCCCCTGCTCCAAATGTTAGGGGACTCATGTGAAGACCAAGCGACATATCTGCTACAAATGTGGGAGGAGGTCTAGACAAAGTCTGTACATGCTCTTTGGTTAGGGGTTCAGTCTCTGTGAGCCTCTATGGGCCCATGTTAGTTGACTTTTTAGGTCTTCTTGTGGTGTCCATTATCACGCTGGCTTGCTCAATTCTGTCTTCCACTTGTCCACAAGACTCTCTGAGATTCACCATGGATATTTGCATCTGTTTCTGTCCACTGCTTGATGAAGCTACTCAAGAGACAGTTATGCTCTGTTCCTGTCTGCAAGCATATCAGGGTATCATTCATTAATAGTATCCGGAGTCGGCTCCCTCACATGGAGCAGATCTTATGTTGGGCCAGTCATTGTTTGGCTGTTCCCTACGTCTCTGCTCCATCTTTATTCTTGAGTATCTCTTATAGGCAGGTCAAATTTTGGGTTGAACATTTTGTGGGTGGGTTGATGGTCTCCTTTTTTCACTGGAAGTCCTGCCTGGCTCCAGGAAGTGACCACTTCAGTTTTTATTTCTGCTGCTGATAGGAATATCAGCTAGGGTCGCCCCAATAAACTCCTGAGGCCTCCCCAACCCCAGGTCTAGTCAATCAGCTAGTCCCAGAGATGCTTCCCACTGATTTCCATTCTCACTCCCAGCCCGCTTTTATCCCCCTGCCTCTACACCTGATTCCCATACACCGTATCACCCACACTCCCACCCACTTGACTCTCTCCATCCACCACTGATGACTTGTTTCCCCTTCTGAGTGAGATTCACAGTCCTCCCTTAGACCCTCCTTATTACCCAGTTTCTTTGGGTCTGTGGATTGTAGCATGCTTGTCCTGTACTTTATGGCTCATGTCCAGTTATAAGTGAGTACATTCCATATGTGTCTTTCTGGATTTGAGTAACCTCACTCAGGATGATACCTTCTAGTTCCATCCATTTGCCTGCAAATTTCATGATGTCTGTGTTTTTAATAGCTGAATAGTATTCCATTGTGTGAATGAAGCACATTTCCTTTATCCATTCTTCAGTTGAGGGACATCTACGTTGTTTCCAGTTTCTGGCTATTACAAATAGAGCTGTTGTGAACATAGTTAAGCAAGTCTTCCTGTGGTAATTAGTGTCACATCGTTTGGGTAACATGCTAAGGAGTGGTATAGCTATGTCTTGAGATAGAACTATTCCCATTTCTGAGAAGCTGCAAATTGATTTCCAAAGTAATTGCACAAGTTTGCACTCCTTCCGGCAATGGTGGAGTGCTCCGCTTGCTCCTCATTCTTGCCAACATGTGATGTCATTTGAGTTTTTGATCTTAGCCATTCTGATGGGTATAAGATAGGATCTAAGAGGTTCTATGATGTGCATTTCTGTGATGACTAAAATACTTTAAGTGCTTCTCAGTCTTTTGAAATTCCTCTATTGAGAATTCTCTGTTTAGTTCTGTACCCCATTTTAAATTGGGTTATTTGGTTTGATGATGTCTAATTTTTTGAATTCTTTATATATTTTGGATATTAGTCCTCTGTTGGATTTAGGGTTGGTGAAGATCTTATCCCATTCTCTAGGCTGTGATTTTGTCCTATTAATGATGTCTATAGTCTTGCAAAAGCTTTTCAATTTCATGTGGTCCCATTTATTAATCGTTGATTTTAGTGCCTGAGCCATTGGTGTTCTGTCCAGGAGTTTCACTCCTGTACCAATGAGTTCAAGGCAGTCATTCACTTGTTCTTCTCTTAAACTTAGTGTATCTGGTTTTATGTTGAGGTCTTTGATCCAGTTTGAGTTGAGATTTGTACAGGATGATAGATATGGGTCTTTTTGCATTCGTCTACATCCAGTTAGACCAGCAATATTGTTGAAGATGTTTTTATTTTTCCATGTCATGATTTTGGCTTCTTTGTCAAATACCAAGTGTTCATAGGTATGCAGGTTTATTTCTGGGTCTTTAATTCAACTCCATTGATCAACCTGTCTGATTTTTGTGCCCCAATACCATGAAGTTTTTGTTACTATTGCTCTGTAGTTCAGCTTGAAATCAGGGATAGTTATACCTCCAGATATTCTTTTATTATACAGAATTATTATAACTATACTTGGGTTTTTGTTTTTCCATATGAAGTTGAGAATTGCTATCTCAAGGTCTGTAATGAATTGTGCTAGAATTTTGATGAGAATTGCATTGAATCTGTAGATTACTTTTGGCAAGATGGCCATTTTTACTCTGTTAATCCTTCTGGCCCATGATGTGTGGGCGATCTCTCCCTTTTCTGATACCTTCCTCAATTTCTTTCTTCAGAGATATGAAGTTCTTTTTATATAGGTCTTTCACTGATATGGTTAGAGTTACACCAAGATATATTGTATTATTTGTGGCTATTGTAAAGGGTATTGCTTCCTTAATTTTTTTTTTAGCTAGTATATCATTTATGTAAAGAAGGGCTACGTTTTTTTAGTTGATTTTGTATCCAGCCACTTTCCTGAAGGTGTTTATGAGCTGTAGGAGTTCTTTGGTAGAATTAATGGGATCACTTATGTATACTATAATATCACCCATGAATAGCAATACTTTGACTTCTTCCTTTAGAAGGATTCTGATGAAAATATCCAAGTTCTCTATCCCTTAGTAAGCATAAGGTTTGCATCATCAGTATTTGGTTACTAGGAGGACAAAGACTTGTCCACAAATGTGCCATGGTGAAATTTAAAAGTAAGATTCTGAGTTCTCAGTCTAAGAAAGAAAGATGTTTGTCCCACATATGTGCATAGGGAAATGGGAGATCGGGGCTGGGAGACAATGAGTCGTGATCAGTGGGAGAACATATTACCCACAGACTTTAAATCTTTAGTTCATGCTTTCTGTATATTTTCCTGTGTCAGACCTGGTTTCATTTACAACCAACCTCTGTTGACCATTTACTCCATAGTGAATAGCATTCACACAGATTTTCCTCTATTTACAGATATCCCCCCTCACTATGCTACAAGACGGGCATTATTATCACTCTTGTTTCACAAAGTAGAAGATTTAGCTGTGAAAATGGTTGACATATTTCTGGAGGCTACACCGTAAGTAGTTATGACAAGCAGGGAGGTGGGGGTAGACCCTTTAGACTGAATTTTGCAATGAATTTCTTACCATGGGAGGAGGAAGGTCAAAAGCAAAGAAGAATCTGATGAGGTGTGGACGTACTGGGAAAAGAACAAGCCTTCGTGAATGGATGGCTTAAAATTTGAAAGTAGGGGAAAGAAGGCACACAGGGAAGACAAGTGGAACTGATGAGTCATCTCAGTGAAATGCACATCAGAATAGCTATGAGAAGAGAAGGCATAGAGAAACAGGTCCCATGGCTTTAGACACTGTTTTTCCCTCTCTGAGAGGCTCAGAGGGGTTTAGGCATGGGTTAGTGTTAGTCCAGAATCTAGTACCTTTTGTTGGCTGAGAAGTTCCACATTATTCCAGAATTTTTAAGGTACCTACCTGAGCATTAGTTAAGTGGCTAGAAGTGGATAAATTTAGGAGAGCATTCATGTACAGCATCCTTCTTGGGTACAAGTCATTATAATATGCACTGTTCAGAACCAATCCATAGCACTGTGCAGAAACAATCCTTTTGGTCTAATCCTAACATCAGGACAATGAGAGAGCTATTATAAACTCATGTTGAGACAACAGATATTAAGATGCAGGGAGGTTCAAGAGCTGGTTATCCAACTTACAAGTACTAGCCATAGTTGTTTGGTCCTGGGAGCCCACATCATGGAAGGCAGAAATAAAATCCTTGGGCCCATTACTGCAGTGACTCATATACCAGAAACTGCAGCCTCCACCCATCTGCTCACATTGATTCCAAGTGTTCTGAGTTTTACACAAAAAGAGTCACTGCTGCGCCATGAAGATTTGAAGATGAAAGAGATCCAACTTCTTTTATCAGTGATCTCATGCCATGCGTCACTCCAACATTCAAATTGGGGATGAAAACAGGAGACCCAGAGTGATTAACAGAAAATGAGTGGTCAGAAGTCTTGGAGGATAAAACAAACAAACAAACAAACAAAACCAACCAAACAACCAACCCACCAAAAATCCTGGTGAAAGCTTCTAAAAATTACTTATCTAATGATGAAGTAGAGAAGCAATAGGTGATTTGGCAAGATATAAACTTGATGCCGAGAGGCACAATACAACATTCCAGGCCATTAAAAGATACTACAAAACCAAACCAAACCAAACCAAACCAAACCAAACCAAACCAAAAAAAAAAAAAAAAAAAAGTTTGGAGGGGTTGGGGTTTGTCCCAAGTTTCTTTATATCTCTCAGCTCTCACTCAGTTCTCAGAATCAGAATTTCAATGTGAATATGAAAACCAAAAAGGATTCCTTTTGACATCATCCCCACCAATTTGAGGTTTATTTGCCTCAGGCCGATGACAGATATAGCTATATCCAGTGGGTTCTGTGGTTTTATGAGAGAGTTCTGGTGAGGAATGCTACTCTAAGCACCCTTTCAGCTTTGCTCAGATTGTTTTATGGGGTAAGTTATGAGTCTTGGTAATTGCTAGAGTTTATTCTCTATGCCTCCTCCTCCTTAGATGTGAACGTAGGCTTCTTTGCCTTCTTAAATTCTTATCACGGTCGCTGTTGCATGGCATCATCTCTCGGTTGCTAGGTTGATGTTATTTATGAGCTAATGACAGAGTAATAAATACTGTAGTAAATAGTAGCGGGGTGACATTTGCTGAACCAAAGTTACAGGCAGCTGGAGATTGTTTCCATGCAAAATTGCTTTCACTATTCTCCCCATTATAATGATCTACAGCCTAGATAAAAATACCTCTGCACCCCACCCCAAATGCATCACCATTTTCCTGTAAGATCAATAGACCTTCAGTAGGAACCTGTCCATTTATACTGTGCTGTAGGAAGCTTTGACAGCCTCTATGGTAAACTCAGGGAGAACCTTCCTCTATCCGGAATGAGTACATTTCTAAGGTTTTGTTCAGATGCAATTAGCTGCATTTATTAATTCATTGTGTGAGACATTTAGTAGGTTTCTATCATGAGTGATACAGTACGTCTGTTTAAAGTGCCTAAATTCTTGAAAACGGAAGAGAAGCAAATATAAGCAATTCAACACACACACACACACACACACACACACACACACACACACACACACACAGAGAGAGAGAGAGAGAGAGAGAGAGAGAGAGAGAGAGAGAACTGTAGAAGGTACAGAGAAAGTGGCAGACAGATTAAGAGAAGGTATTTAGTTAAACATTCTTCAGTCAGAAAAATATTCCAGAAAAGAACTAACCGCATTAGCCCATGTTTAGATAGATGAGCAGAGCACTGTACTGGCTGGTTTTATGTTTCAACTTGACACAAGCTTCAGTTATCACAAAGGAGCCTCCCTTGAGGAAACGCCTATATGAGATCCAGCTGTAAGGCATTTTCTCAATTAGTGATCAAGGAAGGAGGGTCCAGCCCATTGTGGGTGGTGTCATCCCTGGATTAGTAATCCTTGATTCTATAAGAAAGCAAGCTGAGCAAGGCAGAGGAAGCAATCCAGTAAGCAGCACTCCTCCGTGGCCTCTGCATGAGCTCCTGTCTCCAAGTTCCTGCCCTGTGTGAGTTCCTGTCCTGCCTTCTTTTGGTGATGTGTAGCAATGTAGAAATCTAAGCTGAATAAACTCTTCTTTGTGATGAGGTTTTGTGCAGGAATACAAACCCTGACTGAGACAGGCATAGTCTTTCTCTCAGATGACTCTGGATTTTCACAGTGGTACACACCTACTATATATATTTCCATTCCTGTTCCCTATGTTTTCTGTGTCTGAAACATTAGGATTCCTATAAGGTTGGGTCCCTCCAGGAAACCTTTCCTGGTAGATCTAGGTTGATGGGGCATGCCTTGCTTTCTCTCACAGGCTGATTTGTGCGTGTTCACGTTGTGTGGAAATGTCTCACCCTAAGCTATAAATGATGTATAACATAGACAATATCTCACTCTTCCCACAGCTCCTTGAGAGTACCATGTGGCATGTGGTACTCAGTGCCATGTGGAACTAAAGATGGTTTGACCATAGGGATAGACACCTCACTAATTGCATGAAAACGAAGAGCTTTCCAAGTGGATAGAGTAATACAAGCAAAGATATCCAAGCAGGAAAGAAATAATGTGTGTGTGTGGGGGGGGGTGAGATCCTAAAAGAAGTAGAAGATTCTGAGGTATTGAGTTGAGGAGTCGGGACTTTTCCTGGGACATTAGAAAGAGCCACAGTCTATTGATCAGAATGTTTGTTCAGATTGCTAGGATGCTCTCCTGGTTGTACCTGCATGTGCTCTTCTGTTTAAGAGCTGCCCATAGTTTTCCTGCCATAGATGACCTTTGCACGTGACCTTCCCTTCTAGCTACAGCAGATGCTTAGAAGTGTACCGTGAACTAACCAGGAAGCCCTGTTATTTATCTCCTTTATTCAAAGCCATACACAAAACTCAAGTAAATACAGCTAGCAGGCTTTTTCTGGGATCATTTGCCAACCTGCCTTGGGCAAAGAAATGTCTTCCCTTGTAAGGTTATATAATGACATTGATCAGAGCCTGTACTGCATACAAGTGGATGCATAGTTAAAGAAATTCAACACAAAAAATGCTAAGAGCAAAGCTGAGAAGAGAGAGGAGCCAGGCTGTCACTTGCTGACCTCATTCTTGGTGAGGCGAGCTGAACTGGGTAAGATGCTCAAGACCACAAAGTTATTTTTCTCATGTGGGAATTACCAATAGCAAGAAGGCTGTCAGGAGAGTTCAGGGGTGACTTTTAGGGTTCACACTTCTTACTTTATCTGTTTAAGAAGTAGCACTGCAATGCAAGTGAGAATCCTCTAACAGGTGTCCTGATGAAGCCCATCATCACTAGAGCTTCGCCATCTCATCTCAAGAACCACATTCTGAGCGAGATTTACTAGTTAAACGTTTTCAGTGTCTCCAGCATTCTATAACATTCAATAACATTCATGGATTCTGATACAGAAATAGCAGGCAGTTATCTCAAATTTCCCAATCTTACAATATCCAATCCAAAGACCATTTAACAGTCTTTATTTTCTTTTCCTGCATTGAGTGACCCTGTTTATAAAATGCCCAGCACCCCATTTTCTATAGGACCCCTGTGTCGTCCTCTTTATGATAATTTTTATCCATATTCCATCTCCTTTTCCTCTGTACTATCTCATTTTCGTCTATCTCTTGAGGTATTCCCTGTGAAGTTCACAGTTTTTCAAGAAGAGAAAAAGTATTACCACCCTCTTCTTCAACAATTCCCTCTCTTCTATTTTAAAAACTGAATTTCTTGAAGTAGTTGCCAATGTTTAAAAGTTTCAAACCAAGCAATGATAATAGACAGACAAAACTGAATTGTGTATTTAGAAGGTAAAATGAGACAACAACCTCATCAGGGGTTCTTAGAGATCAAGGGGATACCAGGAACTGTGTCCTAGAAGGTTCAAAAAGATTTCTTATCTTCCCATTTTATGCTATGGAATATAATCCCGGGAAGAAAAGAAGCAAGAATTAGCTGTGAAATCCAAGTTTCAAAAAAAGACATTTTAGACACATATCTTGGCAAGAATTTGCATCTCATTAACATTGAGCTGATAAGAGGTCTTATTTTCACATTTATTATAGAAAGAATTATCTTTTTTTCAATGGCACTTGAATCCAGTGTTATATACACAGCGAATGAATTTCAGATGAAGATTTAGACCCATCATATCCTAGATTTGATGGGAATAAATTATGTTTAAAAAGTTGATAACAATTATGCATCATTTTTAAAGCCATAGACTAAAATGTCATTGAATCTATGTGGCCTTTCCAAATAATTCTGGCAGAATTAATCACATTTTTCATGTAGTTTTATAAATTTTTGAACATACTTCTGTGTCACGGGGTAGGCTATGGTGGAGGAAGCACACAGCCACACACTGAAATATCACTGCACCTTTAGTTATATAGAAAATTATTATATTATAGAGACAACTACTTATAGGTGAGGGGATTTTTAAGGACTAGGGAGGGGGCTCAGTAATTAAGAGTACTTTCTACTCTTGCAGAGAATCTGCATTCAATTCCTAGCACCCACATGGCAGATCACAACCATCTTTAACTGCAGCTTAAGGGAATCTGATAATGTCTTCTGATCTTCATAGGCACTAGGTACATATATACTGTACATACCTACATACAGGCAGTCAAAATTAAGAGCAATATAAATGGATTATCAAAAACCTTGATATTAAGCAAATGCTTCTTAATTTTTTTCAGTGTGAGAAGTCTTTCCTTTTATCCAGGTAAAAAGAGTAAGCTGTCCCTTTCCTGCCTACAGACATGACCTTTCAGGATTGTTTCAGTTGGAATGACAAGGATCTGTTTTTAACTTTTTAATACAAAATAGGAAGGAAGATTAGAAATAAGTCCTCTTCTCTTTTGAAGAATTGCTCTTCCATAGATGATCACATTTTTAAAACCTAATTTCATGGCTAACGCTCTAAATACAGAGATCGTAAATATTAACAAACAATAAGGAGCAACATCTATAGCAATGATTTTGATCCTTTATTTCCTGTGATCATGAAACTCATGTTCTCTGTGTACTGATACAAAATGTTTAGTGTGATGTCATTATCAACAGTATCAAAATGCAGTGGTGTGTTCAGAACTGATGGTAGATGGGGCATGAAAAAGGCCATTGTAGCTATTGATGTGGTGGGTAGGGCTGTTTGTCCCTAAACTAAACAGTCTTATGGTTATTTTGAGGTTTGTGCCTTTCCTTTATAGCCTATCTTTTAAAATATTATAGCAGCTGTCAGTTTGTTACGGTCTATTTGCCTTAACTAATACTGAATGTGTTATTACTATCTTAAGGCAAGGGTAAATAGGATGTAAATGACACCAAGAAGAATTAATTTATCACTACACAAAAGAACAAAGTACAAGCATCTTTTGAGGATATGTTGGTTTCATTTACCACTTCCTGTTTGAATAATCGAGGTTGAGTAAGAAAACACTTTTGATAAGGTGTGGCTGTGTGTTTATAATCTATCTACCATGTATGCTATTTAGAATGAAATAAAGCACCTAAGGCAAAAAAGAGATGCCATTATGGAGTCACTCTAGCGTGTGCATAGAAGAATGAGAGTTTGGGCATGCAGTGCATTCAATTTTATGGTACACATGTGGCTCAAACTCATTCTCTTTCACCCTGTCTTCTACAGTCAGCATCATCTCACCTGGGATTTCACAGACCAGCAGTAAACAAATTCCAAGTTGTATTTCCATAAGGCAATAGAAGATGGCTCCCCTGAGCAAAGACTGCCTTCTTGCCTTCATTTGAGGAGTTTAAACTGGCAGGTTTGATAATAAATGTTAAGGGTGAGCAATTAACATACAAAGTGGCAGCTGGAAAGGGCACAGCAGACATGTGTCTTGCTGAAGTCACTTCTGTGCCCTGAAGACATTTAAATGGCTAATAAATTCTCTTCTCTATTTATGCATTACCTGTGAGACCCTGTGCTTGAGTATTTCTTTGGCAAGGAGTTCATTTGATCTCATGAACTCAACCCCCAAAGATGGAAAGGCCACTCACTGTCTTTAGATTGCTGTAGATTGGCGGTTGGATTAAATGTCAAACTAAGAAATTATGTAAATTCCTCAAAGAAGAAAGGAAGGCTAGGCATGACCCTTTTATGCAAGGCATAGGCTAGTGCGTATGCATTCTTTCAGCTGATATAATATACTATAAGTGTTTACCAAGAGTTCCTAGGATCCAATTAAGTGTGAAAAAAATGCTATCATCTTTAGCCTCATCATATGCCATTGCTTGCCATTTTACTGGCTGCTTGGGGTTCAGTTTCCAAAGTTTCAGAAAATTTCTGTTTCCAAATTGAAACATTCTTTTATGGAGATTGCCCAGAAGATCCTGTAGGATAGTGAAACTTTCAAGACTCAGAAAGCTTAAAAAGTTATGAGATTCATGGGACTAGAGGGAGCTAGCTCAGTGGCAAAACATGGTTACTTCTCTTGCAGAGGACCAGAGTTTGGTTTCTAGCACTAAGTTGGATGGCATGAAGCCACCTATAGCTATTCTGGCCTTCCTGGGCACTAATATTCATGTAGTATGCATATGTATAGATACAGATATAAACATAAATAAAAATATCTTTAAAAAAGCTAACCTTACAAGATTCTCTAATCTCCTCCCCATGTTACACAGGACTTCTAAGAATGAAGCTTTTTATGTAACCCTTGCTGGGGTAGATATTTTAGTGACGGTAGCTTTCTTTGAGTCAGTCATGCATGATCCTGTAGGAAGAACTCACATGCATAAACTCACTAGTTAAATCAAGCTACAATTGGGTAGAATAATTTCCTTGATCTGCCATTGGTGCCTATTTGATGTAAAAAGACCATTTTCCATCTTTCCCCAGGAATGGTCCCACAACACAAATATTAAATACAAAATAGAAGCATTCAAAAGCATCTCTGTGAATTCAAAATATATGAGGAAACAAACTAATGTGTGTGGCAACTCTATTGGAAGATGCTATGCAAATAGTCCTGGAGAATGATACTTGCATATGCTGGAGCAGCCGAGGAAGTAACGAAGTTTTCAGAGAGGAGATAACACAGCCCAAAGAGCCATTCACCAGGCAGGCAAGAGACATCATCAACATCAACAAACACATGTCAACAGTGTTCAAGGCAACACAACAGGGGAACTTGGAGCATTATAAAGAGAGCCCAGGACTGGCTTTGAAAAGGTGAGGGGAGATCATGTGATCAGGAGCCATAGTATAGAATTAAATACAAGGAAATTTGAGCTTCGAATCGGGTGATCCATTTGACAATTGCAAGGGGAGTACATCACAGGGCCGTTAAAGGTAATAAAACCTCAAGATTTCACAAAAACAAGCTTACCTCCATGTATTAGCCTTCTCAAACAAAATTATGATTAGAAGGGGTAACATAATAGAAACAAATTCTCAAACTGTGGAAGGATCCACTATATTTTGTGTTGGCAGCAACAGTTTGGAAAGGTTGGATAGAGATAATCACACCTTCACTTCGCATTCCTGATTGATGTCTGCAGAGCCAGGATAGGTTTGAAACATAATGAGGATCCTGATGAAGATATAGTACAACATTCAAATGCCTTCATAATAGTGGTCCGATTGTTGTTATATTACTGAGTCAAACTCAGTGACTGGAATCTGGCATGTAGCTACCCCTTTAAAAGAGTATTACTTACGTTTATTCCAGGGATCCATAAGATACAACATTGGGTAAAGTCTTTCTTGCTTGTAAATAAAGTTTTATTGACAGCTGGCCATGCCTAATTATCAGTACACTGCCTAGGGCTACAAGTTTGTGATACAAGAGTTGAACGGTTGCGATGAAGAATGCATGGCACACAACGCTCACACTTTTTTCCATCTAACCTCTTACTGAAAATGTTGGCTGATCCCTGGTATATTAAAGTGTAAAGTAAACCAGAAGGAAACTGCTTTTGTGTAACCTAGGGAGAATTATATCTACCCAAAGTCGTCCAGGCCATGTTGGTGCCTATGTTCTCATCAAATTCCAGTTCACTGGATCTTTAATTATTTGATATTCCGTAGAGCATCTTGCTGGTTTGCTTACACATTTGGTCTTTTGTTAACAGGACCAGATGATCAAAAAATGTCTTGGGAAGATAAATACCACATCATCTCTGTTGCATGTAGAATCTTAAAATGTCAAATTCTGAGAAGCAGAAAGCAAAACAGGGGTTACCAGAGTCTCAGGAGGACTGAGGTAATGTTTGGCATGGGATAGAAAATTTGAGGTAAACTAGAGGAAAAGTTCAAAGATCATTTTACCATACAGTGACTGTAGTCAATAATAATGATTGAACAACATTGTTAATGGATTTAGAGGCTCTCATCACAAAGATGTTAAGCATAGGAGTAATGAATATGTCAATAGCTCGATTTAGTAATTCCACAATGTTTATATATATCAAAGTATTATTTGTACACAATTAACATGTAGCTATTGCTTGCCAATTAATAAAATTGGTAACAAAAATTAAAAATCATGAAGCAATTTAAGTATCTTGACATATAAGACATAGTGGTAAAGATATAGAAGTCTTTCTAATGAGACCAGTGATAACTTGAGTTCTTTATTTAGATCTCACGCTGTCAGATGTGAGTGCATCTCAGTAAAGATATTCCACCAGGACAGGCTACAGCTTAAGATACTGTTTTAAAGCTCACTAGATTCAATGGTACACAACACAGCAGCAACCTGTAGGAAATACATGAAATTTCTTGCAAGTCCCAAATAAGAGAATTAATAGTGTATTCTAAGATGTGTAAACAAAGCCAGACACCCTTTTGAACAACCAACAATTCTCTGTTGACAAAGATGTTTGAGCTTATTATCAAACCCTGACTCGAACAGCAAACTTTCAAGAACTGTTTTTCTTTGTGACTTTCTTTATCCTTCTGTCTGGAGAGCAGATACAAGTTAAAGGTCACATGACAGTATTGGTAAAAGGAAAGTTGAAAGTGGTTTGGAACTATGAGGAACTTTTGCAGCAGAAGGGCCTCACAAGGTCACAAGGCTCTGCACTGTAGAATCTTTTTTTTCCCCACGGGCAGTGGGAGGGAATTAAGAGAGTAGCAGAAGCAGAGAGAATCAGAGAGAGAAAAAGAGAGAGGGAGAGGGAAAGGAGATGAGAGGCAAGGAGAGGAGAGGAGAGGAGAGGAGAGGAGAGGAGAGGAGAGGAGAGGAGAGGAGAGGAGAGAAGAGAAGAGAAGAGAAGAGAAGAGAAGAGAAGAGAAGAGAAGAGAAGAGAAGAGAAGAGGCTGGCCATGACCATATAGAGGGGGGAAGAAAGGAAGGGGGAGCGACAAAGGGACGAAAGAAGCAAGAGGCAAGAGAGCAAATGTGCAAAAGTGCAAGACAGGAGCACTGTAGAATTTTAAACATCTACCCTGTGAAGATTCTGATGCTCTCTGGAGGAACATGAGACAGTCCAGAGAAGCATGAAATTGCTACCTTAAATCACGAAATTACTGCTTTAATCTATAAAGAGAAAGGGGAGTAATGTATATTATTCGTTCAATAAAGGAAAACCTAAAGGGGATTGCGATAAAAAATAGAAAGAGATGAAAATAAGCTTTGGAATCAAATAGACTAATCTCCAGTACATTTGGTACCACTTACCAACTGTGTGTTCTAGAGAAACACAACTTCTTTTTAGCATCAATGTTCTCACAGGATTACAATTATATGAGTTTTATGAGACTGGTGGTAACTTATATAAAGACCAGAGATTCTCAGTTAATAATAAATGAGACCAATAGTCTAGTTCTGTCCCAACCCAACTTCCCTCACTAAACTAACAGCCAACCAAGCAATCATGCCAACAACTGCTGTGGCGGTGCCACTATTGTTCAATGCTCTGCCTGTAATTATACAATAGAAGGCTAGTTATACTTATCAGACTGTCAAATGTAAACAATGAGTATAAACAAAGATAAGTGGCATAGAGGTTGAGGTTCATATAATAGAATGTAATCTAACATGATCAATAATGTCATTTCTAATGAGACAGAGACATGTAAATAGGATGCTGTAAGTTCCCTAATTTTATAAGCACAGAAAAGATATAACCAAGTTATGTGTTTTCTGACTTTATTACAAGACCTAGTTCATGACACTTTTCTAACTTTTAAAGTAATGGGAAAGGTCAAATATGACAGACTTAAATAAATTGTGGATATAAAATTTTATAGCAGTATTTGAGATTTCATTTAAGTGCTGTCTAAAATCTGTTGCTATGATAAGCAACAAGACCTAAAGAAACTGGGGGCAAAAAGTGTGTTTCATCTGACAGTTATAGACCATCATGGAGGGTAGTTGGGGCAGGATACCAAAGCAGGAACATGGAGACAGGAACTGAAGCAGAGGCCAATTGGGGAGCATTGCTTACTGAATTGCTTAGGCTGCTTTCTCATACATCCTCATGTACTTCTTGCCCAGGGGTTGCATAGTTATAGTAGGCTGGGCCCCACACCTCAATCAAACAAGAAAATACATCATGGACCTGCATGCAGCCTAATGTGATAGAGACATTTTCTCAGACGAAGTGTCCTCTTACCAGATGATTGTAGCTTATGTCCAGTTGACAGACTCTAGCCAGTACAAGTACATATTTGAAATAAAAAAAATGAAAGAAGATAAGGACACATATTGAAGAAAGCATGAGGCCACTTTTACTTGTTTTATACAAATAAGGAAAAAGGTTAGTAAATCTACTTGAATTATTACTGGGGGCAGCCATGTGGGAGAAGAGGTTGAGAAAGAAAATGTAAGAGGCATCATTCTTACAACAAGCTCATTTTTGCAGTACCTCACTCCCATGATAACTCTAATAGGTTCAGATGGGCTCTGCCTTAGTGACCTCATCATCTCTTAGAGGTCTCACTTCTCAATGTCATTTGTGGCTTTGGAAACAAGTTTCTGATACATGAGTTTAGAGGGCACTTCTAAATCATAGCATCATCCATATCGTAGCAATATGTTAAAAGTACTTGCAATAATGAATCTTTTTTTTAGCACAGAAACTGATTGGGAATTAATATCCAACACAAGGCCATGTCTGTTGGTTCAGTGAATAGAGTTTGGAGTCAGAATGGCCAGGGTCTTAGTGTGAGTTCTTCTATTAATTTCTCCTTCTTTCTGCTGTTCATCACTTAATATTTTTCCAGGATGACAGTTCCTTCATCATGAGATTAATGTGATATAATTAATAAAGAAGTCAATAGATGGATTTTCTGTTATTATTATTAAGTAGTTAGTAACCCCTAACATTGAAAATTTGTGTGAAAACATGTCTCAGAGACAGAGTAATTTAGGAACTTGCCCACCACAAAGAATATTGTTAGAGCTACAAGTGAGAAATGAAAGAGCAGATGAAACCTAAAGTGAGTGAAGAAAAAAAATGAAACAATAAAAAAGATCAGACCAGCAACCAGGCAACCTAAAAGTGAATGAACAATAAGAAAATAAACCAGGCCAAAAATTAAGTACAGTACCATTGCAAAATCCTCAAGAAGAATGTAAAAGAGAACACAGGACATTGTCATTAAGAGTTTATAGTTAATGATCCTACAAATTCTATGTATTGAAGAGATATTCAAAGTACTGTTGTTTTATGGATATTTCCTCTGAATTGTGATATTCTGTCTTGAAAAGAAGATGTTCAGATTCAGAAATGAAATGAAATTTACTAGCTTGGGAAGTAAACAAATCTCAAGCACTGGGAAACGCCTGAAACTTTGAAGATGGGTAAGCAACCCCTTTAAGGTTGTTCAAAATATAGTTTCTGGGACAGAGACTTATTGACAAGCTATGATGCCTGCACACCATGCAGAGAGCTGTAGAAATGCTTATCTTATTAGTTGCCATCCATAGGAAAACAGAGGTACAGTGGTTTAGTGCAGCAGCTGCCTTTGAGTCATCCTGTTAACCATTCTTCAGTAAGGGACACCCAAAACTCAAAGGTTTGCTAGACTCCACTTAAATGGAATTGTTTCTACAGCTAGAGTGATCTGGGGTGAATAGATGTTTGTTCATCTCTCCCCAGAAAATGTCACACAACTGTGGACAGCTTTATGCCAATAAATTTGACATCTCATATAAACTTTTAAAAAATTGTAACATTACAACCTAATTAACAGAGTATAAATATAAAATAAGAATAAATATCCATTAAATAAAATTAAAATACTTCCCCCATAAAGAGCATTCCAGGTCTATACTCTTCATTTGTTAACTCTGTAGATATGGAAAAACATTTCTGAGTTCACTTTTGCTCTTATGTAGCATGATTTACACATAAAATAAGCATGACTACGCTATCTTAAACCAGAACGCAACACTAAAGAAAACTATAGATTAATATCTCCCAAGAATAGCAGCACAGAATTTCTAAACAGGGTATTAGCTGATAAAATCAGAAGTATATAAAAGAATGCTTTACTGTTACCATGTAAGAACATTTGTACAAGTACAAAGGCGATGTAGCCTATGGAAATTATTACAGGTAATTTATAAACACAATCAAAGCAGAAACCATGTGACTTCAATTACTATGGAAAATATCCAATGAGGTGATTCTTTTATGACACTGTCCACAGACTAGTTACAGGAGTACATTTCCTTAGTTCAAAGGCATTCGAGAATTTTCTACTGATAGTCTCATGCTTCTTAAGTACACAATATCAATAGATCACCAGCAAAACAAGATTATCTGTTCTTACCATTTCCAGCTAACAATTTCTAGTAATGTTTCTGTCTATTACAATAGGGGTATAAAATTAAAAGAGTTCTACTTGGACTGAGACTCTGGCGACAATAGCAGCCTATGTTACTGCTTGAGGGATAGACAAGCATCAGCGAGGTGAAAGACACCAGAAGTAAGTCCACACCCTTATAGCAGGGCCTGAAGGCAATATGGGAGAAAAAGCAAGTCTTTTCAATCAGTGGCTAAAAGAAGTATAAATCCTCACCTCACACCACATGGAAAAGGAAATAGAAATGGAGATCAATCTAAATATTGATGTAAAAACCTAGATTTTCTAGAAGAAAACACAAGGTAAAGGAAAGCATTAGTGTAGGCCGCTATTTTTAGCAAAGTTTAAAAATCACTCTGAATTAAAAATGACGGACTAAACATTTGAACTAAAATAAAGTCTCAGAAAAAAAAATAGTCCTTGTGAAGAAAACCAGGAGAGAAGTGATCCTTTGGGAGGAGGCTTCTGCAACATATACATCTGGGGAAAAAAACACCTTCATATAGGATACATAAAGAAAATTTACAACTTAATAATAAGATGGCAACCCAATTAAAAATAAAACTGCAAGAGAACATGTTTACAGTGTGACTCATTTACCTCCTTTATATAGTAACTGGTTCCCCGAACATCACTTTTCCTGTACTCGCCTGCTACATATGAGGCTCTATCCTTAAGACAGGACAGCGTCTATCTGGTTCTCTCTTGCTTCCTTGTACAACTCTTTGAGGCAAGGGTTTTACTGGGCTCCTATCTAGGTCTTCTGATTCTCTCACGTGTTGATTAACAGATTTGGTTGTTCTGTACTTACTATCTTTTCAGTTGCTTTATTTTCCACATTGTGAATGTAATTTTGTTTTCTTTTTACGACTTTAGCCATATGCTTAATGCTCCTGTTTTCTAACTGCTCTCTGTGCCTCCAGGCAAACTAATACTGCTGTGTCCACAGACTCACGGAGAGTGATGGTTTCCAATTTTGTAGTTATTGTGTATTTTAAATATGGGGTTGGTATAGAAGAAAGGCCTTCTGCTGAGCTTCTTTTTTTTCTTCTGAAAATCACTCCTGTTGTGTGGTACAAGTATTTTCCTCAAGGGAATTGTGAACCCCAGTGGGAGTCTTTAGCCCAAAGCCAAATATTTTATTTGTGTGCAGTTTCTAGAGCCATGTAAATCATGTCTCATGGAGCTGGAGGTCTACAGAAGGCAAATCCTGAATTTTCTATTCCCCAGGAAGATTCTAATTTTCTGCCAGGTCCCTCAAAGAA
Organism: Rhabdomys pumilio; assembly: GCA_030674055.1. Classification (NCBI taxonomy): domain Eukaryota; kingdom Metazoa; phylum Chordata; class Mammalia; order Rodentia; family Muridae; genus Rhabdomys; species Rhabdomys pumilio. Next base: position 33,826,429 of record JANHMN010000012.1, read on the forward strand.
TTTTTTCTCTCCTCCAAACTTGTTTTTGTTCCATCCCATGGAAATTTTGAATTATAAACACCTTATTCTTTATTGCATCTTTGGCTGCAAAAAAAGTGTAACGAAGGCAAAATCTAAATAAAACTAATTTAACAGTTAATAAAGAAGCCGTGAAAGTGGAGAGTTTGTTTACTCAGATACCCTGAGAAGATTAACTCTGAGCCTGCCAATATATATTTTCAGATTAAAAGGAAAATATTCTCAACTATGAGCTTGCCTGTTAGCATAAAGTGAAGCAAAATCTGAATTCTGTACCCTGACATCACGGACTGGAGTTTTTAATTGACTTGCTCAAGTAGATTGTGGCCTTTTCTAATTATATTGAAATGTTTGCAACTGCTCTGCCGTGTTACTAGGTCTTTCCTTATCTGAGTTTGAGTCTACTCTGGGTTTGCCACATAACAAAAATGCTTAGGATATTTGTTCCATAACACTGTTTTTATTGTGCCCTATTGCAAGCTATACAATCATTAAAGATTGATCTTGCTCACCTACTGTGGCAATGAATTGACTTATAATTTCCAGACTTATAATTTATGATATCTCTGATTTGGACCTCCCTAGCTTGATAGCTGAAAAAAGATTTAAAACAAATCTTAAAATGATGCAAGCAGATAAAACCATAGCTTAGGGTATAAAATATTTACAACTGGAAACAGGAGACAGGTTTGTTTGAAAGGGGAGTCTAAGTTCTTGCGTTGGCTCTATCATTCTTGTCTAGGGAGTTTAGAGCTTTGGCAGAGTCAAGGGGTTCTGTTTCTCATGTGGTATGGACCTAGAACTCCACTCCCTGTTCTCATTTATCAGATTGTTTCTCCTGGTGGAAGTTGCTTGCTCCAGGGCTGTGTACAGAGGGCAGAAGAGAATGCTCAGAGAGGTCCAGTCTATCTGCAGGAGCTGGTGAGTGGCCAGAAGTATATAGTTTGATATACCATGAAAACTGCTTCCCCAGATCTAATAGCAATATTTTTCTGTTTTCATGAATGGTTGGAATGTCGACTTTGAAGTTCTTGCCTGGTCTTTTTTTTTACTGGAATACTCTCTTCACCTCTGACAGAAGCAGATACAATTATTTTACTTCCTCACTTCTTGTACTTGCTATATCTCCTTTATTAGAGTTATATGAGAGTATTTCTTTGTCTCCTTGAGTGTGTGCATATAAGCATGTGTGTGAGCATGCATCCTGGCCTACACACACATACACACACACACACACACACACACACACACACACACACACACACACAAAGGGAGAGAGAAATAGATGAATACAGAAAAAACAGAGACAGACATGCTCATAGAGACATACAGAGAAACAGAAAATATACACTTGTACAGACACACACATACACAGAAAGAGAATAGGAGTAATTAAAGTATAGATAAAAATGTCTTCCCTTTTGTGAGAAAATCTACACAGGTAAGATTATAGAGGAAAAAAATATGCCAATCGTATTTTATAAATTTATAATGCCAAAGAATGAATGGCTTTTGAAGATAACAATTTTGGGATTAATAGACATCTGTGATGTTGATATCTATCCTGTTTATCCCACACCTGTATGACTGCTGCCCTCCCTCACCATGTGATGGAACTCTTGATAGATAAGCCAGGCATCTGTTTTTATGTAGATTTCCAACTAAGTCATTCGATTAAAGACATGTCCACATAGTGAATTAGCAAGTGACAGGGATAGACCTAACATAACACATTTATTACTTATGGTCTAGTTACATAAAGTTAGATTTCATAGGGAATGAACATTAACTCTAGGCAACATCAGGTTATAAAAAGCATTATGTGAGGGATGATCATATCCCTAACCTGGAGGAAGCATCACAACACCATGTGTTATGACATTTCTTGGCTAAAGTCCATTCTCCTTGTATTTGACTTTGACATCAAGTATTGCATGTTGGTGAAATGTCATGAGCACAGGATGAGGAGTTTCATGGTACTGTAGAAGAGTAAGACTGAAAGGTAAAAAACAAAAGCAAAAACAAAACTTAGTTTTCCAAGATGACAGCTCACACAAGGCAATGGGCATAATGGCAAAAACATTTCATTGCAGATACCAGGGTTTGATTCTAGTATCATCACCGTGACTAAGTCCCTTCATGATGCTGAGCCTCATTTATGTAATTGGTTAAGTGAGAAGGGTAATCTGCCCACAGTTGGTGTGAAATTATTCAATAGGAGTTTCATGAATCCTTAATTTTCACCCCAACTCACATGGGGAGGGAAAGGATAGAGAAAAAACAGAAGTCTGTATTTGTGTCTGTGAGCTTTTCAAAACTAGAGTATTGTCTTGCGTTTCAATAGAGTATTGTCTTTTCTATTACTTTTCTATTGTAATAAAACAGCATGACCCAGGCAACTTATAGAATGAAAGTTTTACTTTGGGCTGACGGTTTCAGGGGGCTTAGGTCCACAGTGACAAGAGTAGAGTTAACAGGCACCAGACTACTAGAACATCAGCTTGACCTACAAAACAGGAAGCTGAGAGCAATAATTTTAAATGCCTCCAGTCTTTCAAACCTCAAAGCCTGCCCCAAGTTGCATACTTCCCCTAACAAGATCACACCTCCTAATCCTTACCAAACAGTCAGAAACTGGGACCAAATATTCAATGCAAAAGATTTATGTGTAACATATATTCAAACCACCACAAAAATATTACAAGATAATCCAAGTAGCTAGTAATATTGTGGAGTAGGCAGTAAATGCCCATACACAGTATTCATATTGACATACAGATATTTCAGCTTTCAGATAGACTGAAGCCATCTTGCTCATAACTCTCTTTAAGTAAGTTCAGTCTTGGAACAGAAAAGGGCAATTCCTTCCAAATGTTGTGTTTGGAGAAAGTTATTAGAGCAACTATAGATGTTTTACTTTGCAATGATATGTTGGCATCAGTGTTTATTGATGAGTCTATACTATTAGTTATAATAAAATAAAGACTAAGGCTTAATCTCAATAAAATTTTAGGACTCGCAAGGCCATCTTCTCTTAATATGCAACTTTTTCCATAAATGAATTCCATTCCTCTTTGAAAATGAAGAGGCCCTTGTTTCTGAAGGGTGCATAAACTACAGAGCAGAGAAACTTACTGTCTGCTAGTATCAAAAAAGAGCGGCAAGTGGTTCAAGAAAATAAAAAGCTTGCTTCAATACATGTCAGCCGACTGCTGTCTGAACAATAATGAGATGGGTATCATAGAAACATGGGGGTAGAAGAAGCCTTTGATAGGGATGAAAGTAAGAAGTAGGGATATGATGGCTTAAGAAAATAGAATTAAACAACAGCAGTGGTCAACTCCTTCCCCTGAAAGTGGATGACCTGAAGCAGTCATGAACTGTATTTCTTCCCAGTTGTCTGTTTCTGAAAAATATCAGAAAATAGTTGAAAGACATCAAAAGGCCTTGGTTCCAAACTCAGTGTCACTGTGTGGCCTCAGGCCCATCAGTCTCAACATACCATGCTGACCTTCATATCAGTGACCCTCAGACAGGGACACAATCAAGGTAAATGGGATTTCATATGTCCAACAGATAAAGTGGACCTTGTAAGCTAAGAGCTAGGTTAAGAAGGGACCTCAAGCATCACTTTCTTGTTCTTCAAAACTTTTTTTTTAAATACTTTTCCCTCCAACCTAGCAAAATAAAATGCCATTATTTAGCATCAAGTATCTGTGAACGAGGCTGAAGGACTGTTATATATATATCATTTTTGCAGTGCTGGAGGCCAAACCTGGAGCCTTGTGGATGCTGCAGTCTGTACTGAGCTACATCTTCAGTCCTATAGTCTTACAGTCTCCCATCCTCACCCACATAACTCATATACCATTATGTGCTTATCTGTGTGTACGTTCATATTATAGACATATCCATATATGTATTGTGTACGTATTACATGTTAATGACATAATCAATGTGTATAGGCAAATACATTTCTACATACAAAGATAACGAGAGAATGAAGTTGATAGATTATTTATTTATTTATTTATTTATTTAACTTTTATGTGGATGAGTACATGTGCACCACAAATGTACTTCTTCATATCTATGCCAAGTACTCTCTGAAGCCAGAAAAAAAAAAATAACAGACCCTTAGAACTAGAGTAACACAGAGCTGTGATTCATTATGTGAGTGCTGGGAACTGAACCTGTATCCTCTGTAAGATCAACAAGTGCTCTTAACCTGTGAGCCATCCTTCTAGCCCCAGGTCTATGGTCTTTGGCAGGTAAATTTCTAGTTTAAAATTGACAGGGAAATTCTACTTCTGGTGTGGCAACTGGGATTCTGCTTCAAGTCTATACCTTCCTCTCTTCGAGACAGGCTGTTAATGTGATCATGTTTCCCACAGGCACAGATGCTTCAGATAGAGATTCCTCCTTAATCATTTCTTTAGAATGCATCTTTCTAGAGAAAGACAGGGATGTTCTTATGAGTTAATCCACCCCAGAAGAGTAAGAGAGGTATCAGAGCTAGGGAAAGAGACACAAAGGAGTGACACCTGAAGCTGGAAGGCAAGTGTGAACAGGCCCAGGATGGCCTCTGTTCCTTCACTTAGCATAGGACTGAGACCAGAACCTCTGTGAGTGGTTTGTTTATCCCGAATGTTTCTGCAGCCTCACATTTTTAACAATTTTAAAAAATTTTGTCTTCGACAGAAATCTCCAAGGATAATTCTGAGATAAATGTTGCAAGGGGAAGAAAAAAAAAAGCATTCAGAATTCTGTCTCTTCAGAGGTCTCGCTCACCACAAGCAAATGTTCTTTAAAAAGATGAAGGGAGCACAAGGACACTACTATCTGCATGGAAATGTGCCCTTTGGGTTTCCCTCATCTCATTAGTTTATACGTTCATAGGAGGGCAGGCCAGGCCAGGGAGGAAACAGCTAAAGTGCAGCTGAGAGGGCCTTGAGTGACATTAATGGAGAAGTGGGCAGACAATCTGGCACACTGTCCAGTGAGGTGGATGAAGGGCAGTCTTTGCAGAGAATAATGGTCCCCTAAGACTGTAAAGGTAAGGGGGTGGGGGAATCAGTGCCTAGTGACCTTGCAAAATTTAGCACTTTGATGGATCTGATGTGGCTTGCTTATTAGGGTATCTCTAAATAGGACATAGGCTAAGGGAAGAGAGGTACATGCTGTGAGCTACACACTAAAGAGAGACAGTTTACTATTGTGTAGAAGGAGAGATCCTGGTTAAAATTTAGAATACATGCACACAAAGAAAGCAATCACTGGACTTCTCAAGTCCTGGATAGTCATTGCCATAGGCATTCTTGGTCTAGGAAAGACCAAGATGGTCTAGGAAGACAGCTGAGATGACTTCATATGGCCAGTTCTTAGAGCAGAGGAACATTACTCTCAGGTAACATTCTGCCTTGTTCCAGAGAAAAACTAAGTTATTTACACAAAGGATTTTTTTTTTTTTTTTGTGGTCTGAGTTTAGACAAGACTCTGGCCAGTAGGAATTGCTTAAATTGAGCTCAGACAGTAGAGTAGGACTTCCTTCAGGTGAAAGGGCAACACTGACATCAAAAGCTAAGGCTGCAAGGACACTGATTTGCTCACAATCAAAGCCCTAGAATCTGGAAGTGTCCTTGATATACAGTAAGTACTTAGTAAATAACTGATCATTGTAAAAATAGCATGAGGTGGACCTTACATGGGTTGTGGTGATTTGAATAAGAATGGCCCATAAATTCATATATTTGAATACTTATTCACCACAGAGTAGAACTTTTTGGTAGGATTAAAAGGATAAGGAGGTATAACCTTGTTGGAGGAGGTGTGTCACTAGGAATGAACTTTGAGTTATCAAAAATCCATGCAAGGCCCAGTATCCTTCAGCCTGGGAATCGGGACGTATCTCCTTGCTACTGCAACAGTGCCAGGCTCCCAACCACGATGATAATGGTCTAAGTCTCTGAAACTGTAAGTCAGGCCCAGGTCAAATGCTTTATAAGAGTTGTCTTGGTCATCATGGTTTCTCTTCATAGCAGTAGAACAGACAAAGAAAAGGACACACGATATCAGTGAAGTGATTGAAATGGTTAGTTTTGATTGCCAAATTGATTGACAGGGAGAAGGTCTTGTGAGATTGGAATGTCACACTTGTGGGTGTATCCCTGAGGGTTAACTAAGGGGGAAGACCCACCTTGAGTACAAACGGCAGCATCCTGAATTCTGGGGCTCGGGAGGAAAAGATGCAGGTTGGTTAGTACAAGTTATTTTCTATGATCCCTGCCCACTTTCCAGTGAGTAACTTCTGTCTTGCACTGTATATCACCACACAGCTAGAGTCAGCGAAGTCAAGGCCTTGGGACTGAAAGGGGAATGTGTGTGAGCAAAAATAAGTTCCTATTCTTCTCGAGTTTTTTACTCAGGTACTCTGAACGAGTGAGATAAAAACATTAAAAAAAAAAAAACCACACACATAACTCAAATGCTGACGAAAGGGGCCCCTGGATGTCCTTTCTGTGGCAGGGGGATAGGAACTATGGAAAAGGAAGTGGAGTGCTTCAGAGAGGCTGTACTTATGTCAGAAGTGTTTCTGCAGGTGCCCTGGACTGTTGAAATGATGGGGTAGGAGCCAGACCTCTATAGACCATCCAGGTGCTCAGGCAAGTTGCCCAACTTTTTGTCTCAGGCTATAAGGAACAGAAGAATGGCTTCTTTTGAAATCCAGTGCCTGAAACCTGTGAATTCTTCACCTTACGTGACAGAATTGGTTTTTGCCAGTATAGTTAAAGAATAATCCTTAAAACAGAAGATGACCTTGGGTGAAACCAGCCTGAACCACAGAGAACTTTCTCAAGATATTCCAGGGCACCTGCAGTCAAAGAGGTAGTTAGAAAAACTGAAACCCAAGAGGATTTTGATGTGTTGTAGATGGATAAAAGTTGGAAGGGCCTGCAGGGTCCCAAGAGGTCCAAGGAACCCCACGAAGTCTGAAAGACTAACACCACAGAGAACACAGGCAGTCCCAGCTGGCAGCCTCCTCGACCAACCTTTCCATCCCCTGTACTTTGGTTTGTTTCCTAATGGCACACATGCCCCACTTAACATTTAGTGTGTTTTCTTTGCAATCAGTGACTCACTTTACAAGCCCCTCCCACCCCTTGTCTCGGCTACTTCCTTAGCACCCAAGCCTTACAACAGCATGTTCTGTGTCTGTGTCTCCAAGAGGTGTGGCTTCCGCCAGGTCAATATTTAAGTGAGTAAATGGTTATACTATGTGCCTTTCCAAGTATCCCATGTAGCAGGGATTGGGGTCGGAGGCATTAGAAGCTTGGCCCTTCTTACCCAAAGTGCCCCATCTCTCTTTTGCACCAGAGGCACCACCCACCGTCAAAAGCTGTGCATACTTTCTGCCTGGCCAATACAGGCCTGCTACAGCAGAGGGGTGCTATTTCCACAATATAAAGAGTGCCTGAGCTGTATGGCTCACACCTGCCAGCTTCCGTTCATTTCCATGCAGAAACCCCCACATTTTTTTTCCGATTGTTCCATTTCCTTCCTTGTGAAGAGTCAGTTTATTTCATGCCAGAGTAGGCTTCAGCCTTGAATCACAACAGCTGACGCTATCCGACATCAATTGCCACAGCTTAAAGAGGTTTAGGCTTGACAGACTGCGAAGTCATTTGCGGGAGCGGAAGCTGAGTGACAAAATGCCCGTCATGAGACGTAAACCTGTCAGCTGCAATTACCCACGAGGGATTCCAGAGAAGCACAAGAATTAAACCTTGCAAATCCAAAAGGCCCCATTGGAATGATGTATTTATTGGGCATCATTTTGTGAAGGCTCAGAACTGGACTTGAGATTTGCATAGTTATTGTGAACTTTGCCAGAATTGATCAGAAGGTGTAGAGCCTGAAACCATTCACTGGGTCCACCAAGAGCCACCCATGTCTATGTCACTGATTCCTGTCACCAAAGGTCATGGGGAAGCTTCTGGAACAAACCTGGGACTTAGCCACACTGTTCAGCAAAATACTGCATTATTTTAACATAGAGAGCAGAGGAGGAGAACGTTAGATAATTATTCAAGTCCATATTCTCTTTCTGTCTGGACACCTACATTTCTTGGTCTCACTGGTAGTGAGCAGAGCCTCATGTTCATGTTTCACAGACAGAGCAAAAGTCTAAGCGACACTAATGTTAAACTCTCTCAGTTTTCATCTCTCTCTCTCTCTCTCTCTCTCTCTCTCTCTCTCTCTCTCTCTCATTCCCACTCCGGTATTGATGGGTGAATGTGCAGACCCCCCACCAAGAAGCCCCAATCGCTCTGATGAATCTGTTAGACAAAGAACGGAAATGTTCCTGGTGACTCTTGGAATGGACTCTCCTGCTGACGTATATCGTCCCTTCTCTGGCAGACAGTATTATTAGGCAGTTGGTAGCTGCAGACAAGGAAAGCTTCACTATGCTTTGAAGAACAGGCAGGGTTTTAGCAGATAGAGTGAATTGTGGACAAGGTATCTGTGCTTGAAAAGAAGGTATTAAGGGGTAGAAAAAATGTTTCTTAAAAGTCAGCAAAGTGACAGCAGTGAGCATGCACATTCTCATTGGTGTCTACTAGACACTCCAAACACACTACATAGCAAAGAAGTTCTTGATTCAAAAATCTCCATCCTTTCTTATCCCCAAAGACATTTTCAGTTTCATAGGTCAAAGTTCATGGCCATAACTTTGACCTCTCTGCTTTTCACAGTCTAGCAGAAAACTCTTAATGTACCAACAAATGATGTGTAGGTAGTCTCAGATATCTTTTCATTCCCAATGCTTGTGACATCCCATATGAAACCATCATTTTCACCTTCATTGCTTCTGAACCCTCCAATTCAATTATAGCGTTTATTCTTCCTTTTCTATTCTGTTATTACTGGATACTATTTACATGACAAAGAGATCATTAAAAAACCTGAAGTCAGACCACATCTCCATTTTTCTTCTAAATAGTTTCTAAATTCCCCTGCCAATGAAAATGAAAAGCTACCCTTCCATCACTTGTCAGACCTTGTTTCCTACTCTTTGGCCTTTTGCTGCCTCCTTTCAGGCCATCCTAGGTTCACCATCAGCTTATCAAGTGAAGCAGTTTTCCATCCTGGAACCATCGCACTCACTGTGATTCTTCTTATAAGACTTCCGAGTTCTCTGTTGTACGTCAGCTGTCCTAAGGAACATGACCTTTACCGCCTGTTTGAATATTCGTTCTCACCACCAACTGTCTTCCTGTCCCTCTTGACATGTTTCTGCACAGCCATACCACATATGATGCAGGCCACATATTTCTGTTTATCATTCAGCTCGAGGAACTGGGGCATGCGTTAAACTGAACAGGGACTTAGAAAAGCATCCATGGCTATATCTTTCTTTGTTTATTTCCTGCCCTCTTTTGCAGCCTTAAATCATAGACTTCTGCACACGTTGTTTACAAGTACAAAAGGTTTTCTAAGTCTGGAACACTTTAGGTGACACCTTGAAGGATGAGCAACATTTCTGCCAGATGAGGTAGGATGAACTACACACTGGTGAAGTGCAATAGGTGTGTGTGTGTGCGTGTGCACGTGTGTATATGTGTGTGTGTGTGTGTATGTGTGTATGTGTGTGGAGAGAGAGAGACAGAGAGAGACAGAGACAGAGAGAGACAAAGAAAGAGACAGAGAGAGAGACACAGAGAAACAGAGAGACAGAGAGAGAGAGAGACAGAGAGACACAGAGACATACAGAGAGACAGACACACACAGAGAGACAGACACAGTCAAAGAGATTGCATATTTCTCTCATTGCTGCAGTGCTGTATGTCAGCACCTACGACAGCATTGAGAAACGGAAATCATTTCTGGTAATACAGCTAAAACTGCAATCTGCAATGCAGCCCCTAGGAGCACACAAGCTCTGACTTCAGGACTCTCACGAATGGAAATAGCACGCTGACTTCTTTAGCTTCAGATAAAAGAAATTACAGATTATTTTAGACAAGCCTGGTCAGGTGTCCAGTTCTACATGAGGAATTATTATATGGTACCGGTAATGTGGGAATGTATTCCCTAGATAAACAATAATGCTCTATTGTTATTCAAACCAAGTCAAATCAGATGGTCATGGCAGGAGGTACAATATGAAATTGTCTATTTTCTCGAGAGTTTTCCTTAAGAAGCTGCTATACTTCTCAGGAATGCAGCAATTTATCCAAACTGACTTTTTCTCCAAACTTGCCAAGCTTGGAGAGACATTGCCACTTTTGCTTTGTGCTCAGCTCATCAAAAAAAAAAAAAAGGAAGATTTTTTTTTTAAAGCCTGGTCCCTGTGATGGCAGCACAGGGTCCTTTGCCCTGGAAGTTGCATTTGTGGTTTGTCTTAGAAATTGCTACATTTTCTTCTTGCAAGGGGTCATTTGCTACACTGGACAGTGACCTTGCCCTGCAGCAATCCCCAGCTCCTCCATGAGATCACAGGCCATTTCATTCTATCATAAGGTTCTTTTTATTACTCCCGCAAGCATGCAAACCAAATGACACTGGGGCTGAAATCATTGCTCAGCAAAGAAAATTGGCAGAAGATACCAAGTTGAGAAGGGCTTTGCTGCCAATGGCTGGGTCTGATAATGCAACTTTCTCTGCCCTTTCTGTCCATACCACATTCTTCTTTGTCTTCCTCCCAAAGTAAACAACCTTAATGTCGATTTTCCTTAAGCGTAAAGAAAAGGGTATTTTAAGAAGCAGTATAACAGTACAGGATTTATTCAGTACTTAACATATGATGATCACCTTGCAAGTATTATTTCACTATATCCTCCCAACAGCCCTTTGGAGGTAAAACTTTACCCCATATTTAAAGATGCAGGAACCCAAACGGAGGGAAATGCAGTTTCTTGCTGAAGGGCACACAGCTAGTAAATGTCAGTCAGGCATTTTATGCGACTCTGCACTTTCTAGGAACATCATCTGGGAACAGGAAGAAAACAAAGTCTAAGGTAGAGAAGAAAGCCCTCCTTTATACAGAAGTTGGTGCTTAAATGCAGAGGCACAAGGAGGGGTGGGGGAACAGCCCTGCCTGCAGCTTTATGGAGGAAAAAGGCAGCTAAATATTAAGCTGCAGGAAAAGATCACCTTTCTCTTTCATTCTTCTCTCCTTCCCATTTTCTTCTTTCTTCTTCATTGTCTTTGTCCCTCCTCTCTTTCCTCTCCAAGATCTATCTCCCATTCCCCCTTTCTCTTCTTTCCTTTCCTCCCCCCTTTCTTTCCTCTCTCTATCCCTCCTCCCTTCCCTTCTCTCTTCCATGCATTCCTCCTTCATTTGTTCCTTCACCTACTCAACCTCCCACCCTTTCTCCATTTTTAATTTGTTTCTTCCTCTTCCTCCTCCTCCTCCTCCTCTTCTTCCTCTTCCTCTTCCTTTTCTTCTTCTTCTTCCTAATAAGTTCACCAAAATGAATCTACCACAGCTCCTACTTTCAGAGCAGATTTTAAGCTCTGGGATTTGTTTTACAGTAAACTGATAAGGGGCCCAGTATTCCAGAAATATTTCTTATTAGGCAGACATATTACTTCCTAGGGTGATGAACGATGCAGGTCAGGGCATGTGGTTTGGAACATGTGCAGGAGAACCTAATAGAGATACAAGAATGTATGGGAAGTATAGGTAGGTTGCCAGCTATTCTATGAGTGAGAATGTGCAGCTTTCAGCCTAGCAAGGAAGCCATTCAGTAATCTGGGCAGATAGCTGGATCTTCAACGATGTTCACCTGGATCCATGGAGAGGCTGACACCAGCAGTAACAGTGTGACCTTCAGCTTCCAAAGTGCAGTTCTGTTCAAGTCTTTAAGCACCACTGCCTCACCTGCTCTTACTTCTGTATTGTTCTCCCCTTGTTCATCTGAGTATGTTTATTGAATGTCTACAGTGTGACAAACATTGCATGAGCAGTTGGGGTATGGTGCTGATGAAAATGAAAACTGACTTTGGGGCTTGTAGAACAAACATAGTGAAGGAGTCATAAAACAAGCAAGTCCACACATAAATGCAATCAATAATTATTGCCTGCAATTGGAAGTAGCAAGAAATGAAACAGACGCATGGGTATGGTCAAAGACCACAACAGACAAGCTGCCCTTGGCAGTCTAGTGTCACATGACTCATTTCTCTTTGCATGGACTGGAACAACTACCCATCCTTATCCTATTTACACTGTATTTACTCACAGAAAACTGACTTTCCAGATGGATCAAGGATCCAGAAAATTCCCGCTCTAAGGGTCCCTTCTGCCAGCATCTCAGAGATCTTGTTTTCCTCTCCTCTGATTTTTGATTCTGGGTTTAGATTTTCTCAACAGCAGACAGACAATAGTAGCCAAGAAGACAGTCCTTATAGAAGGATCTTACAGATTAATATTTCCACACTGGTTTGCGTTCACAGTCTTAGGGACTCAATAGTGTGTAGTTTTACAAGAACTTTGAGTACCTAATGTTTACCACAAAGGAAGAGATGTGTGTGCTTCAACATAGTTCATATAAAATCCTAGCTATTTTCCAAGCTAAATCAAAAGGAAAACAATTTTCTTCTAAAAGTTTTGGCTTGCTGTTGTTCTATAATGTAATCCACATATAAAATATAACTGCCATCACCATGCCTTAAATGACTAAAATGGAAGTTCTGAAACACAGCCACAGGTGGGTTCATCTTTGCCAAGGCATGAACTTGTTGCAGAGGAAGGGGTTCAACCCATAGTTTTTCTGCTTATGAGCTAGGCAGGAGTTGTTAGGGGTTGGGACACCACCTAGCTTCTTCATATTCCTTATGTATAAATTAGAGACAGTAGAATTTAAACTCATTGTTGCATAAAGAACTGGACATTGCTTAAATAAAGCATGTGAACAAGGACTGTAAAAGAGAAGCAGCTAAACTCGGAACACAGCTCTCTTTGCTTTGAAGAGTCCACTTAACTTCATAAGACAACGTAACAATGAAATATTTTCAAGATACTTTACAAACCCAAGTTAGCAGTGAATTGAGCTGAACCAAAATTGCTTTGCCTAAAACCAGGCAGCCTATCAGAGGTGGGACTTCCAGCCTGGTACTCAGTCACTATCCCCATGTGCTCTAAAGCTCTGGGACTTGACACGGGAGATGTATGATACCAGGATGTATTTAGGTGGGAAACTATCCACTCTGATACCCCAGAGCAGCCCGATGCTTTGATGCTGTTTTAAAGTCTTTATTATGAGAAGCAGAGTGGGCTCAATGGCTTTGAAAAAAATAAGCAGCTCTATACAGCTCTCCAGAACACCAATGTTCCATGGCCTCTGAGAAGGACATGGACAGCAGGCAGCATGCCTCCTTGGATGTATTTTGTCCCTGTAGAGCTGGGTTTTTAAACTGTGTATATTCAAATGGGCTGGCTAGCTTTAATTATTCTGCCTTTGGTTCTGACGAACTTTACTTACCGTGATCAACTTATTCCCTACTGCCTCATTTCCCATTAAAAACCCATTTTAAAGGTTTAGCTCAATTATCTGTGTTGAATGGCTGATAGGGAACTGTTTCAAATAATAGAAGCAGGCAGATACTTGGAAGGATTTTTCATGACCGTGATAAGGAGTGGAATAGCGAAGCCATGTAAGCATGGGGTGATGATTTTTCTCCTAATTTTCATTTAAAAAGATCCTACTGTTCAGTACAAAGAAACAACTGACACCTCGAAGTCACAAAGCTTGCACCCGCTTGCCCAAGAAAGTATAAATTTAGACAGAAAATGGATCTGAGCTGAATAGAGAACTGAGCAGCACAGGGAATGAAATTTAATTATGTACTTCTTTCCATTAGCTTAAGAAGCATCCATTGCTGAGAAAAAGAAAAAAATACTTTTCTAAAACTCTGTGTTGTTTTGTACCAAGTCTCTTCTTAGCTCTTTTTCCTAGCTCTCATCCACCCAGTTGACCCACTCTGTCCAGTCAAGGGAATTCCATAGAATTTTTGGATTTGCAGTGGTCCACAGCCAATCTCTCTGAGCACACACCCCCTTTCACACTTTGTATAGATCGACATTTCCCTAGATCACTTATTTTCTCTAAATTACCCTCCTAATGGTATCTTTGACAAATACTTTCTCCAATCAGCCTTCCTTTGGTCTTACAGGAAATAGAACACTTACCCTTGATTTATTCATGCTTTTGGGAGTAGCAGCTACTGGATGTCTCTTTCTTTCTTTTTTTTCCATATTTTTTATTGAATATTATATTTACATTTCAGATTTTATCCCCTCACCCCATTCCCCCCACCACCCAGGAATCCCCTATCCCATCCCCTCCCTGCCTCCACAAGGGTGTGCCCCCACCTACCTCTCTCCCTCCCCACTCCTCACCCTCTATTTTCTCCCTGCTCAGTGTTCAGCCTTCATGGGACCAAGGATCTCCTCTCCTACCCATGGATGTCTCTTTCCTGTCACACCAACTAATCTATGATGATTGGTATTCTCATCTCCATTTCTTTATGAGGAAACTGAAGCTCAGAGAGAGAAAGAAATTCCTCAAGGTCATACAACTGGTGTTTTGTGAGGTTATGGTAAGAGCTCATGTTCAAAGTCAGGATATGAAACTTGCTGTTTTCCCCTAAAAGGAAACAAGGTCTATAGTCAAACCAAGAAAACCAGTGACACTCAAGAAGCACCTGGTGAAGGCTTGTGAAGAACACATGTGTATGCGTCTGCCCATTGGGTTATACACATCTTCACTATTTATAAAGATGTAACATGGCACCTCCCCTGGATGACACCTTCTCAAACTTCCTTGCCCATGCCATAGCTAAGGTGTTGAAGTAGAAAGCTTTGCCTGAGTCACTCCTGGTCACTGGTCTTATTTCTCAATAATAGAGTGATCTGCTTTGATCAGTTCCCCCCAAAATACAAGTGCATTAAATGATATCCATTCTGTGTTCTACACAATAAAATATTGGCAACAAGAGCGTGAACAGACTTCCATTATCCATTCCTTGATCGTGCTCACTGCTCACCTGCCAAACTCTAAGCAGTCCAGAAATAGTTTTGCTTTCTGCCTTTGAAACAGAAGCATACTCACTTTTAGGGGCCAAATTTTGTCTCAATCAAAATAGGCTAGACACCATTATAACATATTGCTCATTTACATCTCTATGCAGAGTCCAGCACTTGTCTACTCGCTGTCAAACTACATACACAGAGCATATTGGTAGGGGACTTTTGCATATCTGTCAGTGATACAGACTCCATGTCCAGATGAATAGATCAAAAGGTAAATAATAGATTATTCTAGATAAATCTGGACTTCATGATGTATTCTAAAACCTCTTTTCTTGGGAGGCTATGGAAGGGGGATTGTATGTTTGAGACATACATTGTATCCTAGGGTTCTAGGCTCAAATTCTGATACAAAACCACCTAAAACAAAGCAAAACACATGGCCTTCTACAATCCCACAACGAAGATAAGAAGGTGAAATAACTACCCTTTAGTTCTTAAGGCTTCTTTTAAGAAATAACATGTGTTAGTTTTCCTTCTGGCCAAAGCAATTTGCATAGCCACATCAGTTCACTCCATGGGCAAGGAAGAAAGTTCTAGAACATCTACAGGCAGTCTTATTTCCATCTGTGTCTTACTTATTAACAAGCTGCCAAATACCTTGAGTGACATAGATGCAGTATCTGATGATATTTTCAAGGGATTTGTCTTTTGAGGAAAGTACTTGTTACATCACAAGATGAAAGCGTGCAGTATAGCAGTAAAACAGGCAGCACACAGAAGTGATCTGAAAGGCTTAGCTCTCCAGCAAAGAAATAAAGTTTATGGTTATCTAAGCAACATAAAATATTACAGTAAAACCATACTGCAGATATTTAGAACTCATTCACTTTTGCCCTATATGTCAATCACAGTTGCTAGCACCATATAAGAAAACAGAGAGTCTAAATTTCTTTTTCTTGCTCTTTCTTGCCTACGAGTAGCCAGTGCCCTTTAGAAAGAACATCAAGAATTTACTGATCGTTAAGTAGAAGGTGGTTCTAGTCCTACCCAGTTCGTCTAACAGGACTGTTGATAGAATTAAATAAAATCACAGATAGGAAAATTTTAACTGATATCAAAGGAAAATTTTTTTTAGCGCGGACTCAATAGTACTGAATTTTCAAGAAAACCTTTTGAAGAAAAGCCCAGTCTTGTTGACATAGTGATTATGTTAAATTATGTTAAATACTCTTTTGATAATGTTGTAGACTTGTTTTTTTGTTGTTTTTTTTTTTTTTTTTTTTTTTTGTTGTTGTTCGTTTGTTTTGCTGGGAGAATCTGAAGGACATTCGATGTCACTAAAGAGGAAGAAGACACCAAAAAGATAGACAAGGCCTAGGTCATGTGGGACCTGACAAGCTATGATAAATACTTTGAATATTAAGTTTGTTGGATATCTCAGAAGCCTGGTGTTTAATTTCATTCTAGTTTAGAAATTAGGAAAGTGAGTCTCAGACACGTTAATTGATCTGTTCAAACACCATGCTAATAACTTGGAACCAATGATAGGTCCCACTTCTACTTGATTGAAAAAGAGATTATATTGTCAATCATGTACAAACTCATATTCTGGAGCTAAAGGAAATGAAATGCCCCCTGAATGGAAGATGAAATTAATATGGGAATATAGAACCTGGAATGTTCCAGGAGACTAAAATCAATCTAGCAATGCTGTAAGATATAAAGTATTCCCAGTAGATTTAGGTCCCTACAATAGAATCAGTTTAATTGGAGTTAATGCAGTATACACATCTAATCATAGCACAGACACAACTCCTGGGACATTGAGTCAAGAGCTGGATTGACTTAAGTTGGCAGCAGAAATGAGTGAGCAACATTAAGCGTGGCATGATCATGACGTGACATGATATGATACAGGCAAGAAAAGAAATCATTCTTAGAAGGGCTGTGTGTAAATTCACAAAAATCAAAGACAGAAGGAAGAAATGGCTGAAAAAGAGGCCATCGTTCTGTTGTCTATAATATTACCATTAATACCAGGTTAAACCATGTCTGAACTTTTGATTCACAAAATGACCTAAAAGGGAATATTTGTTCTATTGAGACAACAACTTTAGGGGTGAGTTGTTTGGTTCTTACACAACCAAAATAACTGTTACAAATGCCTAAAGGGATTAGACAATTAGATATGGCTAGTGGGCAATAAGGGGGAAGGGAATAGTAAGTGTGGCAAAGCAGAGAATCCTTCTTTAAATAAGTTGGCTGCAAATGGTCTTTTTCTATCAAAATTTGGGCCTTATACTGCTATATCTCCACAGCTTTTATTTTTTTATATAGTTAGATGAGAGTTTACATGTTCATATGTTTTCACAAATGTAACAAAGTGTACATCCCAGGTGAAAGGAAAATGATCTGTGGTTTTTGATACCTAGCCCAGACTCTAGTAATCTATACATCATTTCACCGATCCAACTGTATCTTGCCTTTTTCTTCTTTCTTCATCTTGCCTTGCTTTTGTCAGTGGGAACATAGGATCAATATCTGAATACATTACTGATTTCACGTGTAGTCTTTTCTACTGGAACAGTTTCCTGTAAGTTGCTGGGATACAAGGACATATATTTCATATCTCCTCTTGTTCATCTATGTCCAACTGAGGATTTACTTTCTGATGTGTGCTCAGTAAATATTCATTGTAGGATTAAAAGGGCATCTAAATTTGCAGCACACTAGAACTTCTTGCTTCCCCAAGGAAGCCCTTTGCAACTGAAGCCATGAATCTAAGTGACATGTACAGTGATTAGAACTGATGGCTGTATCAAATTGGGGAGTCTTCTGCCTAATCCCTGGGTGATGCTGGCTTCATTGCAAACCAAGGCAACTCAAAAGCAGTATTGAAAGGATGTCCTAGAATATGAAAAGAGATTCCAGCTCTCAGAGACTTAATAATGCAGTACCTACCTTGTACATGAGCCTCCCCACCCCAAAATGCAAAACAAGTCAAAGGACTATTCATATTTTAGAACTTGTCTTATACATATGCATTCCTTATACAAAGTATTCCTTGAGGTAATTTCACCGTTCTCTCATCCAGTGCATGTACACATGGTGTCTATGCTCAGGTAACACTCTCTATATCTTTCTTTTTATAGCATTATTTCCTACTCTCAGTCATCTCTTCCCCTTTCCATTCAAAAGGTCACACAATGGTTACTGGTGTTACTTGGTTGGTGACTAGGAAGCTGAGAGCTCCATTCAGTCTCACTTTTGCCTGGGACCCTGAGGATGAGTATAAGAAGACTGGGGGCCTCTCTGCCTTGATGTAAATTCAGGACTTCCTGCTGGTCTCTTTAATATTTAGGTATTTTATGTGGTGTCCCTGGGTCTAAGAGTCTTCTGAAAATGAGGTCCAGAATTGGGAAAACATTACTTGTGCCATATAATGTTGACCAAAGTACACAGACCAGTCTAGCTTTAATGAGAGAGGAAAAAGACCATATGACTGGGATAGTGCCAAGAAGTGTTCTGTTATCTCGGATACGTTGCCATGTAGACGTTTCCATCCTCTCTATTATCTTATAGACAATTAGCAGCCAATGGGAAGTGATAAGTAAGTGAGTGTCATGACAGATTCTGTGCCAATAAGATGCACCACAGATAGTAGGCTCATTAAAACCACAATGGGCAGGACCATAGAGGAGAGCACATTTAGTGCTTAGGACCAGCTGTGGTGGCAACTGTAATTAAGAGTAAGTGTAATGCTGAAATGGATTCCACTAATACTGAGTCAGAACCAACAGAGTGTGGTGTGTACAGAACAAGTACAGTCAAGGACCAGTTCCAAGTGGGAAATATCGAGCTCACTAATTTAGGAGGGGTTAAAGACAAAAGAGGGTACTCTTCATGCTACCAGCAAGTGCTGAATATGCATTGGCCACCAAGGCAAAGCCTGAGACATTGTACTGTTCAGTCCTCTCCAAACGTCAGCCACAAGCAGTGCTTTCTAGCTGAAACAGATAGCTACATGTAAATTATACACACACAAGTGTGTGTGTGTGTGTGTGTGCGTGCAAGTGCACTTGGTAAATATAAATGAAATAGAGCAGAAATATTAGCACTTGGGATTCAGCTTCATTTGAGATCAAATTTTTGTTTCCTATCTGTTTATTAACAGAAGAGAGAACTGGAGAACCAAATGGGACGTTTTATAATTCCATCTCAAAGGGCCCATTTGTGATGGAAGGGAGTGTGTGCTTTCTAGCTTGAGAGGGGCAGTTGGATCTTGTATGTTAATGTTCTTAATGTTGCTGAGGATGAAAGCCAGTGTGTGATATGGTGATCATCATTCTGGTATGATTGGAATTTCATTGTTAATGCTGAGAGAGATGAACTACCTTCAGTCAACTTAAGGAGAAGTGCATAGCCATTATATTTACTACCATTTAGCAATATTCTCCCTTCCAGGACTTTGAGGTAAGTGGATGAAATGGTGGCAACAGTCTTGGTGTTTGTCAAGGTTGCCTTTTTAGTCTCATGCATTGGGTGGGTTTGAGAACCAAAAGCAAAATGTCCAAGGTCAATTGCTTGAAGTTTAAGATGTAGTTAACACCAGAAAGATAATGGTTTGGTGAGTGGAAAGATGGATCAGTAGTTAAGAGCACACACTGCTCTTATACAGAATTATTCACATGTGATTCCCAGCAACCACATATCAGGTGGTTCACAAACACCTATAACTCTAGCTCCATAGTATCTAATGCTTTATTCTGGTCTCCATAAGCACATACATACATACATACATACATACATAAATACATACATACATACATACATACATACATACATACGTAAATATGTACACACACAGAGGGGGTGAGAGGGAGAGAGAAAGAGACAGAGACAGACAGAGAAACAGAGACACAGAGACACCCCCCCCACACACACAGAGCGATAGAGACAGATAATTGAAAAGAAAGGCCTTTATAAAGAACGAAGATGGTTTAGATTTAGGAAGCAGTCATGTCCTTGATAAAACGATGTTTTCTAATATATTTTTATTAACTGAAAATTTAAGATGAATGCACAATGTATTCTATTCATCTCTCAAAATTTTTTTCTACAATTTTTTCAAACCCACCTCTAACTTCTCACTCCCAAACTTTATGTATTCTTGTAATTTTTAAAACCCATAGTATCCAATTTGTACTGCATATCTACTAATGGGTGTGAGAACATCTACAAGAGTGTAGTCTACCCCAAAGGGGTCACACTTTTAAAGAAAACTGAATCTCCCATCTCTGGAAGCCATCTACTGCCAACTATCAAGAGTTCCTCAGGAGTTCCATGACACATCCCCCTCCCCCAATTCATGATGGAATAAGAAACATGATAGTATTCATATCAAACCAAATATGAAATCTAAGTCTCAACATTTCTAAATCCAGAATGGCTTGTGTCCAGTCTTAGGAAAATGTGAGGGGCCTGGCAGCCTTTATTACATTTTGGGTATAAAATAAGAATGTCTTTAAAAGTGAGAGATATTGTGGAAGTTAAGTGAGTTAGAACACACTGTGACTTTCTGATGTGTGTTGCTAGCGGTCTCCATAGCAACAAGAGCACAACATAGTGTTGTTAGTAACTTACCCAGTCCGCAAACATTCAACAGTTTCTACTCAGTTCTAACTGTGAGTCAGACATGGGGCTTGGCACCGGTCATAAAATGAAAAAAAAAAATCCTGTCTTTGGGGAAGGCACTGCAGCTTGTGTATTCATCTACTCCCTTGGGCCCATTCAGAGGACCGGCTTGCATTTTTTAGGTGCCTTCTGAAAGAAGACCTCTCAGCATGGGGGAATTTATAGAACCTCCACCCACAAAGGACTGGCACATGAACTCATCAGTTTAACCTTTGTACAATGAGTACTTTTGCTACTGGAGGCTCTGTACTAGGAAACTTGGTGTTCCAGAAAGCTGGATGGTTTGTTTTAGAGGCTCCTTAAAAGGAATTGTGGATTATTGTATTTAATAAATTTAATTTTACCTCTGAAAGTAGCCACTACCTAACCAAGGCAGAGTTGCATGCAAACTCGTCCTCACGTCCCCCATGTGACATCAGCACTCGGCGTCATCTCTCTTGGTATGTTGCAAACCTTATGAGCGGGGGATGTAATCCTTTGCATAAGGGAACCATATGGTAATAGAACTCTTCAATCCTTCTGTGATTACACAAGTGTGGATATTTAATTGCATAAGCTGCAGACTCAGGATCCAGAGACCAGATGTCAACACAGTGCCTCTTAATGCTGTGGACTTACTCGGCGCCTGTTGGACCATGATGAGGATCGGAGGAGTAATAATATCCTCATATAATACTCCAATCATAGTTACAGTGAACATTTCAGAAGCAAAAAGAGCTGAATTCAAGCTTGCCTGAACTACTATGTTCTACCTACCAGGCTTGGATAAATTAATTCATCTATCAGAGTCTCAGTTTCCTCATAAACCAAAGGAAGATAACCACAGCTCTGTCATAGGGTTGTTGGCAAAGACTAAGTTATATAACTGCATAAATATTGCTTATTGCCCTATCTGGCATACATCACACGTAATTGGTAGCTATTTGTACTATTATTAATGCTGCGTGGTTTCACTGGTGTTGAAATGACACAAAAATGATTATATTCGCCCCAGGTTAGAAAAAAAAAACAGTTTGAAAACCAAGAGTCTAATGAGAACACAAATGAGTATAGTTTACTCGGTCCCAAAATGCGCCATATCTGAGCAAATGGAAATGAAATAAAGATGGTTTGACTATAATGAACATTGAAATGTATACTGTGGAATTACAGTGCAGATAGAAGTGAAATAAGGCCATCAGTCCATCAGTGTAGAAGTAGAGCAGACACAGGGAGCCCAAGTGACTGATGCCCTTTTCCTCTGCCGTTCTCTGTTCAGGCTACTCAGTTTAGAGTTCAAACTGTTTGGGTATTAAAACTTAAAATCATTTCTTGTTGCAATGCCTAAAGAAAATTTTGATTCTAAAGACATTGCTGATTTGTAAGATGCATGGAGAAGCAAGGTTTTATAGCACCGTGTTAAAACATTAATAAAGACAGAGTTATTTTTAATTACCCGTATTCTACATGTTCTGGTAAACAATAATGAGAATGGCGGTTTCTCCAGGAAAGTGCCTGCATTTCTAAAGAAGTATACATACATCTGTGAGTGTAAATGTAAAAGAAACCTGTTTCTGCCTTCAGCACTGCTTCGAGGTCATGGGATCAGGAGAAACGTTCCCCCATGAGGTCTGTGGCTTTTGCAAAGTTAACAGCAGTCTGGAGTAGAGGGCTCTTAATTATTATCATTTCAGAGTTCTTTGTTTGTGCAATGGCATTTTAATAAAAAGAATAGCTTGAAATACCAATTCAAGTTAATTTCACTATATTTCCAGTGCCTTTCCCCTGTCATATAGGCAGAAGAATGACTCTGTGAATTCACAACATTCATGGCACCTGGAGGACACAAAGTGAAGACTTTGTTCTTTAATTTCAAATAAGGGCTTATGAAATGCAAGGCAAAGGGCACTGGATGGAAAACCAACTGCCTTAGGAAATGACCATGGTCTTCCTTGTTCAGGGGTGTTTTTATTTTGTTCTTTTAAGCAGGACAAAAATCCTGTACTTCTTCATGACAGTCCAAAGTACTTCTCTTTTGGCTTAGTGCATGCAAACAGCCACTTGGTGCTGCTGGAGATAAGGATGACATCATTAGCATATGATTCCCTTTCCTCTTTAAGAGCTCATGGGATTTTTTTTTTCTGCAAGAATCTAACACTGCACCTTTTCACAACAAAGCATGTGTTTCTTTAACCTAAGATAATTAAAGGTGACTCTTGGTGGTCACATGACTACCAAGCAGCAGTTTGGGATTAACAGTCAGGTTTATCTGTGATTCCTTTCTCCATATCAGAGGCTAGCATATGTTTTCTATGTTGAACCAGAGAATAAATATTTGAGTATTTTGAGTGTCTTACAACCTCTGCTAAATTCTTGTTCAGTTGTAGTGAGAAAGCACCACAGACAATGTGTAAATGATGGAAATGTTTGTGTTCCAAGAAAAATGATTGCAGACACATATCTGAACATGAAATATTTGTATTTAAAATTAATCTTTATTTATTTTAACCATATAAAATAAAAATTGAGTCTTAATTGACAAAGCAAAGACTAGAAGTCACAGCGATAACTGAATACATTGGGTCAACCTTCTGGAAGGGTAATTCTGCAAGAACCCCAGGCTGTGGTTATAGTCCAGTGTTTAGGAAAATTAGGAATAAAAATGAGTAATAAATACATTAAAGTGTTAATTGGTCTTAACTAATTTAGTGTTTCTCTAAGATATTGAGTTTGTTTGTTTAAAATTGATCTCAGAATCTTTTTGGGGTTTTTTTGGTCTATTGTCTTCACACAAATGAACAAATGTTGGGCATGTTTCAGTGATTTCTGTCAAGTCTCAAAAGTATTGAAGACAGGGAACAAAATGTAAGGCTGCTCATGAAATCAAAGCTTTTGCCTGCAGCCAGAGCATCCTGTCTCTCATGTGGCCAAAGGAGGAGAGACACAATGCCAACATCAGAACCCATGAGGACTTGGCAGGTTTTCAGAGACAAACCTGCCATCACAGTCTCTAAAACAGCTTACTATGAAACTGGCCAAAAGTTCCATCTTAATATGCCAGTTCCTGGTAAAAATTATCCTCTGGGTTATATATATGTATGTATGTATGTATATATATATATATATATATATATATATATATATATATATTTTAACAAGGCAAGTTTCTTTATCAAATGTTTAAAGAGTTACCTAAAACTGTTTGTCCTTCATTTTGTCTGGGAACGTGGCTAAACACTACTGTCTGCTCTAAATGTATAAGGACAGAGTTGTCTTCTCACAGAGTATAAACCTAGTTGCAGAAGGAAATAAAACACAGTAAATGGCAGTCTCCATGTTCTTGAACTCTTTTCTCTAGCACAGAAAGAGATGGGTGAAAGACTCCATTCTTTGTAATATCAGGGATGTGGAACTCAAGATAAAAGAGCCTGTATTTTGACAGTCAATTCTCAATCTACAATGGATCTTCAAGTAAGTGTTCCCACAACATTTGGCAGAATTAGACCCTTATCTGTACTCCATGATGTGAAGGAATATAGTGCAAGCTCTTTTGTTGTGTAATGATAGAAACTTCAGATGTCAGTGAGGAGAGCTCAATGCTTGAAAGCCAATCCAAATCCATACTCATGATGCCACTCTCAGGTTTCCTTCTAAAGGCAAGAAAATATCATTCAAATGCTAACCACAGCTTCCTTGGTGGAGAGGACAGTAAACACTTATTTCTAGCTGCAACTTATTTTCAAGGGCTACATATGGACTGTGTTAGGAATTGAATTGTGAATTTTATTAACTGAAGCTTCTGAAACAGGAAAAAATAACCTACAATTCCTTGTCTGCTCTGCTTTTGTCGAGAACATAGACCTCTGGATTGGTGAAGAAGCTCACCTCATCTTTCCTTGTTTCTTGCTCCCAAGAGAAGGATGTTTATTTGATGGGACAGATTTTAGAATACCAATTACCCAAGTTAGGAAGCAAGCAGGATTATGGATATATACCAGTTACTTTTCTCATGGCACTAACTAAATAGTTGACAGGAAGTAACTTAAAGGGTTAGGGATGTATTTTGTCCCATAGTTTAAGCGAATCTAGTCCATTTTGTGGAGAAGGCATGTAGAGTTCATGGTAGCAAAAAAATTAAGCTGGACTATCTCACAGTTGGCTGGCCAGGAAGCACAGGAATTCTTTGGGTCAGCTTAACTTCTCCTATTTATTAAATAGAGAATCAGTCTGTGGATGATATCTTATGGTTTTACCGCTGTGAACAGACACCAGAACCAAGGCAAGTCTTACAAAGGACAACATTTAATTGGGGCTGGCTTACAGGTTCAGAGGTTCAGTCCATTATCATCAAGGTGGGAGCATGGCAGCATCTAGGCAGACATGATGCAGGCAGAGCTGAGAGTTCTATATCTTCATTTGAAGGCTGCTAGTGGAAGACTGGCTTCCAGGCAGCTAGCATTGGAGTCTTAAAGCCCACACTCATGGTAACACATCTACTCCAACAAGGCCACACCTACTCAAACAGGGCCACATCTAATAATGCCACTCCCTGGGCTGAGCATAGACAAACCATAACACATGGTAAAACACACATCCAGAATAAATCATACCCTCTCAGTTAAATGTCTCTGAAAACACCTTAGCTGATAAGCCCAGAGGTGTATCTTCCCAGTGATCCCAAATCTACACAAGGTGACCATCACATTCCACAGGTAAGGGCGTTTGCTTTTTCTGTTCCTAAAAAGAAATGGTAAGCCACTACATAGCTTTCCTCTAGTGCAGAAATTGATCAACTGCCCTGCACTTCTTATGGGTGGCTCAGAAGAGGCACAGCCAGGGATGACCCTTCCACCAGCTTCAGTGAACCCCCCATTTCACTTTGCTTTGTACTTCCCAGCATCTACAAGAGGATACAAGCACCTGTACCACTCTCCATATCTCTAGACACCTGCTTTATCACGATCCAATTCTTTTTTATCTAAAGTACATACCAGAAGATGGTCAAATTCCAAGAATTAGAATTCAATAAGAGAAATGAAGATCTACAAGACCTTGAAGCAGGCCAGCCTTAATGAATTCTAAGGAAATAATACCTTTTGTGTCCTAGATGTTGTTTCCCTGCATGTATCATTCTTTAAGGAATTCACACATAAAATAAATACAATGTAGAGTTGAGTTCCAGGATTCCAACAATTTCCAAGAATTCTCTGGATTATAATTCTAATATAATGATTCTAATATAATAATTAACTTTATCAACACTCATAAGTTCGTCCTCGTTCAGTCAGACTAACCTGAGAAGGGTTGCATTGATAAGTCAGGATGTGGCATTTTTGGTGTTTTAATTGTCTCCAGAATCTTTCTGGAGTCTAATCTAGCTCGTCCACCAAAGAAACGTCTCTGAAATGTGTTTAATAAAATCTGTGTTTCAAAGTTTGACCATCGTTTTAAAATCAACCTTGCTTTTGGTCTCTTTGGTAAATTTGAATTTGAACAGCCTACCTAACCAAGCTCACAAAATCACTGTGGGAATAAAATGCACATGGAGTTTGACGAGTGCTTGGAAAATAAGAGGACCTTTAAAACAATAAAAATATAGTATTTAGCAGAACATGCCTAGTGAATAAGAACTCTGGTATAAAAGAAAACACAACAACTAATCCTTGAGCGCTGGTATTTCGAGCTTGCTGTCAATCTTCTCTGTAGTTCCATGTCTGGACTTCTCTAATCTATTTTGTTTGCATTTGGGGAGTTGTTAAATTATTTGGAACAGAGCTCTTTAAACACATACTCAGCACCAGTAACTCCAAATCACTTTATTCTTGTCTTGGTAAACCTTGTGTTCCTCCAAAACAAGGGACATTGAGATGTGATCAAATGTATGAAAAGAAATTACCCGCTCTAAAGGGTTTCTAGCTTGCAGAGAGTGGACTTGGGAAAATAAGTTCTTCCCCAGATCAGAGATTGAGAAGATCTTTTTTATTCTCTGCTAGCAAGTACCCAGTTCAAATAGCACATGAGTTCACTGGTAGCTGCCCCAGAGTCTAAGCCTTACAAACCTGAGCTCTCATTCCCATCAAGAAATATTTTCATCTGAGCAGCCTACTATTTCAGGAGGACCTTCAATCCCCCTCTCCCTCTCCACCCACCTTCATCAGACCTACGGAGCCTGAACCCATATAGTTGAATATCTGCACATGAAGAACCTGATAGTGAAGCAAAGCTGCCTACATTTTAGGTTCTCATGACATATTTAATATTGGAAACAATGTCATTGCATTACGATTTCTTCTTAGTCTTACACAGATATCCATTTGATATTCAATTGTTTATTTATCTTGGAGAGAACTGAGGGATAATGACCAACAAGCGACCATTGGGAAATTTATCAGTGTCGTACGTCATGTAATAGAAGATTAGATTTTATCCTTGTCCCTTAAAAATGTTAGCTGAGATAAGAGAAGGGTGAGGAAGTGTAGCAAATATATTTATTATCGATCAAATATTTATTTGTTGCTTAGTAAGGAAGTAGTATGTTTTCTGGAGAAGAATACAATCTTAACAAATTATACTGTGGATTATTCAAAGGTGAGCAATGTGATCACTGTGACAAGAGCAAAGTAAGTGTGCTGGCACTGGCGATAGAAAACAAAGCCAGATCATATGGACTCATCTCATCATGCCTGGAAACCACAGTGAGGGCACTGAGCCCACTTCTGAGTGAAACGGGCTGCCAGAAGCGTGTTCCTCTGAGGCATTGCCTAATCCAGTCTAGTTTACTATGGTCCTGCTGCTACTTTTTCTCATGAATATTCCTTGTCTATGACCTGTATCTTTATAGTCAATACGTATTCTTGAGTCTCACAAACCAATCTATTTTCTTTCATCTATGACATATATATCTTTATGGAGAATGCATATTACTGAGTCTTAGAGACTGTCCTGTAATCAGCAACACCAGGTATTGCCAGGTACTTACCCAAGTGGATTTCTCTACGTCACTATCACCACTAGTACTTTCTTGTATAGTTCTTTCTTGACATAGGATTCCTTCCTATGTCATCCCCTTACTTCCCTCCAGATTTATAACCTCTTCTTTATTATTGTTACATGCCTGCACACACATACACACATGCTCATACACACACACACACACACACACACACACACACACACACACACACACACACTGTAACCTAAGTTCATTTAGTGTTACTCTTACATATATATGTTTAGGGATAACCTTGGAATTGGATAACTTATCAGAGTGCTTGTCCCTGGAGAAGACTTATTTGCCTTCTCTTAGCAACTGGTATTGCCCAAAGTTCTTTATCTAGGGTTGGTAGGTAAGATTTCTCCTTCTCACATTGGCATGTCACTGAGATTTCTTGTTTGGGTGACCATATTGTCAAAGATTCCATGAGTGCAGCTCCCAGCCATATTGTTATTTCTACCTCAGTCCAGAGGAAGGAATCTTCAAGAATTTAGTGTAAGAATCTGGTTCTGGCCTAAAATAGGGATACTGATGCTGTACCACAGAGCAGGGGTTTTCCCACATATCTGATGGCCAGGTGGGTATGCCAGCTTTATAGTTCATTGCACTAGCCTTCTTTCAGACCTCAAGAAACTGTGTGAAGCAGGAAGGGGAGCATCCCAGAAGGGTGGAAATTCTAGCATCTTGCATCACAGATGCAAGTAGTGCATGGCTAAGATACCTACTGTGATGCTACTATATTGGGAAGTGTCGCATGAATGCTAGAAGCACAGCAAATGAATGATGTTGTCTCTCTGCTCTTAGGCTCACAGAGCATAGGGGAATAACTAATATATTGATTTCACTCCTCTGAATTTCTGGGTCATCTATTCCCCATGTCTTGAAGTATCCCATGCTTAGACTTTATTTTCCCTGCTAGTCCATCTCATACCGACTTTTCCTTTCTGCCTCCACTTAGTACTCACTCTTTTACTTAATTATTATAACCTCCTCTAGAGGACTTGCTGTCACTGAGGCTTGCCTTGTAGACTTTTTCTTTAAAATTCACTTTAACATTGTAATGAAAATGTCAGTGATTCTTAAAGGCCCTGGCCGCTTTATTGTTATGTAGCAATAAAATAATTGTATGTGTATTGGTTTAACTTAGATTCCTGACTGATGATCTGCATTTGTCTGCCCCTCATTCTTTTACTCAGTAGAGTTGATTTTTTTTTTTTAACATTCAAATAAACCACAATACACACATTCTGAAACTCTGCCCCAGCTCTCTATGGATTCAAGTCTTCATGATCTGGCCATTATTTGCCTTCCTAACCTTGATTTTTTTTCTCTTTGTAATGTTGAAGCAGAGCCAGACAATAAAGTGGTAAAAATAAATTTTATTCAGAAACAATTTTAATAGAGAAAAGAAGATGTCAGTCTAGAAATGAGTTCAATTCAGAATCCAACAAAGAAAGGGGAGGTCCCTATTACAGTAATGGAAAAAAAGCAGGTGGTGGATGGAAGTCACCAGGAGGACACATCACAATAAAAAATTCTTTCTAAAACATCTCAGTAAGATTCTTCCTGAAGGCAGGCTATGATAATCTCATAGCAGAGGTATGAGGTAGGTGGAATGAGGCATTTCATCAGCTACTGAAGTTGATTATGTACTAAAGGTCTGAGGCTGGACTTTTCTAGAAACGGATTCCGTGCTACAGAAAGGACAAATCTTGCCAGTTTCTTAGGACTTTGCGGGGTGAAGGTGGGGAAGGCAGCAACAAGACTTACTAGGCAATTCAGAGCAAATCATTTCAGTTTATTAAGTAGTATCTTTTATGAGCACACTGAGAAAGATCCTGTCCTTCCTAGAACCTGACATCAGGATAACTGGGTATCAGAAGAAAGGGAATAACCAGACCTTCAGAGAATTATTGGACATAGTCTCTAAACTGAAATGAATAAATGGCTCCTAGAAGATTCAAAACATTACTCACTCAACAGCTAGAGAATATTGTGTCTGAATGGAGATGAGCAATCTCCCCAATGGGCACAGTGGTCTCCAAATCCACTTCAATCCCCAGCTACACAATACAACGTCAGGTTAGTGATACATAGATCATCTCCGTTCTGTGAGAAGGATTCTGATCCTTCTTGTCATGGACACTTCCTCAATGTAAAAGATGGCTATTCAGAGCAAAGAAAAATGATGACCAATTACCATGATTCAGGAGCCTTGTCTTGGAGTTTACATTTGAAGATCAGTAGTAAAGGATATCAAATAAAATATTATGTGTATGAAAAGTGTTTAATCACTTGGAGTTCCATAATCAGAATAAAGAAAGTTGAGGTGGAGCATAAATACTAAGTAGAATCAGAGGCATAGTCCCCTTCAACAAGAATCTGGGAAGAATGATGATGGTAGCTCTGATGGTTAGAGTAGGTTTGCCCCTCATAAATTCATGTGTTTCAATGCTTAGCCATAGGGAATGGCACTATTAGGTGTTGCGTAATATTAATAATAAGTTGTGGTCTTATTGGAATAGATGTGGTCTTGTTGGAGGAAGTGTGTCACTGTGGGGGTGGCCTTTGAAGTCTCCTATTCTCAAACTCCACCCAGTATAGAAGAGAGTTTCCTCTTGGCTGCCTGCAGAAGTCAGTCTCCTCCTGGTTCTCCTCCTGGATCAATATGTAGAACTCTTAACTCCTTCTCCAGTGCCACATCTGCCTAGACACTGCCATGAGTCGGTTCTACCATGATGATAACAAACTGAACTGAAACCCAGCCCCCATTAAATGTTTTCTTTATAAGAGTTGCCTTGGTCATGGTGTCTCTTCACAGCAATAGAACCCTATCTAAGACAATAGCCTTCCTTGCAATCTCAGATCAAAGCTCACAAGGAATAGTTGGGCTATTCTATGACAAACCCACTAAGCAAGGAGAGAAAAGGGGAAACATTTTATAACTCAGGAAAACAGGTGGAGTAGGAACAAGCAACTAGTAAACTTGGTCTGAAGCACCAGTTGAGAAATCCCAGATGCTTTTAGTTAGTAGAAAAAGTTTTCCACATAGTTCATGGGAGGTAGGTAGCAAATGCGCATATCTGTGTACTCAACTCAAAAAGGTCACATCAAATATATGCATGCATTTTCACTGTAAGACAAGGCTGTAAAGTTTCTGGTCTGGCCCCATCTACTGATTCTCTCTGCTGCATATGCTGTAGCCACCTCTACTAGTGGAGAACTTGCTACATCTAGTGCTATATTGTCCCATTAGTAGTTTAAGTCCTTTCAATGGCATTATCCTGAGATGGGTCCCTATCACTCCTTAATTGTTAAAAGTTTGGTTTTCATTCTGACACCTTGAAACTCACAATCTGGTCTACTAAGCAAAGAGAAAAAAATTCTGTTAAAAGTGAAGAATCTCATATCATACACAGAACAACCATCATAAGCCCCTGGCTTATCAGTATGCACACTAAAACTTGCACATTAATCTATGTCTAAGTCCATTCAAGATGTTATAATAAACTACTACAAATGGGTTGCCTTAAACAAGAAATATCTGTTGCTCACTGTTCTAGAGGCTGGAAAGATCAAGATGTCTGCAGATCTGGTATTCAGCAAAGCCTGTTGTTTCCTGCATCTTTGCTTCCTAATCATCTTCTTAGTGTATCTACACATGGTTGGAGATATGAGAGAGATTCATGTGGGATCTCTTCCATAAGAGGAGCTCCTCCTCACTCATTCACCCCCATACCCAACAGGGCTATCACTTACATTTTGAGGAAATGTAAGCAGTTAGTTTACTATGATATGTAGTTACAAAGTGAATTCCAACATGGACTCATAGATTACTCTCTTGGTGCTTTAGAAGAGAGTTTCATCCTCACTTCTACATCAAAAGGCATCATGATCAGGCTGAGGAGATGGCACATTGAGTAAAGCTATTGTGTGCTACTGCAAGAATGAGTTTTGGTTCCAAGAATCTACTTAAATCTGGATATGGTAGTGAACATCTCCAAGCCTAAAAGGCCTGTGCCTATATGAGTGGCAGAGAGATGAGTCCATGGAATCGTACAGGCCAGCCAGTTTAGCATACACAATGAGAACAATGAAGAGAGTCCATCTTCCACATTATTGAATATGAATGTGCACATACATAACACATCCATACATATGTATATCACACACACATACACACACACAACACATCCATATATATGTATATCACACACACACACACACACACACACATACATACACAACACATCCATACATATGTACATCACACACACACACGCGCACACACACACACACACACACACACACACACACACACGCTTTACTAAAGACATCAGGATCAGCAAAAGAAAAGTTACATTTTAATAATACATTTTAACAAGAATAACTAAATAACTGTTGGACTTCTTATACTATTCTCCACAAATTAGACCAACACACTCTGATAGGTAAAAAATCAATTCTGTTTCACTTTAATGCAGCTGCTTATGAGTTGTAAGCTAAATATGCCTCATAAAATTATCCCTCATGTAAAAGTAAGTTAAAATGAGCATGAGCTTGCTCATTTAGAATAAATTGGCCCACTATTGCTCAATTTTAAGCCTGCTGTGTCCTGCTTTTGGGGATTGTGATAATGAGAGAAAGCATATTCTGTGGCAGTCCTTGGTCAGGTCTGCGAGCAAAGAACGGTCTGCTCCAAACTCTGACCTGACAACAAAGGCAAACTGTAAGAAGTCTTCTTGTTCACTAAGGCTAAAAGATAAAAATAAAGATAAATTAAACTAATTTGAAGGGATCTACAAAATCAGAGATGGAAGGCTGTCTAGACATGGTCACAAAAATTTAACGATGCAAAGCATCATGAAAAGTGTGTACGTCAGTGTCCTAGACCGGAATGTGCTTCTGAATTACAAACATTGTTCTTTGAATAAAATTGAAGATAATGGGGCAAGACAGATGGCTGATAGGGTAATATGCAGGAAGGAGCATGATGACCAGAGTTTGAGTCCCTAGGACCCACTTGAAAGCCCAGGAGTGCAATATGCATCAGAAACCCCAGTGCTGAGTGACAGGGGTTCAGGTAGGGGTAAGGGTGGAAGATACAGGAGAATATTCAAAGCTCACTGGCTAACCAGTGTAGCTGAACCATCAAGCTTCAGGATCAGTGAGAATCCTTGACTCTAAAAATAAAGGGCGGTAGAGGAGGATGGTCAGCACCACCTTCTGGTCTGCACACACACACACACACACACACACACACACACACACACACACACAC
>JANHMN010000012.1:33859441-33910217 GCA_030674055.1 Rhabdomys pumilio
ACACACACACACACACACACACACACACACACACACACACACACACAATTTCTAGTTATTTCCTGTATGGCAAGTGTTACTCTTTATGTTTATAGTCTCTTTAATATGTCCTTCGCATTAGTTAACCACTGGTCCGTTCATATAAAACGCAGCCATTGGTAAACATTTCATGTAAATAGAAGCAGACTTTATGCATTTGGCAGTCTGACATCTTTTCACTTAGAATACAGTTTTAAAGTTTAAATATTTTGTAGCATGCATCACTCATTTATAACTTTTAGTAATCATTAATAGTAGATAACTTGTTGACTAACACCTGTTTATCCATTCAACTGTTGATGTTGGCCTGGGCCATTTGCAGTTTTAGTTATTACCAAGAACTTGATTTTGGACTGCCCATCCTTGAAAACTGTGGATAATAAATCTTTTGTAAAGTAATTCAGTCTGTGGTATTTTCGTTGGAAAATCATGAGCACATTAGGATATTTAGTTTTTGGAAGTAAAATTCTGAAACAAGAGTAATTAAGATTGAGATAGCTAATTGGAAAGTATAAAACTAGAAGAATATATTAATGAAGGTAATTTTAATATAATTAAGTGAGAAGAAGATGCATTTTACTGGGCTCTGCAAAAGAGTTGAGGGTGGATAGTGTCCCCACTGTAAGAAGCTGAGGCTACACAAAGGCAACAAGTTGAAAACATGACAAGATCTTAATACTTTTAAATATTCTAAGAAACTTTGCAAATGGAGAGCATTAAAAAAAAACCCCAACTAGTCATAATGCAGAGATAAACTGGTACAGGGTATCTTGCCCCAGTGGATACATCTATAGCACAACTCCTACACCTAAAGCTCAGAAAACATTATAGATGAGGGGTAGAAAGTTGTTAAAAGCCAGAGGAGTAGGTAGTCTGTGAGAGTGTATGTCTTAGAAATGACAGGAAATCTTTGTCTATGATACCTCAACAATATGGCTACCTAGATAGGACCTGAACAACGACAATACTAACTCAGACATGGTAACTCAGAAGGGGGATATCTCAAGGATGAGCCCCATAACTGGTTATTCAATGCAAAGCATTGAGCCCTGAAATCATCTAAACATAAGTCACACTAAATGAACTCAGCAGGATGTATAATGAATGTACATGCAGTGGTGTGTGTGTGTGTGTGTGTGTGTGTGTGTGTGTGTGTGTGTGTGTGTAAGACAATAACAAACTGAGAGTAGATGGGGGAGCATATGAGAAATCAAAGAAAGGAAACTTGGAAGGGTTGGAGAGAGAAAAGGGAAGTGGGAATATGCCAATTAAAGATATACTTAAAAATAATATCCTACAGAGAAGAAAAAAATAAGCCAAAGGGGAGAAAGTCATCATTGAAGAAATTCTCAAACACTAGTCAAAAAGACAATGACATGAGATATACAAGGAGAACATAAAACAACAGGATATTATAACACAGTTCAAGGAGTGATTGGCATTCCAGAAAAGGGGGGCCACATCCCAGAGGACAGAGAAGACAGTAAAGTGCGTAATGGACAACTGTATAGTGCTAAAGAGAAAGCAGTGTCTGACACTGGAAGTTCCTCCTCAAGTTATAATAGGCACAGTGAGAAAACACAGGTCATGAGAATACTTAGAGAAGCAGAAATACAAACGTTCTAGTAATTTATAGCAAGGAATGAACAAAGGGAAGGAGGGGAAGAGGGAGGAAGAGAAAAGGAAAAGGAAGGATGAAGGTAGAGGGGGAGAAGAAAAAAATTAAAAGTGGAGTATAGCTATCAAAGGGTGTACCACTAAAGAGTGCAGACAGCATTCTTTCTACGAGTTAATGAGCAAATGGTTTGCAATGTAGAAATCTATTCCCAAATAAACATATTTTTTGGACAGGCAAAATTTGCTTTACATGGCCTCTTCCCTTTTTAAAAAAAGTATTTTTTGATTATGTGTATCTATGTATCACTGTGTGTCTGTGTGCACACGAGTCCAGATGCTGTAGAGACCAGAAATGTCAAACTCCCTGGAACTAGAATTATAGGAGAGCTTAGGTGTTGCCAGGTGTGTGTACCAGGAGCTGATCTCAGGTGCTCTGCAAGAATAGTGTCTGCTCTGAACTTCTGAGCCATCCCTCCAGCCCTGTCCCAGGATTGCTTTCTTAGGAAATTACTTCTAATTTGCACCGACCCAATGATAAAGTAAATTATATAGAGCATGGTATGTGTTCTAAGAAACAATGGTTTCAAAGCGATAAATAAAGGGATATGTCCTCAACTGAACCTTGAGCATCAGGATCAAACAGGCTGGATCAAAAGAAGGAAAACTTTCAATGGTCATTATAGTTTTATACTGGATCTTATTTAAGAATAATATACAGGTTCCAGGAACTGCTCAAGAATTTCATATATACCCCATCCAAATTCATAATTTGCCCCCTCCATGTGCACATCTGTGGGTCTATTTCTCTAGCTCTGCCTCACCCTATCTCTTTCTTTTTCATTGCCTTTTTCTCTCAACAATAAAACCAAAAAAAAAAAAAAGCAAAGTTTGAATGTTATAGTGGGTAAGCTAATTTAATTAAAGTCAGTTGAAGTAGCCATCTATAAGGCAGTTTGAATGTAATAATTAATAATATAACCATCATTTTTAAGCAGTCCCTGTGTGTCAATCATTTCTTTTCTTAACATAAACTAAATTACTTTATAAAACAACCCTATGATATAGGATCTGTTGTTTTTCCTCTCTTGCTATCTTTAAAAGCCAAGTTGTTCACATGACATGCTGAAGCTCAAATAGACAGTATGTGTTAGAACTCAAATTTAGCCTCCCATGCAGCAGACTTCAAAGACCAGTTTGTTAGCCACCTTACCCAGTGCTCCATAGAATCACGTGATATGAACAAGTAGAGGTGGGAGAACAGTATAATAAATAAAACTGTTGCCTTGCAAGCATGGGCAGCTGAGTTCAATCTACAGAACATTTGTAATGAGAATCACTGGGGCTCAGTGGTCATCTAGTCCAGCTGAATCAACAACTGACAAGTCTGTCTCAAAGTATCACCTTCCTCAGATGACACTCAAGATTATCCTGCGGCATCTACCTATGTGCATGCATGAGCCTTGGAAAGCAAAGGAACTATGACTTCCCATGAGGGGTTGGGAGGTTCAAACAGCACATCATTGTCAATTCTCAAGGTAATACGTAATCAGATGCTAAGTTTTCAGGAGTTAGTCAGTAACAGAAGCACCATCCTCAGCACACAGCATAGTCACTCCCTGTACCAAGACTACCTATAAGTTTTCAAGATTTACCAATACCTTTCTCGTATTTTTCATGTTCATTTATTCTTATTAATGACTTGGAGAAAAAATATTCCCTAGCATTTTTGAGCACTAATAGACAGTAAATAATAAAAGAAAATCAAATAGGTGTGAACTAAGACTTCTTCTAAGATTTATTGCTGAGAGAATGAGCAGCCATATCATAGTATATATAAGGAGTCCTTCAACATAGTGAAAAGGAAGTTAAAAAAGCTGAAAACTATAGGATTAATAGTTTCATTTGTTTAAATAAATGAAGTAATGTACAGTCAAGTAACGTACACTCAGCCAATGTCATGATTTGTAGTCATTCAAATCATGTTAGAGAATTCTTTGTTGTCATGCAGTCTGTTAACGAATCCATGCACTAAGGAAATCTGCTCCGGGCACACAAACATGTGATTAGGGTGACAGCATCCGGGACAAATATGTCATAGCATGAAGCAGTGAGTCATTTTCATTCTCTTCACTTCATTAAGTTCTAGTTTTTAATAAAGCACCTTTTCTGGAGGACTAATTAAAACAGTTATTCATTGAACAAATGCATACCAGTTATTCATTTAATAAATGTGAAGTCTGGGTTCCACTTCGTGTGCAAAGCTCTGGAAATGATTCCTTGAAACCACATTTCTCTAGGATCTTCCTTTAGTTTAGAAGATCTTTTGCAGCTATGGAGTCCTGAAAAACAGGTAAAGGATTATTTGTATAAATAGGTCACGTTGGCACTCTAGAAATTTGTGTGTGTGTGTGTGTGTATGTGTGTGTGTGTACAGGTAGTGTTAATATACGTGTTTACAGGTGGGGAGTCCAGAGGCCAATGTCAAATGTTGTCCTTGATGGTTTTCCACAGTAATTTTGAGAGAGGATCCCTGAATCTCTAACTCTCTATTTGGCTAGGCCAAACTGTCCAATGAGCTCCTGGAATACTACTGTCTCTATTCCTTGCCCCAGATGACTCACACTGCTGCATCCCTAATTTTCATTAGGGATCCTTGGATGCTGAAGATCCAAACTCCAGTCCTCATGCTTAAGCAGCAGGAAGGCACTCTTCTGACTGAGCCACCTCTCTAGTTCTACACCTAGCTATTTGTGTAGACTATGCCAGTGTTAATCACCTGCATGGTTAGCAAATATCCACCGTCTAATAGGGTTTTTAAAGTCCTATTGCCATTGAAAAGTCCATTATCTATTATTTAACTATTTGAACTATGATCATACTCAAGGTTCTTTCAGTCCTCAGAACTGTTGCAGAAGGACACTGACAAATGGGAGTCCTTGCAGATGAGGATGAACATAGATCTCATTCTAAACGTAATAACTATGTCAGGCAGAAGGAGTAAATCAGCAGGAAACTCTCCATCCTGTGAGAGGCTGAATTCTATCATCACTGGGCATACTTTTAATGAAGCGGATGGCTTCAAGTACTGTGGGTGTTGTTGTCTGCATGTTGGAGGTGTCAGCACTGACCTTTTAAGCCCTTGTTCTGCATTTGACTGTCCACTTTGAAATAGCAGATTAAAAGTTACTCTCCTTTTAAATTTCTCGAAATATACCTCATTGCAGCATTGGAACAAAATCAAAATAACCCTCAACCTGTCAGGAGGACACTTTAACTTTAGATTAGATTTAGATTGTTTGACTTTCAAGGCTTCTCCAATTCAGAGTTTTTCTGATTAATGCTCTCTCTGCTTACCCCTTCACAATATCCCATTTTAAAATATTGAGATGCAAACTAATGAACTCATCATAGCAGATCTACGAAGTCTCCAAAGTAACTTCCCTACTCATGTACCCTTTTTCTTGGTATCTAAATGAATCTTGACTGGCGGAGAACTAGTGAGATGATTATTAAATCTTAATGGCAAGATTTTCGTGAGGAAGATGCATTTCTGTCCTCTCTCACTTTTTATCAATATATAGTGGATGAAGGAGACTGTCTTGTGACCGCTCTGCCTTCTCCTTCGAGACAAATTCATCACATTGTAAAGAAAGTAGAAAGATTTCTAACCTTAGGGTCAGAAGATTGGATATTTCACAGAAAATTTAGTGAATATTTATTGCTGAAACCAGATAATGTGCTGGGTGATGTACACCTAATGTATAATTCAATTGTCACAATAATCATGGAGGCTGAATCATTTTGTAGACAGTTAAATGGAGAGACACACAGAAACAAATAGTAGCAGTGGACTGAGCTTTTAGAGCTGGGTTGGAGCCTTTGGTTGCCTGTAACCATTGTGCTCTGCCACGTGTTACCCTGTATTGTACCATTCTTCACAAAAGTCTGTGAGGAATTTGAATCCTGAATTAAGGCTGTGATGGTGCTGTGCTGGAGGGAAAATCCTGGTTCTCCATAGGTCCCCAGCTCACACTCGTTCTTATAACTGACACATACTTCCCAGCATTGCCTGAAAAACTCTTTCACTAGTTGCTGGAGAGTGTTACACACACACACACACACACACACACACACACACACACGCAGAGAGAGAGAGAGAGAAAGAGAGAGGGGGGGGGAGGCACACATTGCCTCGATTGTTTCATTTAAACCATTTTTTAAAGTGAAGTGGCATTTATTTACGAATTTACAGTGTCTTTAAAAGTAGATTTCTACCCGATCAAAGAGGTGCTTATTTTGTTCAAGTTCTCTTTTCACAAGGCACAAAGGAGACTCACTATAATACAAAGCACTCAGTGCTGTTGACAGAAAGAATGGCTGGCTGGCTGGTTGAATAAATGAGTGAAGAGCACAGGCGCAGTCTTGGGAAAGGAGGTTAATCAGCTCCCTTCAACTTCCTGTTCTGAGGCAACAGCTTTCTTCTCAGGAAGGACATCTTGTTCTGAGGTGCATCAACCCTAAGTGATATCCTACTCTGTTTTGTCCTAATTGTCATAGTAATAATGTTGTTAAATAGGCCCTTGCTTATAAAGCAGTCATCTAGCAATTCTACCATATTGTCCTCTGAGCAATAGCCTGTTCATCTTTGTTTTTTTCATGGTATTAAAGCTATATTTTGTTTAATGCTGGATCTTCAAAACTTATAAACAGTGGTTAGCATAAAATAAATTCACAATATATATTTTGCAAGTGAATAAGAGAAACAAAAGCAAAATGATATCTTCTTTCCCTTACATAAATGAATATTTTATAGTGATTCTTGCATATTTGATATTGGTTAAGTACATGGACTTCAAGTCACAGGTTCTGGGGACAAGTCTCCATCTGAATATCATTTTTAAAAATTTAAAACTTTTTACTGTTTCTTTGTGTATTTCACATCATGTACCTCAATCTCATTCATTCATCTCCTATCCCTTCCTATCCTCCCTCCCCATTAAAATAAAACAAGATAGAATTTTTATAAATCACATTGTGGAAGCTGTAGTATGGCACAGCGTGTCACCAGTATATTCTTTTGTCCACATATCTTTACTGAGAATGTTCAATGAGTCATTTGTCTGGTTCAAGTCCTCTGGCTTCTGCTACACTATTAATATTGGATTCTTACTAGGGACTTCTCTTAGAAATTGTTTTCTTGCCCTGTACCATGGAGATCCTGCAGCTTTGGATCTGTAGGAGCTGCCCTTTATATAATCCAGAAGATCATGAATGGGGTAGATGTTGGAGTGGGCTAACTCAAAGCCCTGAATCTGACCTGGTAGGTAGCTGAATTGATCTGCCTGCCACCAGCTAACCTATGACCACACTACCAGGGCAAGCTCTCCAACACTGCCAAGGCTAGCTCACTCAGTGCTGCAGCTGGCAAGGGTCAGGGTCAGCTCTCATGCTCTCATGTTTTGAGCTGGCTCACCACCTTCAATACCAGGCCCAGTTCTACTATCCTGCTCTGACGGAGGCTAACCTGCACTCCTGCAACCAGGAGCAGTGCTAGTGTGCTGTCCTAATGGGATACTGTGCTCTGTCTCCCAAGTGCTGTAGCTGGTAAGAAGTGGGACCAGCTCTCCCAGTCTCATAACCTTGGGGATAGTTCTCCCATCTGCTATAGGCAGTGGTAGGAGGTAAGGGCAGCTCTTCCTTTTCCATGTCACCCTAGAGCAGATGAGCACCACTCTTCCAAGTTTGGTGTCTGGCAAGGAGTGAGGCTCTCTCAACAGAGAGAATCAGGCAGCAGTGCAGACCATGGACATCTGCATGGCCTTTGGTGGTAACATGAGCCTGGGACATCCACAGAGATCCCAGCTGCCATAGGATCACAGACCCAGACATGAGCCCCAGCAGCAGCCTGGACCCAGATGTTCCCATGGCCTCAGGTTAAAGCACAGGCCACTCAGATCAGCACATTCCTCAGCAGCATGACCCTCAGATTTCCACATGGTCTCTGGTGGCAGCCCAGACCATGGGCATCTTCTTGGCCTTTGGCGATAACTCAGGCCACAGACAACAACACGGACACCAGCTGCAGCAGGACCACAGATGCAAACATGGCCATTGGTGATATCCCAGGAGAGGACCTCACCAAGGCCTCCTCATATCTGCTGTTTCTTACAGCCAGTTCCACCTTTCTCCACAGTGAATACCCTTCCCCCAACCACTGGCTTTGCTTTCTCTTTCATCTCTCCACCATGTACTCCATCTTTCCCTTCTCTTCCTCAAACACTTTTTCCTCAGAGAAGCACCCACAGCAAGTGTTTTAGTGTCTTTCTTCCAGCCACCACAGTTGGACCCCTAATAATCCTTTTAATAAAGCATGGTTATCACAAAATAAATACATTATCATCCCACTTAGTAGCTAGATGGGGAAAGAAAGTCATTCTACTTTCTTAAGTAGATTGGGGATTACTTACTAAGGTGCTAAAAGGTACTTTAAAAAATGAAGAATTGAAACCCCAAGTTAGGAATTTTAATACCCTTAGGCCAGAGTTGACGAACCTCACTTGTGCCCTGGCATTGCTATTGTTGCTGAATTATGAAATTAACAAGAGTCATGAAAGAGAATTGTAAGTCTTTGTCCACCGTGAATTTCACTTTAGAGTGACCAAGAGTCTGGAACACATGACAGTCTGCCTCAAATTCCTTGTTGTCACTGCTGCTTCTGCAGAAAACACTGGAGAAGTAGACAAAGCCAGCTGCTCTTTCTCTCTACCTTCCTATTTCTTTTCATGCCTCCAACAGGTAAACCCAAAGGAGGCTTTCTAACCAAGAGCCAGAAAGTGCAGTATTTAGTTCCTGGATCCTACTGGACATGAGTACTTCCTGAACTGCCCCAAGAGGATCTGATTGAGATGCACATTCTGACTCAGCCAATCTGGGGAGCGCTCCTAGGGGTTTGCACTTCTCACCATCTGCTATGCAGGGCTAGTGTTGCTCTTCTCCAGACCACATCTTGAATTATAAAACTACCTTTAGCAGATGCCAAGAAGGACATGCATGGAGTGAACAATTAAGGACAATCCAGCTAGTATCTTGGATGCAGGATTCTTATCTACAAGCTTCAGTTTCATAATAAATATAGTTTAAATAACATTATCTTCTCTTCCCAAGATGTTCATTTTAACCTCACAGTACCTCATAATCCCCCAGAAAGGTTATAGAGAAATGAAGATTTCCAATTTCATTTCTAAATATTCTGATCAGTACTATGTCTTGGTTGAGAGACTAGATTTTGTCATTTTCCTATGTTGGACAACTAAATATCAGACATTCAGTCTGTTTCATAGGCTATAGTATACACAGTAAGACAGATATCATACAGACACCCTAATAAAATGTCAGATGCATAAGACTGGTAGTCACAGAT
The DNA here is from genome assembly GCA_030674055.1 of Rhabdomys pumilio. Lineage (NCBI taxonomy): Eukaryota > Metazoa > Chordata > Mammalia > Rodentia > Muridae > Rhabdomys > Rhabdomys pumilio. Next base: position 33,868,518 of record JANHMN010000012.1, read on the forward strand.
ACCATTTATTGTAATAGCTTTAAGGAAAATTATGTATGAGAACACACATAACCCAGTGCCTATAATACGTCTCTTTGGGAACATGAAGCCCAGACTAACCTGAGTAGGGAAGAATTAAAAAATGATTGGTTGCAGCACAGCTTTTTACTTTGATGATACCAAAAGTTGAGTAGCATTTTAAATCATCTATAGAGATATATTTAACACATAGGGTGTGAAATTTCATGAGAAATAACAAGATGACATTAAGAAGATATGCAGATGGCCTCCTAGGCAGATGGTTGAGAGTTTCTCTTCCTAGAAGGATATTCTAAGATGAGAAAACAGGATATATGCTCTGAGCTGTGTAAGTATGTAAGTGAACTGCCAACCAATATGGTCTGTTCATACTCTTAGTCTGCTCATCCTATATCTCTCCAGCTCTAGGTGCCTAATTCATCAAAGAATCATAACTAAAGATAGTTGTTTCTATGTTAAAACATTTTATTTTTTTCCACTGCTGACTACTGTTTTTTTTTCTTCAGAAGCATGTTTCCTGCAGCCCCAGATAATCAATGGTTTGGGTAACATGCACTCTTTCATTAGCTCTCAGATGGAGACTTTATTTTATGTGCTTTATTTTTCATGAAAGCTCCCAGAATTTTACTGAGATGAATGATGTAAAAATGTACCCTGTGAAAAAAGTGTTTTATTAAAAGACATTAAGGAATCATGAGATGTTAATAATACCATCTTGTACAAGTTAAAAAAGAAGCCATGTAGTTCAATGCTGGGCTGGCCCTGGGCAAACTTCTGCAGAAGAGAAACTCTTCTTCAGCAGGACTCTGATCTAAACTTCATTAGTAAATTCATCCTCCCCCCCCACCCCCATTCTCCAGGCCCACTGACTTTCAATATCTCCAATATATGAAAAAATACTGAAGACTCCCATACTGGAGTGACTGGAATCACGTGCATAGGCTTCATTCCTTGCTTTATCGTTTTCTAGCTGGGAGAGTTGGACGAATTACCTATCTTCCTATCTGTAAACCTGGGTTAAATAACCAAACATTGAAAGTATGTAATGCATACAGAAATGTATCACACTTTGCTTTTCCTATAAGCAGAGCTATTAAACAAGTAACTTGCTCTATCTGCCACAGCTCCTTCTTCTAGAAAGTATGGAGTTTATCCATGCTGACTTTTATTATGAGACTGTTGGGAAGTTATATTACTGTGGCTGGTTTCAGACGTGTCAAGTAATGGTAAAAACTTGTTTCATTAAATGATTTATATGATGTTGGGAGACAGAGAAGTATGGCAGGTCTTCTCTACTCCTATGATAGCAAGCCAATGTTCCTCATTCTTAACAATAGACAAGAAGAAAATGTAATGGTTTGGATGAGAAATGCCCCCATTGGCTCAGAAGTTTGATCATTGGACTCCAGTTAGAAGCACTATTTGTAGAAACTATGGCTGTCTTGCTGAATGAACCATGTTACTGGGTATGTGTTTTGAGGGTTCATACCTTCGCCCTACTTCCTGTTCTATTTCAGTTCATTCTATCTACTTCCTGCATGTGCTTCAAGACTTAATCTCTCAGATTCTAGCTCCTGCTGCCAGCTGCTATTCCTTCCTGATAATTATGGACATTATGGACTTACCTTCTGGAGTGCAAATAAACCCCTCCTCCTCCTCCTTCCTCTTCCTCTTCTTCCTCTTTTACTTTTTAAGGGCTATGAAAATTAATGGTTTATTTCCTTTTTCTTAAATTAATTTCTTTATTTATTCACTTTATATTTCTATCACAGACCCCTCTCTTCTTCTCCTCTCGGTCCCATTATCTCACTCCCCTTTCCCTATTCCCCTCCTCCTTTTCTCTGTAGAGAAGGGTAGGCTCTGCTTTAGGGTACCAACATGCCCTGAGATATCAAGTAGCATCTGGACTAAGTACATCCTCTTCCCCTGAAGGCAGAAAACGCAGTACTTTTCTTTATATTAGTTGCATATTTGTTGTACGAAATCAATAGAAAGGTAACTTGTGGGCAAACCAGGACCCTTGAGGGTTGGAGTAAGAAGTTTCAGAGTCAAGGACACAGACTCCAGGAATCAGGCAAGTGGCAAAAGCAGACTCAATTATTGTAGGAACTGAGCAAAATTTTATAACCCTCCCCCCAGTATCTCATTGGCTCCCAAGTAGCCAGATGTGACACTGTCTTTCTCTCAGTGGCTTGCTCCATTGCCTGTTCTAGAGTCTTTCTGTTTTGGTTTTCAAAACACATAGTTTTCTCTGTGTGTCTTCCTGCCTGTCCTGGAACTAACACACTTTGTAGAGCAGGCTGGTTTTTAATGCACAGAGACCCTCCTGCCTCTGCATCTCCAGTATTGGGACTAAAGATGTATGCCACCACACCTGGCTAAGATAGGATTTTTACTGTACTGTTTTCTTTAGTGTATACTGTAGAGGGCTAGCTCCTTTATGTGCCCTGCCATGGAAGGGGTCTCTAAGTGATCATGTATAAAACCTGATTTATATTCTGCCTTTCGGATACTCTTGTCACACATTTGCATGTTTAGTTTAAAGCTCCAAGAAGCACTGGAGTTTAAAAGTTCACATTTCAAACCCTTTGGCTTAGACATTGCACACATTCTTTTTCTGGAAATGCCTTTTGCCATCTAAGGGAATATGATTTTGGAAACAGTGTGCTAGGAAAAGAGAAACTGTTGCTAGCAGCACACCCTGCAAATCCTGTAGCTTTTCATCTGCATGGCTGTGCACTGGATACCACGGCTTGTTTCAGAGCCAGTGAGTTTTTATTGTATTTGTTCTTCATTTCCCCCTATTCCTAAGACCTAAGATGCATGAGAACCAGCTATAGCCCTGAAATAAATTTATTTCATCAATATTGTTCACCATTAATGTTTCCTTTTGATTCATCAAATACTGTTCAACTTTTAAAAATTCTCTATAAAATTTCATTTTTTTAACTTAATTTTCCTGCTGAGATTCCTTGCTTCAAATGTTCTTGCAGGCTGAATTTCTTTAGCTCCTGGTATATAATTACAATCACCCCTTTAAAAATCTTTGTCAGGTAAAACCAGCACTAATTACTCTAAAAAAAAAAATGGTTCACGTTATTTTTCTCTTGATAACAGGTGGCATGCCCAGGATGAAATTTTTCTTTTAAAAAAAGTTATTATTTCCTGGACATGGCAGTGCTGTATTAGGAAGCTGCAGGTTGCTTTCACTCCCTTCTACTAAAATGTGACTTTGTTAGATTGCTTACTTGTCTTCCTACTTTATAAGGCACGTGGGATGATTAGTCTCAACCTGCCAATGCTGGCTTGTAAGCCAAAGTTCAGATTTTGTATTACTTTTGTCGGCTTCTTTGACTAGAATCTGCCCCATACTTCTATTGCTCATGACACCACCCAGGAAATGTGGGTAAAGTTCACATTTGAGATTAGAGGTTTCTCTCTTCTTGGCCCCTCCTAGGGACTTCTTCCTCACTTCCCATCTGCTATGGTTTTCAGTCACCATCCTCTTGGTCTTCTGGCCAGAAAGATGGGAGGGTTCATTTGTATGTGTATGTATGTGTGAGTGTGTGTGTGTGTGTGTGTGTGTGTGTGTATGTATGTATGTATGTATGTATATATGTATTTTCCCATCTTCTTTGCTTTTTTTTTTTTTTTTTTTTTTGTAAGCTACCTAAGACAGTGTTGTCTTTAGTCTGCTAGCAACTGAAAAGGAAAACCTATGTCTGTGGCATTCCATGTCCTTACTAGTTACTGCTTCTGGTCCCTGTTTGGTGCACGAAGCCTCATCCCCATCATTTATTATAGTTACATGTGAGAGGAGTATCATAGCAGTTCTTGGCCTGCTGCAAGCAAAATCACCTCCCTTACTTTACCCTTTTCTCTAAATGCCAAAAGAATATTCCAAACTAATAGTTTATGGAAACAATTAACAAATAAACAAATAGCTTATTAAACCACCCTGTGGAGCACAATACTATAATGAGCAGAAGTCCTCCATAGCATAGAACCTTTGATTCTTGTACTCTGAGAGTTGTGTTGGCCTAATGCTTCATCTTGGAATACCAACATACAGGGGAGGGTGAGGAATTTGCCTGAGAGATGAGTGCATCAGTGCATCTTGTTTATAAGATATATTAGATAAGATAATTCATAACTAAAGTGTCTTATTTGATGCATGTTCCTTGTGGATGGATAACTTGACTGATAGGCACTTCTATCTTGGTGGTGTTCCTGGCTGCATCACAGAAGGCCTGAGGAGTAGAAAGAACACTGGCTGCATACAGAAACGGGCACATGTGAGTGCTAAGAAGGAAGAGAGGGGGCTCAGAGGAGACACCAGACTGTTATACCAATCTGGGACATCTTTTAAGTGTGAGAACATACTCCTGACCACACAAATCCCTCTCAAGTTATAGTCAGTCTCACTAGGCTCTGATTTTTCCATATTCCACCTGTCAACAGAGCCACTAAGATTTTAGGGACCAAGATTTTGGTGCATAACAATTGGAAGACAAAACAAATCTAAATCAAAGAATTGAAATCTTTCATTGTCATATTTAGTCATTTTTTTGTCAACTTGAATTGGTTACATTATATTGTTTATGGGATGCCTCTGGGATTTTTTTTGATTGATGATTAATGTGGGAGGGGCCAGTACACTTCGGGCAGTGCTACCGCTATGCAAGTAGACCAGGACTGTATAAGAAAGCAAGTTGAACAAGCTAGTAAGTTTCCAAGATCTCTACTTCAGTTCCTCCTCCTACTTTTCTGCTTTAAGTTCCTACCCTGACTTGCCTCAACTGTGAAATGTAATGTGGAAAATTAAAACAAAAACACTTTCTTTCTTTTCTAACATATTAGTCATGTTTTGTATCACAGCAATAGGGGGGAAACTAGGATAAAAATTGGTGCCTGAGAGGACGCTTCTATGATGGGAAGGACGGTGGAAGTATAGAACATTGGGCTGGAAAAGCCATTGAGTGCTCAGTGCTTCATGGATTTTCTATGGCAGCTTGGAAGAAAAAAAAAACTGAGAGGAATGCAGACAGTTTAAGCCTGACTTGTGAAATTGCAGAAGAAAGTTTGAGAGTGCCTCAAATAGTCTCTTGGGGATGCTTGCTTTTGTGCTATTGTTAAGAATATGTGGAGGCCCTGGAGGGATGTACAATGTGTAATAGCCCTTGATGTTAATCCAGAAGACCTGCTTTGATCCCCAGTATCTTCTTGGTGGCTCACAATTCCATTCCTAGAAGATTTAGTGTCTCCTGGCTGTTATAAGAACTGCAGTATGTATAATCCTGGTAAACAGACATAAAAGCTGGCACAAACACACACACACACACACACACACACACACACAGACACACACACACACACACACACACACACACACACACACACAATGGACATCAAACCTTCTATGTTTTATTGTTTAATGATACTGGTCTATGGTTGAAAAATCACCTGTGATTAATAAGAGACCAGCATCACTAAGACAAAATCTGGGTGTTTATCAGGGTCAGCACACAGAAGCTGTGGTCTAAAGTGGGGTGGGAAGAGGCTAAATCTTAAGCTAGCAGCTTACCATGGTAATGTGTAAGAGTCCCCAACATAGTAGTTATCATGAAGGCATTAAGGGACTATTAAGAACATCCAAGGCTTAGCACTTTTTGGTAGGGTTACATTCTTTCTGGAGGAGGTCAGGAGTGGGCATGATGAATGCGCAGCCTTGGTTGAAGTGGAAATCTCAGGATTGAAGGGGTCATGTAGAGAAGATGAGGTTTGGTACAATGTGATTGGTTGGAGTCCCTGAAGGGGCCAGAAGAGATTATTGGTAAAGGTAAAACCTTAGGAGCATACTGGAGATGCTAGCATCATTGCTAACCACTAAAGATGTAGAGTAGAGCCCGCTTGAGTCTATAAAATAAACTGTGTGTAATGCAGATGGTATGAGATGCAGATCTCACAAAAAGTGAGATTTCCCAAGCTGCCTGGAACCCAGAACAGTATGAGTGAATCCCAAACATTATGCACTGAGCTTTTCACACTGTTCAATTTGCATTTTGCTTTAATTTGATTGTTACTGTATTCTGATTCTTCCTGAACTCTTAAAATTAGAAAGTATTTAACTTGGGTTTGTTTTTTAATTTTAATTTTACAGGAGCCCACAATTAAGATTCCTTGGATTTTTAAAGAGACTCTGAATTTTTAAGTGTTTGATTTTTTAAAGTCAAAACTATACTATATTTTATATTTTTATAGTAACGTAAGATCTCAGGGATAAACAAAAGAGGAATGGCTATAGTTTAATAGTGATGTATTTATGTTTCAAGTTAACAGTCACATGTATAGGACTTTTTTGTTGTTGGGTTTTTTTGTTTCTTTTTGTTGTTGTTGTTTTGTCAAGTTTATATAAACTAGAGTCACCTAGAAGTGTCTAACTTTAGATATGTCATTTTATATCACAGGGATTCCCTTTTCTCATGGATACTAGAGACAGTTGTATCACAGAATCTCTAAGTTCTTGTTAAGTCAAATGTTCTTTCATTTTCCTGAAGCAAAATAGCTAATATTTGGATCCCAGATGCCTGTAGTGTTCCAATTAGGACTATTTTAATGTTCTTAATTTTTTGTATGTTCAGGTTTATTAAGCAACAACCACATTGTGAAGACACTATGAAGTACTTTCCTCTGATGTGATTAGTTTATTGTGTGGCACTTTTTCTAATTAGGTAAGTAACTTGGAAATTCTTCTTATCCTTTAATGAAGATGGGCCAGAGGACAATCTGGCAGAAACTGAGAAATAAATGGAGTTATGGGACCAGAATTAGGTTATAAACCAAGGTTTTTCTTTGTTTCAAATTCACCAGGGGAATCAAATACAATTTAATTTAATCCTTTAAGAGGGTGAATTTTGCCATCAGAGATATCAAAGTTTATATCCTGTCTCACTCCCTAATAACTGGATGTCTTGAGACAATTATTTAAACTTCTGGAACATCAGTTTCCTCAGGTTAAAACTGAAATAACAATCTCTACCCTGCAGAGTAACATATGCCAAATCTCTAATCCGAAGATAGTTCTGACATCCACACAGTAAGCTCAGCTCTGTGCACTGACACAAAAGGGGAAACAAAAGCAAGGCTCGACCCAAAAAAGATCTTCATTCACTGGAGACAGAAATGTTCAGAAATTGGCTAACACCTAAAATAGACCATTATGTGAATTCTGCAGTTGTATATTGTTTCATCATGCTTGTCAGTGTTCCTGAACACACTGGGAGCCAGATATATTATTTCCTGATTATTTTTAGTCATATTTTAAAATGCTTTTGTTTTAGCAAGCATCCTTCTAATACATTACTTCTAGCAGAGGATATCATGATGAAAACTTATCATCTTTCTCATGCTGTAATGTAGAAAACTGATAACTAAGTAGACAAAGAAACTTTTACAATATCTAATGAGTAGACAGTGGTGCAACTCTACCTTGATTTTGAGACTATGCATTCCTCAAATCCACAGTTGTATCAAATTCAAACCACAGAATAATAATGTCCAGACAAGATTATTCTTGTATTATATTTTTTATAGAGAAAGGGAACTTCTCATTGTTAGGTCATGTGAGTGGCATATATAACATTTTCTAGATCATTTTTATACACATGAGATTCTTCTTTTCTTGATACTTTTTACTTTATTTCAGAGTTTGCTGGATATCACCGCTCTGTGACTAATGATGATTCTTTTGGCACTGGGTGAATGAATTTGACTTGCTTAGCACTTCTTCCTTTTGTATCCACTTCCCCTTCGTGTATCCTTCCTAGGCTTTAGCTGTTGTTGAGTTCATAGAAGTCCCCCCATCACTACTAGAGTACCTAATGCAGCAGTGGTTAGAATTTAGGCCTTTACAAAGGGTCTTAGCTAAGTTTTTATTGTTTTGATAAAATATTATGACCAAAAGCATCTTGGGAAGCAAGGAGTTTATTTGGCTAACATGTTTTTCAGGGAAGGCAGGAACACAGAACTAGAAACTAAAGCAGAGGCCATGAAAGAATGTTGCGAACAGGCTTGCTCACAACAGTTTGCTTGGCCTAATTCTTTACATCACCCAAGACAGCCTACCCAGGAGTGATCAAGGCATTCTCACTTCAAACATTAATTGAAAATACATCAACATTATCTACCATATAAGCAAACTATAAGAAAAAAAAATCACATGATTCTCTCATTAGATGCTGAAAAGGCCTTTGACAAAATCCAACAGTCCTTCATGGTAAAAGTGTTGGAGAGATCAGGGATACAAGACACATACCTAAACACAATAAAGGCAATATATGGCAAGCCAATAGTCAGCATCAAATTAGATGAAGAGAAACTTAAAGCAATTCCACTAAAATCAGAGAACAGACAAGGTTATCTGTTCTCTCTGTATCTATTCAATATAGTACTTGAAGTTTTAGGTAGAATGATAAGACAACTAAAGGAGATCAGGGGGATATCAATTGAAAAGAACAAATTCAAAGTATCACTATTCACAGCTAATATGATAGTATACAAAAATGACCCCAAGAATTCTACCAGAGAACTTCCACAGCTGAAAAACAGCTTCATCAAAGTGGCTGGATACAAATTTAACTCAAATAAATCAGGAACCCATTTTTATACAAGTGATAAACAGTGTGCAAAAGAAATCAAGGGAAAACACCCTTTACAATAGCCATAAATAATATATAAAATCTTGGCGTACTTCTAACCATGCAAGTGTGAGACACGCATGACAGATCTTCAAGTCTCTAAACAAAGAAATTGAAGAAAATATAAGAAGATGGAAATGCAGTGCTCATGGGCCATTAGACGTAACATAGTAAAAATGGGCCTCTTTCCAAAAGCAATCTACAGATTCAACTCAACTTTCATTAAAAGTCTAACACAATTCTCTACAAACCTTGAAAGAACAAATCCAATCTTCATATGGAAAAAAGAAATCCAGGATAGCTAAAATAATTCCTGTACAATAAAAGAACTTCTGGGAGTATCACTATAACTGATTTAAAGTTGTAACACACAGCAATAGTAATAAAAATCAAGTGGTATTGTCACAAAAGCCAACAAGTTGAACAATGGAATCAAACTGAATACCCAGAAGTAAACCTATTCACATATGGACACTTTATTTTTGACAAAGAGTCAAACTATACAATGATAAAAAAAAAAAAAATCTTCAACAAATGGGGCTGTTCTAACATAACTGAATGTCTGCATGTAGAAGAATGCAAATAGATCCATATCTATCACTGCACAAAACTCAAGTCCAAGTGGATCAAAAACATCAACATTAAAGTGGAAACACTAAAACTGATAGAAGAGAAAAACATGAACATATTGGCATAAAAGACAACTTTCTAAACAGAACACCAACAGCTCAGGTACCAAGATCAACAATTAATAAATGAAATCTCATGAAACTGAAAAACTTCTGTACAGGCAAAGGACACCATCAAAAGGACAAAATGGTAGCCTACAGAAGAGGAAAATATCTTCACCAACCCTACATCCAACAGAGGCCTAATATGCAAAATCGATAAAGAACTCAAGAAGTTAGACACCAACAAACCAAATAACCCAATTGAAAAATAGAAATACAAAGCTAAACAGAGAATTCTCAACATAATTCTCTAATGGCCAAGAAGCACACACAATCATCAGGGAAATGCAAATCAAAACAACTCTGAGATTTCATCTTATGCCAATCATAATGGCTAAGTTCAAATACTCAAGTGACGGCTCATGTTGGCAATGGTGTGGAGAAGGGAACATTTCTTGTACAACCACTTTAGATACTAGTTTGGTAGTTTCTCAGGAAATTGGGAATAGATATACCTCAGGTAAAACACTCCTGGGCATTTACCCAAAAGGTGTTCGACAATACCACAAGGACTCCTGCTTAGCTATGTTTATAGCAGCTTTATTCATAATAGCCAGAAACTGGAAACAATTTAGATGTCCCTCAACTGAAGAATAGATAAAGAAAATGTAGTATATTCATACAATACAATACCACTCAGCTATTAAAAAACAAGAACATCATGAAATTCATAGGCAAATGGATAGAACTAGAAAATATTGTCCTGAGTGAGGTAACTCAGATGCAGAAAGACAAGCATGGTATGTACTCACTTATAAATGAATATTAGCCATAAACTACAGAATAATCATGATATATTCCACAGAACCAAAGAAGCCAAGTGGGGTTCTTGAATCTTACTTAGAAGGGGGATAGGTTAGACATCAGAGGTGGATGGAAGGAGAAGGCTAAGTGGTGGAAGGGTGGGAATGAGAACAGAAATGATGAGGCTGAGGGAGTAAAAATAGAAAGTGCACTGGGAAAGACAACGGCATGGGGGGGCACATCTCTGGGACAACCTAGAAACCTAGGACAATTGAAACTCCCAGGTATCTATGAGGGTGACCCTAGCTAAGACTCCTAGTAATGAGAAATATGGAACATGAAAGGGCAATCCCCTGTAACCAGGCAAAACTTCCAACGAAGGAGCTGGAATATCAAACCTAGCCACAAAACCTTTGACCCACAATTTGTCCTGCCTTCAAGACATGCAGGGGTAAAGATGAAGTAGAAGTTGAGGGAGTAGTCAAACAGTGACTGGCCCAGACTGAGACCTATGCCACGACAGAGACACCATCTCCTTGACACTATTAATGATATTCTGCTATACCACAGACAGAAGCCTAACACAACAGTCATCTGAGAGGCTTCACCCAGCAAAAGATGGTAACAGATGCAGAGACACACTGCTAAGCATAAGGCAGAGCTCAGGGAATCCTACAGAAGGTGAGGAGGAAAGATCAAAGGAGCCAGGGAGGTTAAGGGCATCACAAGAAAACCTATAGAATCAATTAACTTGGGTACACAGGGCCCTACAGAAACTAAGCTGCCAACTGGAGATCATGTATGGGATGGATCTAGGCCTTCTCTATATACGTAACTGTTGTGCAACTTTGTCCACATGTGGGACTCCTAACAGTGGGAGCAAGGGCTGTCTCTGATTCTGTTGCCTGCCTTTGGCCCTCTTTCCCCTAACTGGGCTGCCTTGTCTAGGCTCCTCAATAGGAGAAGATGCCCAAAGTCCTACTGCAGCTTGATATGCCAAGGTGGGTTGATATATATGGGAGGACTCCCTTTTTCTGAAGAGAACTGGAGGAGTGGGGAGGAGGGAGGTGAGGTGACAGGGAGGGACTGGAAGAAGAAGGGAGAGGGGAACTGCAATTGAGATGTAAATTAAATTAATTAATAATGAAAATATTTCACAGACATATATACAGACAATCAGATGAAAGTATTGTTTAAAGCAAGGCTTCTCTGCTCAGATAAGTCTGTGTCATATTGAGAAAAAATCCACAGGACTTTATGATCATCAATAACTGAAGCTACTGATGGATTCATAATCTGACGACATTTTTGTGACTAGTCAGAAACTAAGAGAAATTGTTACTAACAGAATGCAGTAGAAACCAGAAAAACAAGCAAACAAACAAACAAAACTTTTGTTACTGATCTACTTCGCATTGTACTCCTGTGATTTTTCTGCCACCATAATGTTCACATTTTTGCTATGTCAAGCCAGAGTGGAAATCACCATAGCCTCAGAGACAATGTAAGTTGCCAGCCACTGGAACCTCTGAAACCATGAGCCAAAATGAAGCACCCAGATTCTAACAGTTCCTGGTCTTTGTCATAATGACAAAAAGAATGGCTACCATAGATATTGATGTCCAGAGAAATAAGGATGTTTTTATGACTCTACCTAATGTACAGAAGCCTTTAGAACTATTTTGTGGGAGAAGTTCAAAATGTGTGGAGCAGTGGTATAGAATTCTCTAAGCAGAAGCTACTAGAAAATTCTTGTGGCAGCTTAAAATACAAAAAGATGGGCAGAATGCAGACAGAAAGTGATTATGTGGCTTCAGATGAGAATAAGGATTTTTGGTGTATGTGTATGGTGTCTTACTTTATCGCTGTTTATCTCTTAAGGCCTATTTTTCTTTACTGAGCCTAGAGCTCACAAAATCTAGTTACTTTTCTAGTTATCTACCTTGCTCCATGAATTCTCTTTCTCTTTCTTTCAAACCCTAGGACTGCATGTGCCTGTCATGCCTACTTAGTTTTATACGGGTTCTGTAGATATGAACTCTAGTCCTCAGCTTATGCGGCAAATGTATCCACTAAGCCATCTCTCCAGCACTCATTTTTTGATTTTGTTAGGATTTGTTACTAAGAGAATATCAGAGAAAACTTTAGACATGAAATTCTGAGCAGTATTAGAACTGTTGACTTTGTAGATGACATAGTGTACTTTTTATTATATGCAGGATAATGCTACCATGTTAGGGAGAATTATAGCTTTGAGAAGGTCTCTTTTGGTATCATAATGGACTTCTGATGACTATTCATTATTGCCAACTTGACAGATGAGCACTTATGAGGTTATTAAAGTATTTCTCCATATGTCTGTGTGTGTCATGTGACAAGACTTTTCTTGGGGAAGACTCAACACACATTAAGGTAGGTAGGAAGCCTATAAGCAGACCAAAGTATGGATACCACTAAATTTCAACTTGATGAATTGTGAGTTTTATTGGGGTTCTGTACAGGACTATAGGTAAAGGGTTATTTACAAGAGTAGAAATAACTCAGAGACTGCTGCATCACCAAAGCCCACCTCAGCATGGGTTACAATTCACAAAAGCTGGGAACCTGGAAGAACACTGCATGGTCTGTATGCAGCTCAGTAAGTTGGCGAGGGTTCCTTCCAAATGACTCAGTTGGTCTAAATCTCTTCTAGGCAGCATGGCTGATGTCTGCTTCTTACAAACAGCTGGTCTGGTCTCAGTGTCTTCTTTGAAGTTTGGCTTATTTGAGAGTGACTCTCCTCAGCTATTTTGCTAACACTATGAGAAAGTAGCCTAGAAAATGATGTCAGTTTCAGGGACTTCCTGAAGCCATTCCAAGCTGTTTACATACCTGCTTAAGGTACCTCCCTGCAAGATGAAATGTTTCAATCTCAGAGAAAATTTTTACCCAATACAGAAATTTCTGGATCAGATCATGAAGCCTATGTCATAATCAATAATCAACACAATTTACCATACTGATACATTGAAAGGCAGACTACACTACTGGAAGGTGATAGAACTATAGGTGGCAAGGGCTTAATTAGAGTAGCTAAGTCGCTGAAGGCATACCTGAAGAGTATATTTTAACCCTGGTCCATTTGCATTGATTCTTGGCTGTGTGAGAGGAACCTGTCTCCTCTGCCAAGCCTATTTTAGAAAGTGTCTCTGTCTTCCACAGACCTAAAGTAAGGGTCCCCATCCACAGGCAGACAGCTCTGAAGCCATGAACCCAAATATGTTTTTCTTTCTTTACCTTGTAGATGACTTTCTAATGTGATAGTTTTCAGGTTCCCTCCTCCAGTTTTTTAAAAGTCTCTCCTGTGCCTAAAGTGAGCATCAGAGCAAAGAGGCTTATCAAACCAGCTGCCTGCTGCAGCACCTCCTCAGGGAAGCCCATTTATAACAAGACGCTGAGGGTCTTTGTGGTTTACATGCTTCTTAATTCACTAGTTTTTCCAATCAACTCCTGTTCAAGTCTGTTGCCTGTTCTGGCTACCTTACTCTTTACTGACTCTAAAAGCCTTTCATACACTATCCTAATTGCATGTCCCCCAAAAGTAATTACCTTTCTTTCATAAATTACTTTACTTTACATGGTAAGCAATGGTAAAAACAGAACTCGAGTCTTAGTTTAGCCGAGATCTCTTGCACCTCAGATAAACCCATTGTATCTCAAGAGCCTTTGTGTGACGCAGTGGTAGCAGCATCAGCCCTTTTGCTTAGACAGTTTGTGAGCACTTTTACTTTAATCTATATGCCTATCATAGAGACTTTACAAATTTACACTTCCATTAAAACGATGAAAGTACCTATTTCTCTGCTTGTTCACTTCACCTCTTAATATTATCCACCCTTTCAAAAATATTTGAACGTATGATAGGTTAAAATGAGAGCAATTTTCTAATTGTTAGGGAGAGGTGAAGGGAGAATGATCATATCTCCATCTGCTTCTTGCACTATTGGTAATTTCTCTTCTGAAAATTACTGCTGTCTATGGCATGTTGATTTGCTTTATTGCCACATACGGGCACCTTATGTAGCAGAGGTTAATAATAGCTATCTGTATCTCCGTATCCCTCTGTTAAGATCCATCAGAAAGATTTTTCTAGCCTCTCATTTAATGTTTAACTTTGCTTATGGGACCTTTTGCTCCAGGTGATATTACATATTCTGAATTATTCAGAAAGGCTGACCATTACCAAATTTCTCCTATATTCATTTTTCTATTTGTTATAATCCCAGTTGAGCTGATTCATATGTACTGTGTGAGTAATATTTTCTTCCATTAAATGCAGCTACTATAATGTCAGACATAGATTTATTCCCCCTTTCTATACTGATTTGTCATGGCATCATTTGAGATATAGAATTCACATGGAATCATAAACATATCTGGGAACTCTCAGTTCTGTTAAACTAATAATATATTTATCCAGCTAACAAACGAACAACAAAACCATATTCAAATTGAATCTAATTCAGATGAATATAATAGCATCTGATTATAAGAACCTTAGTCAATCAAGGATTTATTAATGTCATATAACAATAACCTGTATATAGTAAAGCCTCAGTCCTACATGGAGCAGAACTTTCATCCTTAGAAATTATAGCAGCCTCTCCAAACTCATAGGATTTCCTAGAGATGTCTGCTGTACATTTCACGGACTGCCAGTGAGAAGGGTGAACATTTCCTCCTAGTTGCAATAGCCTTGAATGACTTTCCAGTTCTCTCTATTAGTAATGAATGAGCCATTCAACACACTGTTTATCATTTTCATGTATCTTTCAGTTATCTCTGTTTTCATTTTCAAGATGCATTTTCAAATCAGTGTAACATACAAAGAGATAGCCTTTTCAGATCTCTAAAGAATTTCCTCTAAGGTTTGCTGATAGCCTGACTATCACAAGATTAGAAAGAGAATACTCCATCCTATAGTGAAATCTATAAATGATATCTTCTGCTTCAGAAATTTCCACCCACCTTAATGTGAGTCACAAATATAATGAGCTCTGAGAATCATCTTTTCTCTCCTTTTATCCCGTAGATATCAATAGCACATCACAGCCTGAAACGAATTAACAATTCTTTTTCTTCAGTATTTTACTTACAATAGAATTTTCCTTTAATACATTTCCTGCATATCTAACTCAGTTCAGCTTATGCTTCTTTAAAGTTGAAATTAATAAAAAAAATGTTATTGAGAGTATTTGGAGATATCACAGATAGGTTGGCACTTGAGTACTGGATCAGTCCACGTGTCTAGGAAAAAAAAAGATATGATTCAAGTAATATAGTTTTCACATGTCATATAAATACTCATCCTTATATCCATAAATAAATACAGCTCTCTCATCTTGTCAAAAAAGCCTTATGAAGCAGATAGAGACTACGAGAGAGACCTGCAGCTAGTCAAAAGGAAGAGAATAAGTGACCACAGGGTTAATAGGTCCACCTGGGACATCTATGACACAAGCTATCCCTAAGGCTCGGAGTGCACTATAGAAGATGTGATGGACAGACTCTAGGTACCTGGGAGCTGCAGTGTCTGTGGCATGATTATTTCTTCTGGACAAGACAGGGATGTTTCTCCCAGGAACCCTCTGTTGAGGACCAAGCTGCTGTTCTGGTCAAGGGGTCAGGGTCGCAAAGAATGGAGACAAGGCAGAGGGTCTGGAGTCTCAAGTCTCCTTTATTGTTTCTCTTCTATTGGTGCATATTCACTCTTGTTCATTCCTCTTAACTGTATTTACTCACATACCTCTTAACTCTATTGACTGTATATATCTCTTAACTCTATTGACTGTATATATATTAACTCTATTGACTGTATCCTCGACTCCTATTGATTCTCATTCTGACTCTTATTACAAGGAAATCCTGGGTATTTATAAGCACACGCAGGAGAACACAGGTGAAAACATTTTACCACGTGCACTATGCAGCTGGGGTCACTAAACAGCAAAACAAGCTATGTGGGATAAACAAGATATTTGTTAGAGTGTGCTCAGCTGTTGTAGGCTGCTGAAAAACCAAGTATCTATCAGGGTAAATGGTTCCAGATGGCTGCAAAGATGATAGCTGCTTTCTAGCCGCTTTCTGCTTAAAGTCGGCTCCCTACAACCCTCAACAATATGACTGCTTGCACATGACTTGTAAATTCTACACCAGTCAATCTGCCAACATGGATGGAAGATAACTTCACAAGTCACCACTCCTTAATGAAAAGCTCTAGTCAATGACAATTCTTTTCCTTTTCTCTTTCTTTTTTTTCAGAGACAAGACCCTAATCCTAAGTAGTTATGCCTTAGCACATGCAAGTAAGGATGCCACTAATTGGACTCTTTGTGTTTGTGTTTGTGCACATATACACAGGTGCCTGTGTATGTACACATGTGTGCACATATTTTATATGAGTGTGCATATATGTGTGCATGCATATACGTGTCTGTGTATGTACATAGATATACAATGCATGTGTGTATGCACATGCATGCACATGTGCATATTACATATGACTGTGCATATATGTGTGTATGCATATATAAGTTACTGTTTATATGCATAGGTATATAATACACATGTGTGAGTATGTGTGTAGCATATAGGTATCTGAGAAGATATAATCAATTTGAATTTGAGGTGGGTAGTTGGAGGGATACAAAGAGGGAGTAGCTGTGGATAAGACACAAATATAGAATATTCTTGTGTGAATTCTCAAATTAAAAATAAAAAGGTGATCAAATAATTAAGTTTAGAATGCAGACAGTCTTTAGTAATAGTGGAAATCAAATTTCTGAACAGTTCATCAGAAGCAACTAGAAAGAAAAACCTTATGCCTTTTCATATGTAATTACTGAGGGATCTGAAGATCTGTAGGAAATACAAGATGAAGCATGAAAATAGTAGGTTAATAAATGACCAAATCAGTTAGATTGATGCCCTATAGAGAATTAATGAAGATGTAGAAACTCGTAACGAAGAGTTAGATGTTAAGCATGAAAGCAAAGCTCTCTTTGGTAGTTCACCCATCTCTCAGGTACAAAATGATTCAAAACCTAGAAGCAAGCTGAAACGGCTGAAAACCTTGTAGTCATGTCACAAAGATCCAGAAAAATCAAGGCTATGGGAAAGAATGGCTCATGTTGGCTCTTGAAAATGATAGAGGGACATTGGATATATAACTCTGAGAATCTTCCCTTTCAAAGGATTAGAAGTTGACAGGTGGCACTCCTCATTTTTTAATTGGATATTTTATTTATTCACATTTCAAATGTTATCCCCTTTCCAAGTTTCCCCTCCACAGACCTCCCATCCCATGCCCCCTTATTCTACTTCTATGAGGGTGTTTCCCCATCCACCCACCCATTCCTGCCTCACCACCTCAGCATCCCTCTACACTGGGCATCAAGCCTACACAGGACCAAGGGCCTCCCCTTCCATTGGTGTCAGATGATGCCTCTTCAGCTCCTTCAGTCCTTCACCTAACTCCTCCATTGGGGTTCCTGTGCTCAGTCAAATGGTTGACTGAGAGCATCCACATCTGTATTTGTCAGGATCTGGCAGAGCCTCTCTGGATACATCTGTATCAGGCTCCTGTCAGCAAGTACTTCTTGGTATCAGCAATAGTGTCTGGATTTGGTATGTGCATGTGAGAGAGATTCCTCAGGTGAAGCAGTCTCTGGATGGCTTTTCCTTCAGTCTCTGCTCCACTCTTTGTCCCTGTGGTTCTCTTAGATAGGAGCAATTTTGGGTTAAAATTTTGGAGATGGGTGGGTGGTCCCATCCGTCAACTCAGGGAAACATACCTAACCTCTGGAAATGATCTTGACAGACGATCCCTCCCTTTTGTGGGGTATTTCAGCTACTGTCATCCCCATGGGGTCTTGGGAGGCTCTTGCTTTCCTGGCATGTGGGACTTTCTGGTTGCTACCCCCAGTTCCCCATTCCCCATTGTAACACATAGTCAACATTTTAACTTTAAAGATGGGTATTGAGAGCCCTCATCCTCATTAGGTAGTTAGTGCTTTGTCAGGAGTTGCAATCTCCTATACGACTGGTTGGATAAGCACAAAATAGAATACACACCAAAATGTTCACTTTTGACAGACAGCATCCTTGGAATAAGATTCATGGTTGATAGTTCTATGAATTTCAGCACTTTTAACATATTAACCCATTACTTTCTGGTGTCCAAATTTTCTGGTGAGAAATTGGCTGCTAGCTTTATTGGAATCCATGATAAATAACAAACCAATTCTCTTCTGTTTCTTTGAACAATGCTTTTAAAGACTTTGATCACCATGTGCTTTGCTGTCTTCGAGTTTTTCCTTCTTGAAGTAAACTGATTACATATGTAATTCATGGCTCTTACCAAATCTGAAAAATTTCAGCCATTATTTTATGAGATAATGTCTGCCCCTTTTCTCATTTCTCAAATTTCTATGATCTGTGTATTGCTGTTTGATGTCTCACAAATGTACGATCTCTTATCTTTCTCATTCTCAGATTTTATTATTTTAGTTATATAATCTTCAAATCTATTGACTTTCTTCCAGTTTTCAAATTTTCTTTCAAATCTCTCTAGTGATATTTCATATTAGTTATGTATTCCTCAGGTACAGAATTATTTATTCGATGTTTGGTTTTAACTTTCATTATTAATAGTGTCACTTTGTTCATATATTGTTTATTTGACTATTTTATGCTTAGTGTAAGGTGTCTGGTCAACTTTGTGACAGTTGATTTGAAGTTGGTAGGAAAGTGACCTTCATTAGGTGCATTTGATTTATTTGGTGAATTCACTTTTCTTTGAATAGATAGTGGTTTTTTGTTTCTTTGTATGCCTTATACCTTATGATTTTTCTTTTTCTTTTTTTACTTATTAAAGACTTAATATTCCCTTTATCATTGTTCTGTAGATCCAAGTATCTTCTTCTTTGGATTTGCTTGTTTTGAGGATATCTGAATAAGTTATAGCTTGAAATGTAGTTGTAAGTCCTTCTTCTTTTATAAGTCTATGTCGTCTTAGGCATTCACAGAATATTTCTAAATTCTGTGGTTGTTTTTAAATGTTCTCAACTTTAAAAATCTGGCATTAAAAAAGAATGAAAAGTCAAAAAGAAAAAATGTTGGATTCTAGCCTCACAACTAGAAGTTGCTTCATTCAAAGAGATGGGCTTACGAAAATAGTTACCTACAATTGTAGAAGCAACAATAGGGATGGGAGAACTGATACATGATCTTTATAGAGTAGAATTCTTTTTCCCCCATCCTGTATCCTGGAAGATGCATGCAAATCACTCCCAGGATGAATATATAGCTGCTTCCTTGGAGCTGTAAATGAGAAGTTGGGTATCTGCTACCCTGTTAATTTAACTAAGGTTGAATGAAACTTACCACAACTTACCACCCATGGCTTCTCAGGGATGTTTGCTGTCTACAATAGACTCCATAGGTCCAGAATAGGTTCATAGACATATTCTGCTGCTGCAGCTATAACTTGATGACAAAGAAAGATTCCTGGTGCTTCTATTCCATTTTCTTGCTAGCTTTCCTTTAGGCTGATTTTTAAGCTTTAGAAATTTTACTTTTGTGACAGATGCTCACTTTATAATAAGTAACTGATCATTTATTAAGTAATTTGGGTTTGTCTGTTTATTCTTCTTCCTCTTGTTAAGCTCTGAGACTAAGATCACGGATGGTGGTTGACTAATTTATTATTCATCAGCATATCTCTTGGCTGAGGGTATCTTGTGGCACATGATTTCAGTTTACTATGCTTTTGATTAATCACCCAATAAAATGACAGCTGGATTTTGTGCTTAGAAAACTCTGTATTCATTCATTAAAAGGAAAAGTCACAATCTGTATTTTTGTCAGTTTTCCCCCATTCTCTATAATTCATCCTTTGCTGCAAAGAGAATTCGATGCTACTAAATCAAGTCTAAACTGTAGTGTACAAGACATTCATCTTTGTACATAATGTAGTTCTAGCCTTCATGTTGGATACTAAGACAAAGTAGCTATGGCAGAAATCTTGATGTTTTAATGCTTGCCTAACCTCTGGACTTCACTAATGCTTCAGGGAAGCCTAGAATGCCCTTTGTAAAGCCAATGACCCTGTCTTCATGTTAAAAGTCTATTTTTTTATATAGCAGTCCAATTACCACTGTATCATTAACTCTAAAAAGGTTCCTGGTTCACTAAACTCATAGGAAAAATGCCCACTCTTCTGCAAATATAGTCAATCATGAAGTGCATGCTAATAACTAATGTAAGCATGACTGTTTATATATATCAGCTACTTTCAGTTCATGCATGGCATGTTTGACTTTTAACAAAATGCAAAATGCATTGAGTTCTGTGAAATAAAATTGAATTAATTCAAATTAAATAACATAGGGTATAAATTGCCACATCTCTATAACCATCTCTCACTTTATTGTCTATTACCTCAAGGGTAGAAAGAACAATAAATGAATATGATGAAGGGCAGATTTTACTAAATAATGTACTACATGTTTTAATATTCTTAAAGATGTTATTTATTTATTATATATATATATGAGTACATTGTAGCTGTCTCTGACACACCAGAAGATGGCATCAGATTCCATTCCAGATGATTGTGAGGCATCATATAGTTGCTGGGAATTGCACTCAGGACCTCTGGAGCAGCTGTCAGTGCTTGTAACCACTGAGCCATCTCTCCAGTCTCTCCATATAAAAAAATTTATCAATAAAATGGTAGTAAGAATTGTGATACGTGGTCTGCAAAAGACTTCATTCATTGAGCTATTTTCATGTGTGAGATGTTTTCCACCTACCATCACATGTTTTGTCAATTTTGTATAATAATGACATTTTATGACAAATCTGGATCCCTGAGAAGGCCATTCACTTATGCAGCCCCATCCAACTGCTAAGCTGCAAAGTTGAAAATTTATTCAGGCATGTGGAGCCCAAAGCCTCCATGTACACTGAGCATTATTTATTTACACCTTTCTATTTGAATATTCATCTATTTTTTTAAATGACCCTGAAGATTTAGGCTTTATGGAAATATTTATCCTGTGATTGACACTATTCTGTAACCTCTATTAGTTTTCTGGTTTGCTTTCCCTGAAATTCAGTCTCCCTATGAGAATGAAAGGTAGATAGTCATGAAGCTATTATTAAAATTACAAATAAAATAGCTTCGTGGTTTAGAGGGCATACTGATAAAGAGCTTCTCGTAGTTTCTAAGACTGATGATATTGTTGCTAACTTTCTCACTTCATTTTAAAAATGAATCACAAATTCAATTGAAAGAAACTTAATAAGCACTTCTTATTTTGTGCTTGCTTTTCACTTTTAAGCCAACAATTTGAAATAGATGTGAAACAACCCCAGCACTTAAGAGTTCTCAGGATTACTTTTATCTTCCAATAGAGTTTTCTTTTCATTTTGATCCTATCTAGTGTTAAAATTTTAATAACTACCCTTATTTCAAGATACTGCAGCATCAATTTTGATGATATGAAGGGAGACCTTTGCTGACATAAAAATGAAGAGCCTTTGACATTTCAGAGGTGCCTGGCTAGGAATATGTTTTTCTCAGTCAATAAAAGCATAATAATTTTCTTTGAGTGTTGGATACTATACCTTGTCTTATTCTCTTTTAAGAACCAGTGTTATGAAAATATTGTTCAATTGATTTATTAGAGTGACATCTCATTCTTCTGTACTAATTGCATATAACTACAGTATGAAATGCAGTAAGCAGGGAATACCAAGGATTTCAATGCATTTGAAAAGTCATCTATACCAAAGACAGATAGGAGAACTAACCAAGGAAAATTAAATTCAGAAAGAATAGATTAAAAAGAAGAGTAGTTACTAGAGAGACTAGAAAAGCCTTATACATGAAAATTAGTTCTCATAAAAAATCTAGATAATACCATAAAGTCTTAGAAACTGGAACTGTAATTACACAAATAAATAAGACACAATAAAACTGGAAGTTAATGCTAAGTAGCTTCTCTAGAATATAAAACAAAAGGTCTAATCAAGTAATAACAAGAAAGAAAGTATAGAAAATAGAATGAACAACACAGAAGGAGTGGACGCACAGAAAAACATAAAGTAGAAGAAAAACAGTGCAGTTCAGAAGAATTGAAGTGCGTACAACTTCAGTTCTCAGACTGAGCGTACCTAAAGCTTCACCAATGATGATGTGCACACATGTGTGTCTTTGTGTATATGGAGTACTTACATTTAAAGGCACAACACCCTAACATCTCAGCATTTCAGCAGGGAAGATTCTGGGTGGAGCCCATGACCTGGAGAACTCCTATATAATAATGCATCTTCGTATTCTGGATATAACTCCTGTGACTAGGTCCTGCCAAGGTTAACTATAAAATATAGTTATTACCCCTATGGATTGGTTCTGAACACTTGAGTGTTTTAAAACTAACATATTTTCTCGGCTGGTTACAGTGAAGGATGACAGAATGGAGTCTTATGAAAGACTAGGCTTTTCCTGACTTTATGTCACAGAATGAGGGCAGCATTTGCTGACAACTAGTGAGAGAAGATGCTATACCCACAATAGATGACCCAGACTGACAGCTTGGGGTTAGCCTTAGAATACTTTGAGCAGAAACCCCATACCTACTCTGATCAACTGCTGAGCTGTACAATTGTGAAAAAATAATTTAGAAAATTAAATTGATATAGTTTTTAAACTTCAAGTTTATGGGGATTTGTTGTGGTACAATTGGAAAAGAATGTAGCAACTCTGAAGTTAGAATGGTTATAAGATTCCAAGGAGCAGAGAGAAAAGAATTTTTATAGGCAGGGTTAAGAACAGGACAAAACTGGACTTTGTTAGTCGGATAAAATCTGGAAGAAATGAAGCTATATCTTCCCAACTCTGATGTCAGAATTATTCCCTAACAAATGTGGGGGTCTTAGTAAAATTGTCATTGAACATCTGCTCATTTCATTACTCTGCTCCAAATATCAGAGAACTAACAGAAAACATTTTGCATCCAAACTAACATGCAAGCCAAAAAGTGACTTAAAAAAAAAAAAAAAAAGAAAAGAAGACCTATGTTGAAAACTGGACCTCGACACATTCAGGAAAACCAGAGACATCAGAAGGCTGTGGTGGGGATGAGTCTTTCCCAAAGGAAGAGTGTTTGAGAATTTTTTTTTCACAACAAAAGAATAATCTGAGGCAGAATTAATAAAAACTATTGTTAAAGTTTGCAAACAGATAAACGAAACAGAACAATAGAGAAAAACTGTAATCTAATATAGCCAAATAAAATCATCCTAATTTAGAGGACTCAGTATTGTGACATGATACAAAAGACACTGCAAATGGCATCTCCTTATTATAATATAGAAATACAAGGTTCCAGGGATGGGAAAGCAGAAAGTAGGCATGTGTGAAGAGGGTCAGGTCGAGTGTGTGACTGTGAATGAATTATTCTTCTGATGGGTACATTGAGGAATGTATGATAGCCAAGTGGTCATGCATAGGGCATTTTAAATGTGTATCAGACGTATGCATTCAAGGCAGGCTGGCTGAGTCTGATGGGTGGGAGAGGGGAGGAGTGATCTCTTTCCTCTCTGTAACAAGCTTTGAAGAGCTACAGGCACACGGGTTATAATGTAAATTCAGTACACATGTTAGCTAAGGTAAATATAGAAACTAAATGGAAGGAAGGAAAGAAGGGGGTTATGGAAGGCAAGCTGTGTCTGCACAGTGGAATTCCTTATCCATTAGAAGCACTCGCCTCCTGGGAATGCGGTTCCTAGAAGCAAGGGATATTTCTGTAACTCTGTGCTAGCAAACTCTTAACTGAAGGGAACTAGGACAGTCTGTCTTCCTTTCTTTTCTCTTTTGGCACACATTTTTTTAAATCCCTTTGGGAACAAAGAAATATATCCTGAAAAGTAATCAATGGCTGAAAATACCAGGACAGAAACAGAGGTTCAAGCAGTTTTTCTAGCACAGGAGTGACTCCTCCATGATGTTCTATGGGCATCCCTTTGATCTGTTAACATGCAAAGCTGTCAGTATAGCAGATCTAAAAATGATTTGTTGGGTGTTTTCCTGCCAGAACATGTAATTGTCTAACATGATGCCTTCGGCTGATGTATACATAATGATGCTGCTAGGACTGGGGTATTTTCAGAGTTGTAAGTTTGACTAAATAGGATTGCAATTGTGAGCAATGAAAAGGGAAATGAAAGGAATACCTTATTTCAAGTAAACCAGAAGAAGAGAAGGTCACCCAGTGACCAAACAGTGTGTAGTGTATTGCAGTGCTTCTCAACCTTCCTAATGCTGCAGCCCTTTAATACAGTTCCTCAGTTTGTGGTGACCCCCAACCATAACATTATTTACATTGCTATTTCATGACTTTGCTACTGGTATTAATTGTAATATTATAACTGTAACAAATGTAAATATCTGTGTTTTCTGATCGTGGTCTTAGGCAACCCCTGTAAAAGGATCAATGAACCCCCAAAGGGGTTGTGACCCTCAGATTGAGAACCACCAGTTTAGAGTCACAGTTTTGTAATAAAGAATGTGGCTTTTGGACCCAAACAACTGAGATTTGGATCCTGTCTTAGCTTTGCTGAGTGAACTTGGGCCAATGCTCCCCATCATATGTGCCAATATGTTATCCCTTATGAGATTATGAAGGTAGAAACAATAGTGGTTTGAATGAAAAGTGGCTGGATGCTGCAAGCAGAACTTTAGTAGGTCATTCTAGTAGGGGCCTAGAAGACAATAGTGCTGAGAGTAACGTGGACATGAAAGTGTAGCTAACGAGGTTCAGAGCAGAATGAAGGCTCTATTAACAGGTTTGCTAGAGACCATTAAAGGCTCTGATTGTTTCCTTCTTATGTCCTGAGAATATATATAAGGTTGAATTAAAAAGTAACTGACTAATTTTAAGACATAACAATGAGTCAGTGGCGTGGTTACTACTGATCACCGTTATACAGGTCTACAATTAAAAAGAATGAGTAAGACAGAAAGAAATGCAAGATATGTCTTTTGGAGAGGGAATAAGCAGTGGGGAGCTTAAATTTACTCCTAAGTCGGGTCCAAAAGAGACTAATGGGTAAGGAAACTAGTGCCAGGTTTTTCTTCTCCTGCTCTGCATTAAAATACAAAGGATGTGCTCAGGACCAGATCCCACCTAGCTAAGCCTCCAACTTGAGAAGAGAGCCCACAGGGTTTTCTGTTCCTATATAGTATACAAAAGCTTCATGGGGATGAGTGTCCATTCTAAGTTTGTGACTAAACTTGGCACTACTGACTCTGGTCATAAGCCAAAAATGTCTCTTCCATGTGCTGATTTTGTTTATGGTATTTTGTCAACATAAAAGTAAGTAATATGGAAACTTTTGTATAAAATGGCTAGCATTTTACTTGCACTCAGTAAATGTCATATCCATGAACACATACATTTACACACAAATGTATATACCCATCCACCACAAATAAAACCAATAAAAACTTTCTCTCTCTTTTGCTCTGGTGTCCTTCCATATATCTACTGCCTCTGGTGGTTGCAGTCCATTCTTTTAAGGTTGCATTGAGTTATTTGCAGACGTCATGATCCAATAGGGAACTCAGAATGTCCAAAAAATAGTCATACAAAATAATTTTATATTAAGCCTAAGCAGTTAGTAGAATAAAGGAGGCTCAATTCTCAGGAACCAAAGTAGTAAACAATGGGGTGGGATTTAGAGGGAGCTTAGAAAGTAGAGGAGAACTATTGGTTTAATCTCTTTTCTTTCTAAGATGTATTGTTACTATATATGAGGATGAATCTTTGCCCGAAAGTAAGAATACTTCATGTCCTGGTATGAAGAACAATTCTCTTCACTGGAGAATTAAAGAAGGTGGCTAATAAAAGGAAATATATTTCCATATCTAGATTTTCTATCTTCACATGTTTTCTTCTCTTTATATTGTTATATAGAGAAAACAATATAGGTAAATGAAACAGTCCTAACACTTCAAGTATTAAGTATCTACCAAGCAAGTTTTATAAGAACTTTACTTTTAGGCACTGTGAAGACAAGCCATAATTAGTTTAATAAAGAGGGTAAAGAAACTTGCCTTTCATGTAAGAACATCTGAAGTCTCCTGTGTTGGTGGTAGAACTAGGAAAGACCTATGATGTTTTCTAAAAATCATGGGGAGAATATGACTTTGGTAATAATTTATGGAAAGGAAGAACACTACAGTCTTCGGAAATAAGGCATTGAAGTCATGCAGTTAAAAGAGAAGATATGCAAATCAAAAACCCTGAGATTCCATCTTACACCCAACAGAAAAGCTAAGATCAAAAACTCAAGTGACAGCACATGCTGGAGAAGATGTGGAGCAAAAGAAACACTTCTCCTTTGCTGGTGGGAGTGCAAACTTGTACAACCACTTTGGAAATCAATCTGGCAGTTTCCCAGAAAATTGGAAATAGTTCTACTTGAATACCCAGCTATGACTCCTGGGCATACACCTGAAAGATGCTCCAGTATACCACAAGGACACATGTTCTACTAAGTTCATAGCATCATAATAGCCTAAAACTGGAAACAACCTGGATGCCCTTCAACTGCAGAATGGATACATAAAAAGTGGTTTATTTACACATAATTTATTATTATTATTAATATTATTAAACTATTAAAAACAAGGACATCATGAATTTTGCATGCCAATGGATGTAACTAGAAAATATCATCCTAAGTGAGGTAATTCAGACCTACAAGGACAAGTGGGTATTAGCCATAAAGTACAGGATACCTACACTATATTCCACAGACCCAAAGAATCTAAACTAGAAGGAAGGCCCAAGCAAAGATGCTTGAATCCCACTTAGAA
This sequence comes from Rhabdomys pumilio, assembly GCA_030674055.1. Taxonomy (NCBI): domain Eukaryota; kingdom Metazoa; phylum Chordata; class Mammalia; order Rodentia; family Muridae; genus Rhabdomys; species Rhabdomys pumilio. The sequence goes on from JANHMN010000012.1 coordinate 33,895,634, forward strand.
GGGGAAATAAAATAGTTATAGGTGGCAGATGGATGGAGGGAGGAAACTGGGTAGGAGAAGAGATACTGAAAGGAATTGGGAATAGTTCAGGATAAGGTATGGGAAGAAACAAGAGAGAAGGTCAGAAAATGAATGAAAGTCTGCAGCTTCTAGGGGTGGGGATGGGGGTATCTCTAGGATGAATCAGAGACCTGGGATGAGGGGGGCTCCCAGGAGGCTATGGAGGTTACTTTAGCTGGGACTCATAACAATGGGGATATGGAACATGACAAAGTCACCTCTTATAGCCATGCAAGACTTCTAGTGGAGTAATAAAGACACCAATCCACTCAGAAAACTTTCAATCCAACATTTGTTCTGTCTATAAGAAATGCAGGGACAAAGATGAAGAAGAAATTGAGTGAATGGCCAACCAATAACTGACCCAACTTGAGACCCATCTCATGGGCAAGCACTAATGCCTGATAGTATTAATGATACCATGTTATGCTTGGAGACAGGAGCCCAGCATAACTGTCCTCTGAGAGGTTCACCCAGCACCTGACTGAAACAGATCCAGTGACTCACAGTCAAATATTGGACAGAACTTGGATACTCTTAGAAGAGTTGGAGGAAAGATTGAGGGCCCTGAAAGGGATCAGAATTCTATAGGAAGACCAATGGAGTCAACTAACCTGGACACTTGGGAGCTTTCAGAGATGAGACCACCAACAGAAGAACATATACAGGTTAGACCTAGGCCCCACACACATAAGTAGCAGATGTTCAGCTCTGCAGGAAAGGGGGCTGTCCCTAAAACTATTGCCTGTCTGTGGAATTGGTTTCCCTAACTGGGCTGCCTTAACTGGCCTCAGTGGGAAAGGATGTGTCTAGCCTTGTAGAGACTTGATGTGTCAGGGAAGGATGTGTCTAGCCTTGTAGAAACTTGATGTGTCAGGGTCAGGGGACACCTAAGGAGGCCTACAGCATCCCAGAGAAAAATGGGAGGTATTGTGTATTTGAGGGGGATGGGAAGAGGGACAGTAAGTGAGATATAAAGTGAATGAATAAATTAATGAAAAAAATAAATAAAAAATAGATTAAAAATAGAGAAGAAAATTACATGGTCAACATTCACATGAAAAAAATACAAAAATAGGCTAGAGAAATGCTGTATTACATACATGCAAGAAATATATTTATGCATAAAATAAAAATAAGTCCTTAAAATGCTCTCTAAAATCTAAAATTAGAATTATCAATATATGCCTCAGATACAATGGCAATAAAACTATAAAGAATAGAATTATGATATTTTCAGAAAAATGAATAAAACCAAAGAAAAATATGTTAAGTAAAATAAACCAGACTCAGAAAGTCAAATATCATATATATATATATATATATATATATATATATATATATATATATATATTCATATATGTACATATATATGTGTATATATGTATATATACACATATGTATGTATATATACACATATGTATGTATATATACACATATATACATATATATATATGAAATATTATATTGTGTGTTTTCTTCCACATTTATAATGTGTTCATGGCAGACTAGAAAGAAGGCTGAGAGTAAGGAGCTGGGGGACGAGAGAATAAGTGTAACAGAGCACATGTGACCCTCAAATCAGAAAGGGGTTATCTAGGGTAATAAAATGGGCATCAAGAGACATTCATGAAATTGAGGAGTTAGCTGGATTGGTAGAATGAATAAGAATGAATTGTAATGGCATATATGTATGAAAATTCTATAGCAAAATCCATTACTTCATATGCTATTATGAATTAATTTTTGAAAGATTGAACTCCACCTCAGAGCTTAAATAGGAATTTCCATATTTAATCCATTCTGACTCTGTAGTGAATATGAACTATTACCTTCACTTAAATGAGTTACAGATGAGGACAGCTCACCAGTCACATGTCTGTAAGTACTATGTAAATATTATAGACACCATGACTGAAGGGCCCAGCATGTGATTACCATGATAGTTTGAGTGTTATTAAAACAAGAAATGAATCTCATGCTGAAAAGAGGGTTCTGTAAAAATCTAACTAAGAATGGTTTTCTTCAGCTAATAAAAAAATAAACGAGGCAAGGTGATTTATAAAATAGATTTTAGATAGATAGATAGATAGATAGATAGATAGATAGATAGATAGATAGATAGATAGATAGATTAAATAGATAGGTAGATAGATAGCTAGAAAATACATATATAGCAGTCTTTTTGGATCATTATATAGAAGTCTTTGAATCTGATGAGAGCTTGTTTGATGTATCATAGCAAGGTAAAAGGCACTATATATTGAAACAAAACAAAAAAGCTATCTTGAATCTTTCAACTTCTCTAAAGTCAGTACTTTTATCAAGATGGGGACATCTATGTGACCCTGTCTCTTGAAAATTATTTCCTGAAGCACCTCCTTTAAATAACATTAACATGAACTTATGTGTTAAATTTTAAGCATATTCAATGTATGGCTTTTACCTTTAAGGATCAATGAGTGCAGGTCTTTATCTTAAAACAAAGGTCTAGCTTTAGGTCTACTTATAGGATAAAGGAAACTTTAAGGACAAAAAAAGGTTTAAAGTAATAGCAAGATGCTCTTTTATTTTATTATGTTAAACATTTATTGGTATATATTAATTATACAAAAGAATGGAATTCATTATAACAACCTAATACATGTGAGTAATGTACTTTATTCTGGTGTTTTTCCCCATCCACCTTCTTCCCTAATAGATAGGGTTTTCTCTATCTCAGCCTGGCCTTGAACTCAGAATAGAGCCCTGTATGTTATTGAACTGATCTTTCCACCTCTCCTGGAAAAGTGCTGTGTTACAGGAGTATACCACTGCAGTATGTTTAAGCCCAAGGCTTCATGCACACTAGACAAGTGCTTTACAAAAAAAGCTGTGTTCCAGTTCCAGCAAGGTGGTCTTGAGTTCAACATTATCTGTGATGTGCTGAGATGACATAAACACAAACATGGAAGAAAACCCACTATGACTTTTAACAGAGTCATTTGTCAGAGTCACTCAGAGAAAAGATGGGACAATTGAGAGTTACCTCTATGCCTTTTGTTTCTAATGACAATTCAGAATAAGGAAAGAAAATCCAGCAAACAGTATATTAAATGGCATTGCAAAATACAGAGATGACTCCATTTTCCTTTACTGTAATCTCCTCTTTATTCCTGTTTTTATTTTTTTATATCAAGACCAAAATTTTAACATCCAGTTTTCTTGTCCCTTACTCAATTTCCTGTGTACCTTTCTAAAACAACTTGCCTATCTTCTTTTGACCAGGTAATCTATACTCAAAATAACTTTCTATTAGTTGCCATTTTTCCACCCTAAATTTAACAGCTCTTTAAACATTAGTGTATGTAGACATTCAAGAACATTACCAGCACACTCTCACTAGTGACTGAGTTTTGTCTATATCTCCCTTGACAGATTATCTGATGAAACTTAAACAGATACAGTGATGAGCTACAACTTTAACCAAGGCTTCTTGTTCCTTCACTGGGCAGTTATTTTCTAGTATTCTGCTAACCACCTGAGTCCTATACATTAATACACCTGTTGTTATTTTGATCTAAGAGCCTTTGGATACATGATGTACTATTATCCCTTTCAACCTTCGTGTAATGTACTAAAGACTCCCTTGGGTTGAGTACCCCAGCTCTTCTAAGATTTCATGACAGATTTCTTTTGTTTTTTTCCTCTTCCTATATCATGGCATATGCATCTGTTGCTCAACATACCTTTATTAGGTCAAGTGTGTTGACATTTCCACATAGAAGAAATGGATGGATTGTGTAATTTTACTCTCGCACTTGTTATTCTATCTATTTTTCCCTCCTGTGACCCCTCAACTAGCTGTATGTCATCCTAGATACATATGGTTGTGTAACCAGTTGTCAGTGCCTGGGATGTGGTTTTTTAGCTCCTTGGAATTGGCAAAAGTCACACCCTTGGAATTGGCAAAATGGCAAGGAAACTTAATTCAGAAGCAAAGTAACAGTACAGATCAGACACCTTGCCAAGAAATACAGCAGGCCAACTGAGGAAGAAAGTATTCAAGCCTCCAGGTTATTGCCCTGATCATCTTTTTATGAAGTCTAAAGTGAAGGAGGGGCTGGCTACTTAAGGACATAGCTTACATGGTTCTCTGTTGTGAATACAGATTTTGATTAAATAAGCTTTTCTCTACTATGATGGCACTTATTACAAATGCACCTGATTTTAATTATATGCATGCCAAGTTCTACATAGACATTAAGTGATAAATAAAAAGTTTACCCAGAGGATCCAGTTTCATGCACTTGATACCAGTCCAGGTTGAATGGGACCCTTCATTCCCATAGCCAAATATATCACATCCAGGAATATAGTTGGATAGAAAGTATCCATTAAAGGGGAGTCAATGCTGACTGTCAGGTTAAACTAGGCTTATTCCACAGTTTGGAGTGAAATAGACATGCAGTTCAATGTGAGGGGCCATGTCCTAGGTTGTTTAGTATGTTCTTAGAAGAATGATATGTGTACATATTCCATGCAGGTTAGGGGCATGGGTTGCTAAGTACATTGGTAGAAGAAGGAAGTGTGTATAGCTCAAACCAAGTACAGTCTCAGATCACAAGACTATTTTGTATGCTTGCCTGCCTCAGTTTCAAGTGGCACTACAGTATATGGGAAGTAAAGACTAATGAAATGGAAATTGATCATGCATTTTTCAAGAGGTAATTACCCATGCCAGGGTGGGACTTATCAGTGATGCAGCTGCTTTGGAATCACCCATAGTACTGTTTTTAACTTTCTACTCACATTTCTGTACACAAGACCTATCAATGCCTTGGCTGGACATGGGTAGCATCATTCCTTTGGTTGTTTGCTGATGTCCTACTTAGACTGAGTAGACATTTTCCTGTTTCATCAGAATGTTAATACACTAATGTCACTCAGTCAAAAACGGGTCTTAGTTAAACACAGTTATCCAGAAGTATCCTTCGAGGTCCTTTGTCAATTTGCATTTTGAAGGGAATATTTAATGTGGTAAAATTGAATAAAAGTTCTGTAGAAATTGATTGCCTTCCCAACATCTCTTCCTATGCTTGGAGGCATTGACCCAGGTGTTACATGGCCATGGCCCTGTCCCCATCCATGCACATACTGTGTCGTGTGGTCTGAAGAGGTTCTTGTCTAGTCCTAGAGCATGATGTAAAAGCCAGTTAGCAGGTAACAGTAAGTGTCTCAGTAATCTGAGTCTGGTAAATTAGATGAGCTATATAGCTTCAAGTAAAAGATTATTTCCAAGCTGGACTTGGATCTAGACAGAGGCAACCTATCTTAGTAAAGATAAGAGTTTCTATTGCTGTGATAAATCACTGTGACCAAAGCAACGTGGGGAGCAAAGGGTTTGTTACATCTTTCTGCTTACAGTCCATCATCCAGGAAGGTCAAATCAGAGATTAAAGGCAAGAATCTGGAGGCAGATTGAAGCAAGAAGCCACAGGGAAGTGCTGCTTACTAACTCACTCTCCATGGATGTTCAGCCTACTTTCTTACAGCACATAGAGCCACCATTCAAAGTGTGGTATTGCTCACAGTGAGCCAGGCTTTCCCAAGCCAATCAAGAAAATATATTACAGACTTGGCCACAGGCCAGTCTGGTTGGAGGAGAATTTTCTCAGTTGAAGATCTGTCTTCTAAGATGTCTCTAGCTAGTGTCAAGTTCATATAAAACCAGCCAGCGTACATCCCAAGAACTTGTAATGCTCTAACAGGTGACTTTTAAGGGCTCTTGGAAAATAGGGTCAGCACAGAAGCAGTGTCAAGATAAAAAGAGAAAAGCCACAGAGAAAAGCATTGCTATGCCCTTCTGCAAGCATATCTGAAATCAGATGGGATCTGGGCTGTACAAGTCATGAAACACAGTGCATTTCCCTGTATAGACAAGTCAATTTCAAACAAGCTTTTTGTTCTTTGAGACTGGAAGAATCCTTATTAATAAAAGATTGCCTAGTACAGTAAAAAGAAAACCCAATTAATAAAAGATTATAGTAAGGTAAAGAACTTGAGAGAGAATATTTAAGACTATTTGGGTTGGTTGTGATCCAAGTTTATAAGCAATTTCCTGGTCCTGTTTGACCCATCAATATAAGGAATACCTTCATATCCTATAACAGAGGAAATCCACATGGCTTCTCCAAAGTGGCTGTCAAGAAAACCTTGAAGATGTGACGTTAATATAATATATAAATTCTACTAGTCTTTTGTTTCCAGTAAATGATATTTCAAGATGCTAAACAGAGGCAACAATGATCTGACTCTCAAGAACTGGACAGTAGAATCATTGTACATCCAAATACTAACCAGAAACCTAACATGCAACATGCTCTTAAAGTATGTTATTGAATGGATGTGTATGTGACTCAAGACAGTGCAGAGCTGATGCAATGCAATAGAAGGATAAAAAGGTAAATAAAATACTATGTAACCCAAAGCCTCCACATTCAAGAGTTTTATCAGTTGTGTTAATATTTACATGATAATTTCTCCTAGCTACTGTGAATATGATCTTAAGAATCATCAATGTCCTGGCAAAGAGGCCATTAAAAGGACTTAAACAAATCTAACCATAAAGCAAGAAAGCTATACCTACAGAACACTTATTTCACTGAAATGCTGACATAGCTCACAACATCATCATTCAGGCAATGCCATAGACAGCCATGGCAAACAAAGAAAATACTTGATAAAAATAAGAGACTCCACAAGGGCCTACAACTCAGATTCTCTTAAATGGAGCATCATCCGTCTGTTGTGGCAAAGCTCTTGTCCAAGCTTGAAGCGGAGCAATGGCTCCTTGCAAATGATCTCGGCTTACTCTGACTTAGGAGATTTAGTTCATTTTTACAAATGGAAATAATAAGCCCAGAGGAAATATTATGAAAATGAATCTGTAAACACTGCAATTGAATGTAATCGTGAGCAAGTCATAGCTTAGACTAATGAGGAATAAATTATGCTGCAATGCAAAATGAGATTTGTTTCTCAGCATGAATGCTGGGAGACAAAGCCCATGTGACGCTGCACTTAAAGATAAAACTGGATGAGATGCTGAAATACTGACCCATGTTTGGAAAGAACCACAGAGCAGTTGCCTGAGCTTCAACATGATAAAAACGCTACAAGCTTTTTGCAGGAGCCACATTTTTTTAATATGAAATCTTTCTCAAATTTTCATCCCTTTCTTCTTTTCCACTTATAGAGGACATGGGCTCGTGAACTTCCTGGGGGGTACATTTCACCAGATTTGCTAATCTGCAGGCCATATTTTACCCCAGTGATACTGCTACTAGCAGCATTGGATTCAGGAACCAAGATTTTATTGCCTTTTCATTATTGCAAAGTCTTTTATCCTTTTATTTCCACTTAGATTACAAATTCAATTCAGTTGACACCATCTATTAGGCCAGTTATTATCCGAATACGATCATATTTTGTCTGTCTGCTAGCAAGAGCATTAACTTTCAAACTCTATTCTGAAGGATTTCCTTATGCAAGATACGTTTCCACTTTGTGTATCTGAGCTAGATATACCTAGTTAATGTTCTGGGTTTTAAATGAAAGTCTGGCACACAAATTCTGGTCCCCATCATTTACAACTTGTTCATATCCTTAATCCTGATCTCTTGGCCCTAGCTCATTGTGAGCCATAGAACTAACTTTTGTGCATGTGTGGCTCCTTTCTGTTCCATTACCATCTGAACCTGGTGATGACAGTCTCTTCTGTGGGTATCATCGTCTTTTCTACTTGCTCTTAAATAGAGCTATGACAGTAGGAGGAGTATAGAGATGACAGAGAGCAACTACAAGAGCAGATCACAAAGTCAAAGTGACTTCTCCCTTGTACTGGTTTGGATTACATAACCTGTCAGATGCTTGCTGATATGCCATGAGGACTCTCAAGGAGTCTCATGGAGAGAGGATCTGAAGCTCCCTGCCAACGTTTAGCCTTCACTTCCTGCCAACAATTTGTCAAGCATGAGCATGAGTCATACTGGAAGTGGGTCCCATAGCCCCAGTCAAGACTTCAAATGATGGCAATCCGGGCCAAAATTGAGACTACAATGTCTTGCCCTCCCACAATCTAAAGTACTTTACCCATTTAAAAAATGTAACCTCTTTGTACAGAAAGACAATGCCCAATTTGGACCAGGGATGTTAAGACTTGGCCCAAGTATCAGTGTGTCCCTTTACTGTGGGCAGCCCCACAGCTCACTCCAGCCTGGCATCTGTCTTCTCACCCTTGAATAGATGTAAGAGTAGGTCAAGCAGGCAAGTGTAAGTATGCAGCCTTAGTAACATTGAAGGATATATACAACAGTGGTGAATGTGCTGGGAAAAGGCTCTCTTAAAAGGCCCCATCTTCTTCAAATTCTCCTTCCTTTAGAATTTGACTTAGCCAAATTCTTTCTCTTGCTATAAAAAAAGGTGCTCATAATCTTCAAAGAGGGGGAAGTCTAGAAATTGAAAATTCCTTAACTTAGATATTTTGTTTTTAATACCTATAGAACTCTATATGCACATTTTACGTACCTAAGACTTTTCACCTCCACTATCTAAGAGGCTGATTTGCAAAGCCTTTGGTGGCTAATCAATAACAATTGCAAGTGGAACGTCCTCTATAGGTCACCTTCTGTAAAGACTGCTCTTCCCTCAGCCGAAGCCTAGTTAATCACAAGACTCGGAACTATAAACTGGATGTGACAGTGGCACTGGGTGAGGTTCAGGCTGCAGTGTGACCTCTACAACTTGTCAGGTCAGTCAGACTTGTCCTTGTACCTCGACTGTAAAATGTGCCCAAAGGATGATTAGTACTAGAATCCAGAAGACATCAGAAAGGATAGCAATTGAAATGGGAAGAAAATCATCTCCTGGCTTGTAAACCCAACTTGATCCATGGGACAATGACAGACAATAAATGTGGAGCTACATGAAGTCATTTTTATAGGTACTTTATGAGTATAATAACCAGGAGAAGGGCAGCCCAGGCCTGAGGTGCAGTCATGGTTTATGGAAACGATCATCCTACTTAGTTCTTTCTCTGTATCTTCTTGTTGCATTCATCACAGAAAAATGAGTTAGTGATTTCTAATTCTGCATAAATATATAAATATATGCCTTTCTGAGAACTGAAATGAACTTGAAATTTTGCTTTTTTCCTTTTTTATACTAATTAATGTGTTTTTATTGCAACCCATTTATACTTAATGATGCATCCAACAGCACTACAAATTGAAGATGTAAATGATGTTATATTTTTTTATAGGTTTAGCTTTTTTTTTTTTTTAACCTTGTAATATGTCATGGGGAAATAAAAGGAAATTATCAGGCTTGGTTCATTTCCTAGGTTAGAAAAGAACACTTTGCAACTTTCTTCCTTAATTGAAAGTTTGGTTCCTTCGTGGTCCTTCGTAATTCCTTTAAGCCCATTCAGCCAGCCAGAGAGGCATTTGAGCAAGTCATTACCACATGTGAATGCATTAGCTCAGAAATTGATTAATCCATCATGTGAATGTTTCCAACTACGCCACGGCAGACAACAAAATTCTAGTGAGAACCCATTGTACATGGTGAAGGACAGCACCCTTGACAAGCACTTTCAATCAATCTGAAGGCCTCAGTTAACCTTTCTTGAAGTTGGTTTTGTTGTGCTCTGTAGTTTAACAAGATTGAAGACGTGACTGGGTCAAATGAAGCAGAATATTGCCTGTGCAGCAGAGCAGAATTGGTCTGTGATGTTAGGTGGCTGGAATAAGAGAGAAAACACTAGGTGTGTTTTCCAAAAAGATTGCCTTCTTTAACAGATGTGAAGCTAAATACCTTGCCTATGTATGGTTCATTTCTGTTCCTTTCTTTCTCAGTGAACAGTGCAGTAAAGCTCCCTCTAAATTTTGAATTTATATTAAGAAGAACAATCGCAAATGTTAATCATTTAGCCTGATGTGTAAGAAAGAATTCATTATTACAAATATTATCTCCCATTTTATTGATTTAAGAACAGACCAAAAAAGTAAGGGAATTGTGCAAGGTCACAGAATGACTAAGGATGAGACTTGAACTTTAATTTATGGTATATAATAGTCTTCTAGAGGGTTTGTTTTTATTTCTCTTTCACAGAAAAGAGAAAGATACAGTTATTAAGCACAAATTGGTATTTGAATCTCTACTACAAGTTTAAAGCGTATGTACTACTGTTTTTGAGTGGTGTACCATATCTAAGAACTCAAGTACTCTTGAGCACCATTTGGGATGAAGAAAATATCTCTATTCAGGATCAGAGTTGTAAGGCTCCAAATCTGCAATCCTAGATCTCTCTCCTGCCCTCTAAGTAATACAAATGCCAACTATTTTAAAAATTGTTACTAAATGTTTTTTTTTCTGAATTTTGGTAGGTGATATTTAATAAAATCAAGACCATTAAAAGAATATGTCAAAACATTTCAAAACAAAAATATATTTCCACACTACCTAAAATTATTAGTCAACAAAAAAGCCTCAATGTTTCACTTACTACTTGTATCTTTTTATTGATTATAGATTTGAGAAATACTTTAAAGTATTCTCACACTTAATTTTAATAAAAGCACACCATTTCACACAATCTAATGGTTATGTATGTATGTGTGTATATATATATATGTATAAACTATTATCAAGATAGATCAACCCTGCCATAAGACATAACATAATCAAAGCAGAGCAGAACTAACACAAGAGATGAAGTATAAAGTTAAGCCAAGGTAGATGTTATAATCTGAAGTCTGACAAAAATGAAATTACTATTCACGTGAATAAAGATGATTATATGATTATTTGTGGTCAGTGGCAGTGATCTTGAGTGGAATATCTTAAACTCTGTTCCAAAGTACATATCATAGGACTCAAACTTTAATGGCATGTGATTGCTTTGAGAAAGAGAAAGAAAGGGAGTGAGGAAAGGGGATATATATATATATATATATATATATATATATATATATATATATATATACTGATAAAACCTCCAGGAAATTCAGCTCGTTTTTCCTCTTTTCTGCCATTCTCTTAAGTTTCTTTCTATCCTCATCTTGGGTGTTGCTCTGTGTCCCAGGTGTCTCATTTCTGTGCACAGCATCCTCACACAATTTTGCCAGTTGGCTCTAAGTTGGTATCATTGAATAGGAGATGCTGGGATGGCCAGAATGACTCGCCCCAGGAAGGTACACTTGATAGACAAACAATTTAACACTATTATATATTAGTCATGTTTAATTTCAATTTCTTAGAGTGACAGGTCACTGGCAAGGGCTAGTTTGCAAGTAGTTGGAGTTAGTGTTAAGCTTTTCCTTTCTTGAGAAAATCAGCACTTGTCACCTCAAACTTGCAAGATCTGTCAAAGAAAAAAAGTTCTTGTAGCAAAAAAAAGCATACTAACTTCTTTTGTAGATAACCTATTTCCTATCTAATTATTGATCTCTCAAATATCTCTTCCTCCAGTGTATTTCCAAAATATTTTTCTAAACATAGAAAACATCCTTGCTGGTGGAGAGCAAAGCAGCTGTTGCCATTTAGTTTGTGAAGTTATAGTATCCCAGCAAAATGTTAATATCCTAGCAAAGCTCCACCACCGAAGCAGCATGCCATCTGTCCCTCTAGACAGCCAGACCATGTGCCTGTGTCCAACTGGCTTCCTGGGAGCCATCTGCATCTTAGGGAGCCATCAGAACTCTGCCTGAGGAAGAAGACACTGAAGAAGGATCTTAGAAACAGGTTCTGAAAAATGTCAGAATTTACCAGGAATATTGCAAGGAGAGGTCGCCTTTGATGAAAAAAAAAAAAACTGCATGAGGGAGAACAAGAAGGGAGAAATAAGTTTGTATTCAAGGATGACAGGGGGTTTTGTGTGGCTGTAACTTATAATAGGGAAGGGGACAGAAAGGGCTGAACTGAAGTGGGAGAGTGTGAGTCAGTTGGACAAGACCTGGTCAACCTTTGTAAAGGAGCTGGTTTTGTCCTTAAGTGTATTCCACTGGGCATGGCTTCTGAGTGATGGTCCGCAGCCACAAGATTCCCAACAAAAGACTGGCAGTGGGCATCATAGTGCATACTTAAAACCTGACACATAGAAACAACGTGGGTAAAATGGAAGAGCCCAGAAATACAACATCTCCTTTCCTTTTGATCCAGAATTTCAAATGTTTATTTTACAGGAATCAAAAAAAAGAGACTCAAGAATTCATAGAACATAATGGGAAGGGACTAGCCTCATTGGTGCGAGAGGCAGAACTTTGAGGTAAGTCTCCAGATTTCCTATAACTTACTCAAATCAGTGAATAAAGTTATGAGGACTTCCAGTGTTTGAAAAGAAACATTTTGGTATCCATTTCATGGGTATAAAAGAGATACATGAAACCTGGAAAAGAGAAATAGAAATTAGATTATAATATTACAGACCATTTATTCGTTTCTCAGTGAGGACGGCTTAATGCTTTATGCACTTATAATTTGCTATATAAAATTGTCCCTAAGTTAACTACCTAGAAAACTTTTTATTGAATTCTCTTTGAAATTCTTTTCCATTCTTTGTTGCTGTTTTTGTTTATTTTCTTCCACAAATGTGCAGAATGAGATAGGAAGCTAAAGGAAAACTAGAAAAGGCAGTCTTTGCTTTTCTTTTCTTCCTTCCTTCCTTCCTTCCTTCCTTCCTTCCTTCCTTCCTTCCTTCCCTCCCTCCTTCCTTCCTTTTCTTTCTTTCTTTTGTTTTCTTTCCTCCTTTCTTCCCTTTCTACCTTCCTTCCCCCTCCTTTCCTCTCTTCCTCACTCCTTCTCTCTCCTCCTTCCCTCCCTCCCTCTCTCACTTCCTTCCTTCTTACCTATTTTTCCTATCTCCTACAAGTCCATCCAGCATGAGCCAGCATCCCTTCTTCCCCGAAGTTAAAAGCAGCCTATGTCTGGTTGAAATGAATAAAAATATAAATCAACACCCCTCTGCTGAACACTGAAAGCTAAAAGTGAGAAGGGAATTGCTCTTGCCTTTACACTCAGTATATCAAAGTAATTTATGCCAGGAGCACTCTGGCTGCTTTCATACATATTCGGTTCTAAATAAAATCAATATCTCTAAACCTGCAATAGCTTTCTTTGTAAAGCTCTTAAAAATAAAACTAAAATTGCTGAGGTTTGGTTCTCTTGGGATTAAATTAGAGGCTTGTTGCCTCAAAAAAAAAAAAAAACCACTCATTCTAACAAAGTCTAAGGATAAGAGAACATATGAAATGGTTAAACACCATCTACTGACTAGAAATTAATCAGAGGGAGTTCACATCTAAGTGGATCAAAGAAGGGTTAATTGTGCAGCCTTTAACAGAAAGCACTAAATAGGGACAAACTTTGGAAGGCAGGATCAGGACTAGTCAGTGATTCTAGGAAGGTATAACTTTGTCCAAAAAAGCATCTTGAAGGCTGGTAGGTCAGGTCCTACTGTGGTATTCTGAAAGCTTCCTAGATAGAATAGAAGTGCATTTCTGCTTTTTGTGAGACAGAGTCCAACAATGTAGCTCTGGCAGGCTTAGTAGACTAGCAGGCCTCAGAAATCTGCCTTACAGAGCAATAGCATGCCTGTCTGGCTTGCTCTGCTCCCCGGACCTTTGGCAGCAATAGTCACAATGGCGACTACTTTTGCTGTGATTGTCTTCTGCTTGGCACTACTTTATTTCCCTGATGGCTCTGTAAAATAATATTGTAATCTTTCCCAGTTAGTGGGATAGGGTGGTAAGCTGTAAAGAGCTGAAGGAATTGTCCCAGAGCCTTATCCCAGGTATTATACAAGGAGCTTTCAGTGAGGCTATTTCTGCATTGCCTAAACTTAGCATCATCCTATTACCTCCTTCTATTCCATTAGTCTCTGCGTATAAGATTCTATTGCTAATTCAAGGGCACCATAAGTAAAAGTGAGGTCTGGAGGCTGAAGTATCTTGCCTTATATCCATGTCTGTCTGTCTATTCCACAACTTGTATTCGCCAACTAGAGGAGATTTCTGAAGGGCTGGTTGATCTTTAACAAAGAAGGCAAAACCATACAGTGGAAAAAAGAAAGCATCTTTAATAAATAGTTCTGGTCTAACTGGTGGTTTACGCGTAGAGGAATGAAAATAGATACATATTTATCACCTTGCACAAAGCTCAAGTCCAAGTGGATCAAGAACCTCAACATAAAACCAGACACACTGAACCTAATAGAAGAAAAAGTGGGAAAGAGCCTCAAACTCATTGGCACAAGGGGAAACTTCCTGAATAGAAGACCAATGACTCAAGCTCTAAAATCAACAATTGATAAATAGGACCCCATGAAACCGAAAAGCTTTTGTAAGGCAAAGGGCACCATCAATAGGACAAATCAGCAACCTACAGATTGGGAAAAATTATCTTCACTAAACCTACATCTGATAGAGATCTAACATCCAACACACACACACACACACACACACACACACACACACACACACACACA
>JANHMN010000012.1:33917069-33969514 GCA_030674055.1 Rhabdomys pumilio
AGAGAGAGAGAGAGAGAGAGAGAGAGAGAGAGAGAGAGAGAGAGAGAAAGAAAGAAATCAAATTCTTAAGTCTTTGTTTTATAACTATTCTCCATTTGGGATCATAGGACTACTCCTGTATAAGTATTCTCCATTTGGGCTCACAAGACTACTCCTGTATAAGATGGTAGTGTTCACAGAGCTTTTGACCACTATAGAAATGACAAAGCCTGTTCTAATCATAGACCTACAAATGGGATGAGGTACAGCACCCCCTTGGTTCTACCATTCAGAAGTGTGTATCTTTGGAGAAAGCATTAGCCTGCCTCTGTTTTCACTCCCCTCCCTCTTATTATTCTTATTATGAGAACCAGTTTGCCAAACTTACTCCAAGAGCACTTATAGGGAACAAATAAAATGATCAGTCTAAAGATACAGAAGAAGCTGAAGAGGAATAGCCTCAGAAGAAGCCAAGAGGAGAATCGGGGCTGGCCAAAGCCAGAGAAAGTACTCAATTAAAACTGATTTCTAGGAAAATGAGAAATTTGGAAGGAAAAACTTCTTCTAAGGAAACTAATTCAGTAATTGATTCCAGATAGTAACTTTATATAATTGATAAGCATTCTATATCTTCTTAACAAATCACTGGGAGTGAGGGCGCTGAACTCACTTCCACCCCTTACATTAATTCTACTGCACTGCACAAATCCCTGGGTTGCAGCTTTATTTTCATTTTTAAAGAGAATTTTAAAAACTTGTATCTCAAAGGATGTTTTTTAGCAAAAAATCAACTGTTTTTTGAAAGCATGCTATATAAGAAAAGCTTTTAAAGAATTTTTAATTTCTAAGAATTACATGAAATTTGTATTAAAGTGAGATGTGTATGTCTCCTGGAAGCATTGAGGTTTCACTGTATTTCTTCCTTCTGAATTCTTACTTGTGTTGAGGCTGTTCTGTGCCCATCATTGTAGAGGAAAAACTGACCGGCCAGTTTTAACTATCATAAAATACACTGTTTAATACCTAAAAATAAGTATGTGAATAATCTACTCTCCATATCATAATGCATTATTTTCTGTTCTGAATGACAGAAGTTGATGCAAAGTCAGAACTGCCTTGTCCTTCCATTCCTTAAGTATTTGTGTCCATTGGTATGAATTCAGATACAGTATAGGGTCTATTCATTGTTCATGCATAATAAGACTCCATAATATAACAATTATGTTGGAAAAATAACATTTTGAAAGGGAATCTAAGAGCATTTTAAGTTCATCTCACTATAAGATATAATTTTGATTTCCACTCTTTAAGATACCATTTATCTCACATGATTAAAATGCTAAATGAGAAAACACAATTAAAAGAAATAATTTATAATCAGAGGTTCCATAAATTCTTCAGGCAAGATTTAGACAATGATAATCTCCAGGAAACACAAAGGACCAATGGAAGAAAGTCTAGACTCAATTAGGAATAAAAAGAGAAAAAGTATAATGCAAAATTTCTCAGTTGACCTTACTTTTGAAGGGAAAGTGAAGAGAGGAGAGAGGGAATCAAACACTGGGAACAAAATGGGAGTATGATTTCTCACAGACCTTCCCTCCTGACAGTATTGTTTTGCTGTTGTTTGCTTGGGCATGGCTGCTTTTACCCCAATAAGTGTAACTTTGCAAGGACTTCACCACCATGATTTCTGTGGTTTATAGGAAATAGTATGTATATCAGAACATTTTTTATAGGTATTTAGGAAAATTCAGGTAGGAGGATATCAGAGTTGCCCTTGTTGACAGCTTTTAATAGGCAGGTTAGAGGGGTGCTTGACACAAGATAGGAATCCAGTAAATGAATCTCCATGGTTGACATGCTTGCTCCTTTCAGTTGTTGTCTGACCTCCTATACTTTATGTTTTCTTTTATTTCTGTTTCTTTCCTTTCCATCTATCAAGTGCAGTATGGACATATTTTGAAACAGGAACGAAAAGAAGAAAAAGGTCTACTTGGATCTGCCACCAAAAGAACAAGAGAGGTCTTTTGACTTTATATCTACCCTTGTTATCCAGTTATGCAGGACAGTGGACATGCTCTGAGATATCTGAAAAATAGATTACTAATATAGTTATTTATAGAACAATTCATTGGCACCCACTAACCAGGCATGTAACACTGGATAAAATAGAGCATGCCTTCTTTCCCTGAAGGTAATTAATGATTCTGTTACTTTGGTGTGAGGAAGGAAACACTCCAGTGTGCACATATCACAAACAAGAAATGAGAAAATAGAGCAATCTGTTCTTTAAAGGCAGACGGGGGCTTACGGTGCTACCGTGTTTTATTTTCCCCTGTGGAAACTTAGATCTCAAAAAAATGGGAACTCTCTTTAAGATAATTCAAATATTCAGGCTTCTGTGAGCCACATGCTCCTGGAAACTTAGCACCATCTGCTACAGGTGCAATTTAACGTTGCTCATCTCTTTGTCCCTTCTCACATGATATAGAGATTCTTCAATCCTGGGGCCACACAGTGTGCTGTGTAGATGCTTTGGACTGTTCATAGAACATAAAACCTTCATTTTGAAACATTTTTGTAAAAGGAATTATTTATTCTAGCTAGCCTAAATAAAAAATAAACAACCCAGGTATTTTATTTACAATCTGTAAGCCTAGATTGAGCATTGGAGATATTCTAACTTGCACTCTAGCCATGTGTCTCTTGTTACTTGATGTTTCTCCTGGCCACATGCTCATGGTCCATCTCTTCTCATGGTGACCTCCTCCTTTCTCCCTGTCCTTTCTTTCTTTTTTTTTTTTTTTCATGGTCCCTACCTGCAACCCCCAGCCAGGTAACTGAAAACCCACCTACCTCTCTCTACTGCTCAGTCACATCTCTACTGCCCAGTCACGGGCTTTAGCCTTTTATTGACCAATTAACTTGGAGAGCAATGGTTACATAGCATCATTTGATGTATCGGAGAATCATGTTTAGAAGGAACCAGATCTTGGGGGCCAGTATTTAGCATTTGGATATGTAGCAGCACCAAACCAACCCCAACACATGTAGATTTTAAAACTCTTAATTTCCAGAGGTTAAACAATAGGAAAAAGCTTTCAAGTCCACTTAATTCCTGGTCTTGCTTGGATATTGGACCTACCTCTGCTGTTCAGCTCCACATGGGTCAGCAGGTCAGTGCTAGTGCTACTGAGGCAGAGTGAGGATACATTGCAGGCCCTCGATTCAGCATCTTCATTCAGACATTGCTGGACCTTAAACCTGCTTCTGGCACATCACTTGACCTTCATTGCTAGGTTAGCCATTCTAAGACACCCAGTGGAAACAGAAAAATATAGATAACACTAAACCTTAAAATTTAATGCCTTTTGAATCTTAACCCAAAACATCACATTCTGTGGTTGTGAGTTTTACAGATTAGAGTGTGACTGAAAAATAAGCATGAGTTTTCCTTTTCTCTAGGATTTTAGGTAGATGATTCATTCTTAATACAGATCTCAGCAAGCTCAGCACATTTTTTTTCTCTTGTTGAGTCAAGATCTTTTGCTTTTTACTTAAAATAAAAACTTTATAGTTTCTCCTCTTGGCATAGGAAACTGTTGTTAAATAAAATCAAGTTTACTAGGACACACAACTGCTGTACCGCAGCCATTGATCTGAAAACTAAGATAGCCACTAAATGATTAATGGGCAGGTAGCATATACACAGTGGAGACAGTGTGGAAGGGTGATTCATTAGGTACAATAAAATGGGACCAAATGAGATTTTTATCATGCTACTCAGAAGAGTTCATCATTTAATACTTGTGAACCGATTATTTATAGAATTTTGAATTTAATACATTTGCACTGTGTTCAACCCCGTGCAACTGAAATTACAGAATATAAAACCTAAGCAAGGCTCAGAGAGACAGCTAGATACCAGTAAAAGTTGTACCATCTTGCATCTCAGTCTCTTTTTAAGAGATCAAGTCAGTGCAGCCTTCACCATGGCATGTGTGTAATTTTGCTCTTGGGATCTATATTCCTAGACATGAATTAAATTCCAGGGCATGTGGTGCCCTATCTATTGGTAAGTCACTTGGTATAAGCCTAACTCTGCTCAGATCATAGAGCTGCCAGGAATCCTATTACTAACTGAACAAACCCCCAAGAATGGTAATGTTTTCCTTACCAGAATCACATCAATTTTATGAGGTTCTATAGGGGAGTATGGCCATTACTCCTATCTTGCAGATGCGGCTTGGAATAAAAATAATGAAATTAAGAAGAGGGCAGTTTTAGTTTGTGTGCATACACTTTATGGAGTGAATCAAGGACTATATATATGCACCTTGGAGAATCAAAAGGGGTTCTTTTTAGGGGGAAGTTTCATTGACTGAGGATTAAGGTTCTAGGGATACCTCACTTGCATGGGGTGCCATTTCAGGAAGTCGAACCTGTACTTTTGCCAAGGATTATTTGATATTCCTCAGGTAGAAGATTAGGAGTCAGGCTCTCCAGATCAGGCACAGAAGAGGACGCCTCAGTAAGAAAAGAGAGTCTTCCATTTGGCACCAAGCTCAGGAACGCTATCCAGACATAGTAGAATACAACTTTAGTAGCAAAGTGTAACAAGAAAACGGACTAGAGATGGGATTCCTTGGCAGGGCTCATTGTAACCTTTGGGTTAAGCCATGTCATGGCTATTCTGAGACACTTCAGAAGCTCCTAGTGGCAAGTACTCATTGAGCAAATGAGCATCCACAGAATGGCTCGACTACAAGTCTGACTGTCCTAACCTATTCTGTACTCTGTCTCATTCCTGCCAAGTTGTTATTTAACACAGAAAATAAGATACTAAGTGAATATTTGTTGAGTCAATGAAAGCCTTACAATAATCCTTAAAGGCTCTCAAATGAAAAAAAGTAAGGCTATTTAAAAAAATCACCATGGGACTGGAGAGATGGCTCAGTGGTTAAGAGCACTAGAATGCTCTTCCAGTGGTCCTGAGTTCAATTCCCAGCAACCACATTGTGGCTTACAAACATTTGTAATGGGATCTGATGCCTTCTTCTGGTGCAACAGTGTACTCATATACATTAAATAAATAATTCTTAAAAAAAAAAAAAACACCAATTTTACAAGCATCTATTCATCCTGTGAGATCAGCTTAACTGCCTTCTCCATGGGATCTGGGATCTATTTTGCCTTACTTCTTGTCTGCTTTTAGCCATCAGATGACCTACTTTATAAATGTTGCTGGTACTCACTGAGGACTCTAGCTAGAGGGTTATACTTTATGGACTAAAACCCTAGCCCCACCTCACCCTAACCTTGGGTCTTCTCTGAACCAGTGTTCTCATTACTAATTGGAGATTGTATTAATGCCAATGTTACAGGAGGCTGTGAAAGCAATAGACACATGGAGGGCACTCAGTATAGCTCTGCACATCATGTAAGCACTACAGTGCACTGCATTACATAGCAGCCATTTGTGCGCCTTAGTCCTTGACACTTAATAGACAATTAATAACGAGCATCTTGGAAATTGGATCCTGTAGTCCTCATCTTTTCACCTCAGTGTCCAGAACTTCTGTTGAATTTAAAATGTTGATTTGTGTGACCTTCATCATCTCAGTCTGCATGTATGATCTCATCTCCTGATAAACACGGGCGTGGCAGATGTGGTAGTGACATGTGGGAGAAAGGAAGCATCCCATAGGCCTACGATTAGTGTTTCCTGGCTGTGACCCTCACATGTCCTTCATGTTGTATTAATTTGTTTCCACTTAGTCAATTAAGTATTTTCATTCTCCTAGCTCAGTTAAGATCTGATGGAATTCCACACTTTAGACTCTGATAAAATGGTTTTCCTTTGGGGCAGGCCTTGTTAAAATTAGAACGTTCTGTGTACATTTAAGAATTGACTACTTTTTCTTCTTCCTGCCAGAGCCTAAGAGAGTGTTCTCCTTGAAGTTACACCTATTAATCACACTTTCTTTAACCCTTAGATACCATGACCGATGGCTATCTTCATTATTGAGTCTTTCTCAGAATGTCACGTAATTGAGATCATACAGTATGTAGTCTTTTGAAATAGGGGTCTTCACTTGGTGATTTGCATTCATGATTCTTTCCTGCTTTCCCATGTCATGGCAGATCATTGGTTTTTTTGATATGAATAATATTTCATCACTCAGATGTTCTATGTTCTATTTTTCTATTCATCTGCTGAAGGATGTCTTTAGTGCTGCCCTATACTTTGACAGTTATGGGGTGGCCATAAACATTCATGTGTGGGGTTTTGTGTGGATGTAAGTTTTCACTTCCTTGGGAGAATATGGAGAATCAGGATCACTGTGTCATATTGTAAGAGTATATTTAGTTTTTCAAGAAACCACTCAGCTGTCTTCTGATAAGGCTGCCTTTACAGGCAGTGGCCAAGTGATCTAGTCGCTCACCTCACCAGCATTGTTGGTGTTCTGACTTTGGCTGTCTGAACATTTCTGCAGTGGTATCTCAAGGCTGTTCTAGTGTTTGCCTTCCTACTCATTTGTTATCAGTGTGTCTTCTTTGTTCATGCATTTCCCCCATTTTTAGTTGAGCTGCTCAACTGTTCTCTTGGGTTTTCTTTGCATATTTTGGAGGTTTCTTTGCTAAGGGTGTCTTTGATAGATATATTCTTCTAGTCTATGGCTCATCCTACCATTCTCTTGTCACCTCTGTATTTTTTTTCTAACTTTCAAGCTTGTTCTCACCAAGCTCGAAGTAATCCAATACTTACAAACTATGTATTCCTAATTGTTTCCAATGATGTCTTCTTTTTTTATTATTACTTTTATTATTTTTACAATCCAGTTGTGGCACCTGCTCTCAGTCTACCCTACCACAGTTCCTCATCAATTTCTCCTCCCCACCCCATCTTCAAGAGGATGTGCTTTCTCCCTTGCCAGGCCTCCCCACCCCCTGGGCCCTCAAGACTCTTGAAGATTAGTTGCATCTTTCTCCACTGAGGCCAGACCAGGCAATCCTCTGCTGTATATGTGTTGGGGGCCATGGACCAGCTCATGTATGTTGCCTGATTGGTGGCTCAGTGTCTGAAAGATATCATAGGTGCAGGTTAGTTGAGACTTCTGGTCTTTCTATGGGGTCACCTTCCTCCTCAGCTTCTTCTAGCCTTTTCCTAATTCAACCACAGAGGTCCCTGGCTTCAGTCCAATGGTTGGGTGTAAGTATCTGCTTTTGTCTCAGTCAGCTTGGGCTTCTTAGCCAATGGTGTCTTCTGTATCTGGATTTTACCCAAGTGCACGGATTCTTTGCACCAATCTTCTGCTTCTCTGCTTGGATAGCATTGGATTTCCTGTGACCTCTGTTTTCTAGTGGATGTAGGAAGAACTGTTGAATTCCATTTGTTCTGCTTTCTTTGGGTATATCAAAGTAACATATAACTTGAAGCACTTTACCCACTATGTAATCACACATCTTTATGATCCCATTTGTTTATTATATCAGTAAATGGGCAATGTAAAAGAATTATGCCTGATTCATAAACTTGAAAAACTGAGCTGAAATAGATTACCTAGATGTTAGCAAAAAGAAGATCACTATTACCCAAGACAGAAGAGAAATTCTTCTTTCTTAAAATTCAGGGTGCTTTATATTCAAGTTAGCTGCCTGTCATGTACTTGCTGTTAATAGTGTGAAAGCCACATGGATCTCTTGGCTTCAGTTTTTATATCTATGTATTATTTAAAACTTTCAATGAACTTATTATTTTGAATATTAATAGCTTTTATATCCTCCCTATATCTCCCTTTTCTCTTCCAGTCTGTCTGTCTCAGGCTCTATTTTTGTCTTCTATCTCTTTCTTTCTTTCTGCCCCCCGCCTTTGTGTGTCTGTGTGTCTGCCTGTATGTCTGTGTGTCTGTCTGTTTCTCTGTGTCTGTCTGTGAAAGGAATAGTTTGTTGTAATGCAGTTTGGCAGTGTTTTCCTCAAATCAGCAGTCTTAATGGTGTGATTACACATCTTATAAATAGAAGTTACTGTCTCATGGATACAGAGAAAAAAAAAGAATGAGGGACCATGAATTTGGAGCAGGTGCAGAGCCCATTAGGTGAGCACAGCCCACATCTTAAATGCTCATGATATATGGGACTGCCTGGCAGCCCTGGCTTTCTCCTTCTCTTGCTCTCTCTTTTTTAATCATTAACCTTGCAAGCAGAAACCTTCTTATTTTAATCTTCAAGGTTGCAGCAAGTCTCCCCATCTGTAACTGCTTGGTACCCAGATGGAAGCCAACAGAAGTTCTCTCAGCTATCATCCCAACAACAGGATGCCTTTGACAGATTGGTCTCTTAAAAACAGAAGTGATAGAAACAGTAGAAGGAACACTAAAACCAGGATGACAACTTCAGAAGGATAGAAAGACCACATTCAGATGATCTCCTGGTGTAGGTGGGAGGTGCAGAATCTGAAGGGTAGATTGCCACTTGAGATAAATGGTGATAGAATGCCACAGTCTGGATTTGAAGGGGGATTATTCTTTTATTCAAATGTGATTGCAACAAATGAGGCTGTGGATACAGTGATGAGCTTGTTACTAAGCTTCAGTTCTGCTACCTGTAAAATGGGGGATAGTCTTTCCCATGTCACAGATCTCTGCCAATATTTGAAAGTGTGGAGTATTCATAAAGGTGTCTTCCTCAGTGTTAATGGGTTTATTTTTCCTTGTTTCTTCCTCTCTTCTCCTCCCTCGCTTGCTCCTTTGTTCCATTTGTCCCTTTCTTCCTCCCTCCCTCTCTCCTTTCTCTCCTTTCCTCCCCCTCCCTCTCTTCCTTCCTTTCTTCCTTCCTTCCTTCTATCCCTCAGACACTTCTTTCTTTTCTTCCTTCTTTCCTTCTTCCTTCTTTCCTTTCTTCTTTATTCCTATCCTATTCTTTGTGAGACTGTTTTTTTTTCACAGAAATCCCCATCAAACAATCCTATATATCCTATAATAGAGTAGAACAGGAAAGTCCTTGTTGAGTGGCATCCTTCATTAGAGGTTTTGTTTTAATCAAAGTGAGGAAGGTTGTTGGGCAATATTTGTGGTGGAACATGGAATAATCTCAACCTCAAGATTATTGACTTTTCAGAGGCGTAAGAAAGTGGGATCCAGTTTGGGGCATTCTAAATAGCATGTGCAGCTTCTGCATCTGTGAAGAGGGATTTAATGTCACATGCAGACTCTGAGCATCACAACATGAGTGAGCATAAGGAGTTCACTCAGTTCTGATTGTAGCAGTAGGGAAAATGCCACACAGATTCCACTTTGTAACTGACATCTCCTAGGTGAAAAGGCTTTGGCTTAGAGTCAAGGCATGTTGAGTTGGGGGAGCCACTTAGGGCCAGTCAAATAAGGTCTTTTATTTTTAACAAGCAGAATTTAGGGAGAAGAGTTCAAATTAATATTATTGAATGTGCCATCCATTACTTCCATATATGTCATCTATTCTATAAGGGAAAAAACCCAGAATCAACACACACACACACACACACACACACACACACACACACACACCACAAAATTTAATGATAGGATTTGTCTAGAAATCTGAGTTCTAACTTACCCTGAAAGCTTAGAATCTTTTTTTTCCCAATAATATTTTGGTTTGATGTGTTCTTATTATTTTATAAAGTAATGACATAAATATTTGACTAGTTAGATTTTTTTCACCTTGTATTTTAGAATGTGTTTTGATAAGGACTAATTTTTAATTTATATTTTAATGTTTTAATAATTTATATGTATATATAATTAATTTTGGCCATTTTCACCTCCCATTACCCTCTTTCATCTCCTTGCCAGCCACTCTGAACCCCTTATTCTTCCCAACAAGTCCTAATTTCATGTCTTTGGTTGTTTTGTTTTGTAAATTTTGTTAGTGTTACTTCCATGACCATGAGTATGGGATTAATTACTGAAGCACAGACAAGAAGCCAGTTGCTATTCCACTGAAGGAGTAACTCCCTCTTTCCTGGCATCCATTAATTGCCAGTAGTTCCTCAAGAAGAAGTGAGACTTCATGAGCCCCTCCTGCTAAAGGGTAGTTTAAAAAGAATACCACTCATACCTAAAAAACAGAAGTACATTATACCATCCAATACAATTATTTCCAGTTTAGAGTATATACAAATAAATACTTGTATACACATAGCTATTAATATACACTTGCATATATGGATAATTATATCGATTATTAGTTATAGGGTAGGTAAAGGTTAGTGATTATAAATGTACTTATCACACACAAGGCCTTTAAGTTTACTCTCCAGTATAAGTAGGTGAATGGACACATTAAGAAAACAATCATTTTTAAACATCGGAATATAAATAATGCCCACACATTTCAAGTGGTTGGTGTCTTTCTTAAGTCTTATAAGCTTACCCTCCATTACCTACCTATCCCCACTCCTACCCATCCTGTCAAATCATATTGGAAGGAATCAGAAGATCTATCCTGTTGAAGTTCTTTTAATAGCCATTTGTTGACTACATTCCCAGGATTCCCTGTAAAGTTTCCTTTGTTCTTGTATTTTTTGTTGTAGTGAGATGTGAAAACTTGATTGGATTCAGATTTCAAGGATTGATCAAGACTACGTCATGAGTAGGACACTGTAAAAATGGAATATCTCCGTTTTTAGTGGATGCTTAATGCCTAATGGCCTCTTTTATGATGTTATCAGCCGTATCATTTCTTGTTTATATTCAAGGGTTTTAAAAATGATGGAATTCTATTTTATAATTTATTCTTCATGTTTTACCTGGAATAATTTTATATTGAAAATTTTATTAAGTATTTGATAACTCATTGATCACATCTTAAGGGAAAGAAAAAACTTGACCTTTCTTTTGTCATTGTTTTGAAGCAGAATTGGAATTTATTAAGACACAGTTAATAAAGATTTTGGCATAAATATTAAGAGAAGAAGTGATTGTGAGAAAGGAAGAAAGGAAGGAAAGAAGACAGACAGAAGGAAAGAAAGAAAGAAAGAAAGAAAGAAAGAAAGAAAGAAAGAAAGAAGAGAAGAGAAGAGAAGGAGGGAGGGAAGGAGAAATAAAGACACACTACAGAGTATATTTGTGGATTTCTCTGAGACTGTTACTTCCTTTGTCATTTTATACAGCAGGCTGGTTTCTTGGCATCTGTCAGTGTAGTTGATTGAGGTTTTCTCCCTTGTGTCATCCTAAATGGTTTAAACAGTGGATATCTTTCTGCTTGAGTTTCTTATCTGTTCCTTGGATTGCTTGCTCTTTGGCTAGTGATAGCCCCTGTCAGTTGGGTTTTTTACTATTTGAACATGTCCAGTAAGATTTTCTTGTTTCCTCATTTGAAATACGTGTACAGCTTAACTGGATCATTTTCAATGAGTTCTATTTCCTTTCAGTAAGAAATGATGCTTGAAGACTAGGAAAAAACTATCTCCAAATTGCTTCCACATTTGCACAAGAACCCAGTACCCAAGGCTGCTGCAAAGGGGAAATTTTCTTAAGGGGTGTAGGCTCTGAAAGACTGCTCACACTCCAACACTCATGGATATAGAGGTCACACTAAATGGAGTCAGTGATATAAAGAGAGAGGGCAACATCAAGTTGGAAAGAACTGGTTGAGGGACAGGAAGGGATTGGAAGAAAGTAGATTTAATCAAAACACACAATATACATATACAAAATTCTCAATGAAACTTTTAAAAGCTTGACAAGATGAATCATGTTTGTAATACAAACAGTGGGGAAGCAGAAAGAGGCAGACCCCTTGGACATACTGACCAACAAGTCTACTTTAATCTATGAGTTCTAGACCAGTGAGAGAACCTTTCTCAGAGAACAAAGAGGTTAGCATTTGGGGACTGAAGCCTAAACTTGACCTTTGGCCTCCTCACACCAATGCACACATATGCACATATACAACTACATTCACATGAAGACTCACACACTCATATACACAGAAAAAGCACTTTAAAAAATGGTATATGGAAATCACGACTGGGTACAGAGGATGCCCGTAGTCAACACAGTGAGGATTGTTTCCATGCCTTTTCATAAGAGCCATGTAAAGCACGCCTCTCTAAATGAAACACAGTGTGATGCATTCCAATAGTTTTGACTCATAATCTAAGCGTCAGGATTTCTACTTAGATTTATCAACACATCAATATCTCCTTTCCTACACGCTGAGAATCTGGATTTTGAGGAAGATCTCGTGGTTACTCATTTGCTTCATCCCTAATAGGCAAAGTCTTGAAACAGTGACAACCTTCCACCATCACTTGGGATTTCTTCTCTGATTATCAAGCTATGGCGATCCAGTGTATAGACTGTTTAATCTGCTAGCTCTTCAGTGTTCTTAATTCACAGAAGCTGGACTTTCTTGTATTGGTTACATTTATACTAATGCCTGCATAATAATTTTTGTTACATAGTTATTGCTCCAAAAAGAGTCTGCCAAAGATAAGTTAATAAATTAATAAGAAAGTACTGTCTCTGGTGGGGGCAACTTGGTTCACAACAGTGGTTTTTTTGGTGAAGAAACACAAGCCTATCTGTCTTGTCTATCTATCTTGTCATGGCAAGAAAGGCATGATGGAATGGCTGGAGTTTGCAGCTATCACTTCTTACATCTTGGTGGATCAGGAAGCAGAAATGCTAAACCACAACCAGGACCAGTATAAGACACTTGTCAACCTGTGTTCATCATCTCAGCCTCATGTCCACAAAGCACTATAACTTCCCAAGACAGCACCATCAGCTAGAAACAAATATTGAAACACAGGAGCCTATAAGAGATAGTTTACATTCAAATTAGAACGTCATCTAAATCATAACATTTTCAGAAATAAAAAAATTAAAGTACACTTACAGGCAAGTACTCATATGAATATATATATATATATATATATATATATATATATATATATACATACATATATATATATATATATATCACATGTATGTATAGCATCTATGTGAAGAGATATTTGATTTTATTTATGAACCTATGGAAGAAATTGTATCACAACTATTTTCAGAAGCAAAACTCTTAAAAATGTTTAAGGAGCATATGTACTTGTGTTTTTAAGGAAAATATTAATATGAATCTATGTTTCTTATCTAAGTATTAAAAATACCATAATGATTTATATTTAAACATATTTTAAAAATTACCTCTTTCTCCTCTCTTTTCTTCCTTGAGCCCCTTTCATTTCCTGCCATTCTCAAATTGGTAGCCTCTTTTTCTTTGATTATTATTACACATACACAAACACACACGTGCACACACACATACACACACACACACACATACATATATGTATACACACATTTATACACATATATGGATATATATTATATATATGTATGTATATATACATACATATATATGTATATATATGTATATATATACATACATACATACACACACACACACACACATATATATATATACACACATACATATATATATATATATGCACAAGTACATAAATAAAAACTGCACATCTGTCTTAGTTGTTCTTGTGCATACGGTTTCAGGGCTGACCCTTCTCCTTTAGACAACAACAACAACAAAAAAAGTACTCATCCCTGGAACAGATCAGTTCTTCTCATAACAGTCGATAATTGTCTACAGTTCTTTGTCTAAGGGTAGGACTCTGAGAAAAGTTTCCTCTTTCATATTAGCAGGTATGGGTATTATCATTGTTCAGCCCTTGTGTATATAGCCATTTTTAGAAAAGACTATTCTATCACAGAGTTACTGGTATCCTGGCTCTTACAAAATTTTCATCCTATCTTTTGTGATGTTTCCTGAGCCATAGATGGAGGATCATTATGTAGATGTATGTATCCATTAGGGCTGAGTTCTGCATAATGTGTTGATCTTTGCATTGTATCCAGTTATAGTTTTCTGGTCTCCATTTGCTGTAAAGAGGGACTTTTTATAAGACCCACAAAGCTGGCTAGGTTTCAAGCAGAAGCATGGGTTCTCTCTTTATTCATATGCATACTCATATTTTATATTAGTCAAAATCATTGATATATCCTGGGGAATGCTTTTCTTTCCTTTTATTTTTGAGATTATAATATTATTACATAATTTCCCCCTCCCCTTAAGCTATCCACTATAACCCTCTTTGTTCTCTTTTAAATTTAGAGCCTCTTTTTTTTTAATTGTGGTCACATGTATAATTGTATGGATACACACATATATTTTCTTAAATACAATCAGCTCCATATGAATAATGTTACTTATATGTATGCTTTCAGGAATGGCCATTTGGTATAGTAACCAACTGGTGTGCCATTTCCCGAGAAGGACTGTTTCTCCTACTCTCAATAGTTTTTTAGTTGCTGTAGATTTTGTGTAGGGTTGAGGCCTCTAGGGCTTCCCTCCATCCACTTTGCCATGTCTGTTGCTGTCATTATTCATCCTGTGTTTAGGCAGCCATGTTGCTGAGACTTCATAGGTATAGCTTCTCACATTATAAAGAGACACAATCTCACAGCCAGCTCCCTGATTCTCTTCCTCTTTTGTTTCCTACACCTCTCCTGCTATCTTCTCTGAGTCTTAGAAATGGGAGTTGTTTCATTTATGTATCCATTAGGACTGGTCCCTACAACTCTGCATTTTGGTTGGATGTGATTTTTCTGTGCTGATCTATGTCTGTTGCACAGAGAAGTTTCCTTGAAGAGAGGTGACACCCACTCTTATGTGTGGGTATAAGAACAGACATTTGCAGTGTATTGATAAGGAAGTGATTCTCCTCTAAGACCCATCACTTCACTATGCCTGGGTAGTTGGCTAGGTTTCCAGTACCAGATATTATTTCCCTCTTGTTGAGGGAGTCTTAAGTACAATTAGAGAGCTGTTGGTTACTGCCAAGGTACATGTACCACCGCTACACTCTTAGAATTATCATGCTATGCTCATCATTGTTGTCTTATTATTTTTTGTTTTTGCAAAGGATACATGTGTGGTGTTCATGGGTATTTGTATGCATGTTTGCAAGTTTGTACATATGTGGTGTGTGTGTGTGTGTGTGTGTGTGTGTGTGTGTGTGTGTGTGTTCTCAAGGTTGACTTCAGATGTCTTCCAATATCTCTTCATCTTGTATACTAAGGCAAGGTTTCTCTGAACCCAGAACTCACTACATTGGCTAGTTCATCTGGCCATGATGCTCAGGGATTCCTCATTTCCACCTCCTGTGCTTTGGTATGCCAAGCAGGCCACCATGCCTCCTGGCATTTCCGTGTGCTCTGAGGAATTCAAGATCAGGTTCTCATACTTGCAAGATATGTCTATTGACCTACAGCACCATCATTCTAGCCCCTAACAGCCTTGTTATTCTTAGGTTATTGTTGTTGTTGCTTTTTCCATAAAACTGCCTGAACTCTTTTTCAGAGATATAGACATTGGGTAGCAAATGAGCATTTTTGAGTAACAAAAAAACCAAGATCTTTTCAGGAGACCATTATAATCATGGTAGAAAGAAAAAAATTCCACTTTTATACTGAAATATGTAAAAGTCATTGACATGTTTTTGCCAATAGAAACATTTTTTTTTTACTCAATCCACTGTTTTTCTTTAATATGTATATTCTTTTAGATGGAACATGTCGAATCATTCTGCTTTTCTTTCAAGTTTGTTTGAATATTTTTCTAAATTTAGAAGCTCCAAAATTATATATTTTAACTCTAATTTTATCTTAGCAGACAATATCATTTCATTCAATTAAAAATAAGATTACATTAGAAAAAAATCTTCAGATTGAATAATTTAAGTTTTTACAGTGGAATAGAGTATGCCCTTTGAGCTCCTATCATTTATTCTTTATGGCTCTTTCTGTGCCTTTGTCATGATGCATTTTCATATCTCTTTATTTGTAGACCTTGATTTTTCAGTAATTGTAATTTGCTTTCAAGCTTCAATTGCTTAAAACTTTTGAACAAAACGATACCACAATTTAGAGAGAGCGCATAGAATAATGATTCTAAAGTATTCCAAGACACTTAGGTTTATTTAGAAAGTAGTTCTTCAAAGTTTCACAGGTTTTTAAATTGGAGCAATTTTAAGGAACAATGAAGAGACATGTGTGCATGTGCATGTGCACTCTTAACTGTATATATCCAAAATGTATATATTTTCTCATTTTAAATATATTTTATTAATTCTTTGAGAATTCAAGCATGCATGCATTGTATTTTATACATCTTCAAACCTCCAATCCTTACACAGACTCCCCCCAGATCCTCTACCCTGCCAAATACCCTCCAATCTTTAGGTACTTTTTCTTTTTAAAAATGACTCACTGAGTCCAATTTGTGCTGCACATGTACAAATGAATGCAGTTGTATCATCCACTAGAGCCTGGCTGGTCTATTAGGAGCCACACCTTACAGAAAACTGACTATTCTTCTCCATCTCTACTGAGAGCTGTCAACTCTCAGTAGCTTATCATCTGGATGCGGAGCTCATGAGCCCTTCCCTCCCCATTCTAGAGTATTGGCTGGCTTGATCTTGTGAAGGTCTTATGCAGGCAACTAACGCTGATATGAGTCCATGTGCTCAGAGGTCCTCTTATGTCCAGAAGACACTGTCTAGCACCAGTCCTCCCTGACCTCTGGCTTTTACAGTCTTTCTGTCACCTTTTCTGTCCCCATGAGATTTGGAGATAAAAGATACAATATAGGTGGCATATTTATTGCTGAAAACTCACTGAAACTTTTTCTCTAAATTTTGGTCAGCTGTGTGTTTCTTTTTAAATTACTATTCATCACACAATGTCTATCAGTCTCATTTGATGAACACCTAATTATGTAGTTCTTTAACCAAGTTTCAAATACTCTTTTGCCTCACAGATATTTTTATCAATGTATTAACATTATTTGTACCACAGAACTATTTTGCATAATCTTATGTTTATATTATAACAAAAATAATATGTACTCCCAGTGTTGAGGTTCTATAAATTTTAAAATAGTATTCATACTATTGATGGTTTTATTTTTTAATTTTTTCATCAATTACATTTGTTCTTTGATAATTTCATACCTGATATATTCTAATTACTCAAGTCTTCACCCTTGTTTATCTCCCTCCCATCCCATTAATCCTCCCTTTTCTCTGAAAATCCCTTTTCCAAATTTCTCTATTTTTCTTTTGTGACCCACTAGGCTTAACCAGGGAAGGAAACTATCTTTGAAAACTTTCTCTCTTTTTTTTTTTTATCTCTTATTTGACCAAAGAAATAGACTAACGTTGGAATTAACTTTCTATGTAGTTATCATTTGTTTACAATTTTTTTTATTTTAATGTAGCTAACATGTTAGCAGAAGTTTTATCCCCTTTCAAAGAATCACATGAAAATATAGAATCAAAATTTAAATTTCATTTGTTCTAGGTGAAAGGTCACACTTTTTAGGTGAAAAGGTACTTCTCAATTCAGTACGGGATTTGCACTTCCAGGCATGCAAATCCACCCCTGATAATGGGTGCTGAAGAGACTAGAAATATATCAACACATTTATGCTTTCTATATTTTGTGTTGTCCATGAGCACATAATCGTATCTGGTGTGCTCTGCTTTACCCATCTATTTCCATCCCATTCAGTGGTACTTCTTTTAGATACAATGAGGGATGACAAGGAAATCTGAGGGCATGGAGACGGAAAGGAAATGGGATAGTGCTATCAGTCAGCCAAAAGTAAAAAGGTACCTCACAATTTAGAGAGTGAGGTTTATCTGTAAGAGTGATGACGATCAACGTGTACTTACTTAGGAAGCAAGCCATCAATCAGTGGCTAAAGAGGAACACAAGGGTCACTCATATTTGGAGAAGGAGAATGGTGAAGAGAAAGTGAGTTACATCAGTAAATAGAAAGACACAGGTATAGTTGTCCTGAGACCAGCATGGGCGCCCATGTAAACTTTTGCATTTCCCTTCGATTCTTCCCAAAGGGATGCTGTATTGATTGGCTTTTCTTTTGTTGTTGTCGTTAGCTTCATAAAAAAAACTTTTTATTGATTCTGTGCGAATTTCACATCATGCACCCCTGTTCCTTTGTATTTGCCCTCTACCTCTCTGCAAGGTCTCCACCAAAATAAAATAGAATTAAAAAAATATCTTGTCCTAGAAACTATAGTGTGTTATAGTGTGCCACATAGTATACACTTTTGTTACATCTTTCAAGGCAAATATTCATTGGTCTGGTTCACGGCACCTGGCTTCTATTATACTAGCAAT
Organism: Rhabdomys pumilio; assembly: GCA_030674055.1. NCBI lineage: Eukaryota > Metazoa > Chordata > Mammalia > Rodentia > Muridae > Rhabdomys > Rhabdomys pumilio. The sequence goes on from JANHMN010000012.1 coordinate 33,935,318, forward strand.
ACTGGATCCTCACCGGGACTCCTTTCATACATCCTGTTGTTGCCTTATGTCATGGAAGTCCTGCAGCTTTCTATCTGTAGGACCAGCCTTTTACACATTTCAAATCACAGATGGGCTCTTGTTGGGGTGGACCCCTGGATCTGGGCCTGTTAAGTAACTGAGTTGGTCAGTTCACCAGGTCTCCTGTGCCTGCATTACTAGGGTAAGCTCTTAAGTACCACCCCTGCTATCTCACCCAATGCCATAGCCAGCAAAAGACAAAGTCCTTTCTCCTATTCTCATGCCCTCAGACCCATGCCTTCAGTACCAGGGGCAGCTCTAATGTGCTGCCCAGAAAAGGTGTATCTGGTGAGAGGCAGGGCCAGATCTACATTCTCATGACCTAAGAGTCAACCCACCCATGTGTTGCAGGTGACAAGGAGTAAGGTGGAAGGGGAGGGCAACACCCTCTTGCCCCTGCACTCATGAAGTTGGGTTCACTTCACTTGCTCCTATGCAAACAGTGTTGGCTCTACTGTGCTACCCAGTCAAGGTACAGGAACTGCTATCGTGAGTGCTGCAACTGCTGAAGGGCAGAGCCAGCTCCCCTGTTCTCATGACATTGGTGCCAGCTCACCCACCTGCTGAAAGTGGTGTGAGGTGAGAGTGGGAAGATCTCTCTCTCCCTCTCTCTCTCTCTCTCTCTCTCTCTCTCTCTCTCTCTCTCTCTTTTTCTCTCCCCCTTACCCATGCCATTTCAAGCAGATTATGGGCGAGGTCAGTTCTTCTGAACTCATACTCTTTGGGCTGGCTCACTTACTTTCCCACCATAAGGGTCTCCTCTACTATGCTTCCTAGGCAAGGGTTGGGGCCAGTTCAGCACAACTCAGGCAGCCATCTAAACTAGGGCATCTTCATGGCCTTTCTTGGTAACATGGTCTTGGGACATAAACACAGACCTAGGTTGCCATAGGATTACAGAGTCAGACATGGCCCTTGGGAGCAGCATGAGCCCACATGTACCAATGGCCTCATGGGGTACCACAGGTCTCTCAGATCAGCATGTTTCCTCAGCAGCAGCAAGATGGTTTCCAGTGGCATCCCAGATTATGGACATCCACTTGGCCTTTGGTGGTAAACTGAGCCACAGACATCAACACAAACCCCAGCTGCAGCAGGATCTTGAATCAGATATAGCCATTGGCAGAAGCCTGGGCAAGTACCTTAGCATGGCCTTCTCATATCTGCCCATTCCCCACCATTGTCAAGTCTCTGGTTCCATGTTTCTCCACAGCGTATAAACCTCTCTTAGCTTTGCTTTCTCTTTCATCTCTCCACCAAGTACTCCATCTTTCCAATCTCTCCATCACACATTTACCCATTGTAGTGGCACCTGCAGCAGACACCTGGGTGACTTTCATTCAGCCTCCGTGGGCTAGCATAGCCCTAGCTTCATTTATTGTTGATTGGTTTGTTGTTGTGACAAGTACTGGGTAAAACAACTTACAAGGAAGAACAACTTAGTTTAGATCCATTTCAAAAGTGTCAGTCCATAGTTAGCACCATTGCTTTGGCTTTGGGTACAGTAGAATATGATGAGATGGTAGTTGTACGTGGTATAGGAGGCTGATCACTTTGCTATGGCTAAAAATGGTCATCAGGAAGGAAAAATAAGGAAGAAGATACACTTTCAAAGACACATCCCTAAATGCCCCGTTATCTGCTTTCTCCACCTAGGCCACTTCCTAATAACCCATTTATCTATAGGTTTATCAATGGAATAATCTTCTGATGTATTTTGCACACTCAGGACCCAACTATTACTCAACAATCCTGCCAGAAGAGTCCAAGATTTCAACACATGAACGTAGAAACATGTCATGTCCAGCATGTTATAATTGCCCATCATCAGCACCCTGGAGATATCCTAGTTATACTGTCCTTCAATTAGTCAGCTTCCATTGAATCTCCTACTTTCCATAAAGATGCAGGATGAGGCAATCATGGCTGAAAAGGGGGTGGGGAGTTATAAGATATGGCCGGGCATTTGCTAACTATATAACTGTAGGTAAATCCTGACTTCCTTTTAATTTCACTCTCTTTTCATCTTCAAATAAAGCTAGATACCTCTGTGGAGGACAAAGAAATACTGTAAGTGACAAATGGAAGGCAGTAAGCTAGGCGTCCAGCATTACATTGCCCTCTACTTTAATATTTATGCTTCTACTACCAAGTTTGGATTCATGTTAGGGTTAAAGTGTTTAGATAGCTTGCATGAGGTCATTTAGGAGACAAATCAGCAATTGAAAACTTTCTTTGTCCATTCTAGATACAGTTTGATCCAAGCAGCCTCAATAAAAATGGCGGCCTTTTCATGCTAGAAAGAGTGATGCCATCTAAGAGCATCCTGGCTGCCTCAGGGAAGGAGATAACCCATTCCAGAGGACTGTATGCAGGACTCCAGCGATGCTGTAGCTTTCCAGCTGCCTTCTGAAGTCTGTCTAAAGCAGAGCAGTAAGGCAAAATATTGGTTGAAAAATCACAGCAGGCAGAGCATCAACCGTTTTCTTTGGAGCTTCAGAAGCCTCACATTCTCCATTTAGCTTCTAATTCATTATTAAAAGCAAATAAGTGTGCTGACCATTCTGAGCATACTCTCTCAAGCAGCAAATGAGTATGGGTTATCCATCCTCCTCACACGATGCCACGCAGACACCAGACCTGTTTCTTATTTAAGTTATGTTAGCTCACTTACAGCTGCTCTCCAGCCTCCCCTACAGTGGGGCAGATGTTCCAGTACTCAACAGCAGCTTTGAGAAGCAGGAGGGAGGACAGATTGTGCGCATGTTCAGTCTACTCAGGTACCACACTGCCTCCATCTGCAAGAGAGTGGTTTGGAAAGGATTTTCAATAGGTTTTATAAAGACCTGGAAAAGCCAGGATAATGCACTTAGAGTTTTTTTCTCCCACCTTAAGTCAATTAAATGAACCATGATAAGATAGGTCTTTTATCTTACTTTATTAAAAATTAATTAAAATATAATTACATAACTTCCTCCTCCCCTGTTCTTTCTCCAACTCTGCCCATGATCCCTCCCTTCTCAAACTGATGGCATTATCATTTTACACACACACACACACACACAAACACACACACACACACACTACATGCATATGCACACAAATACACACATAGAGATATGTATAATATACTTTGCTGAGTCCATTTAGTGTGATTTGTGTATATATGATTTCAGAGCTGACCACTTTGTATTGGATAACCAATTAGTTGGAATATCCCTATGAGAGGCTAATTATCTTCTCTCAGGACTCATTAATGCCTGTAGTTAGTTCTTTTTCTAGAGGTGAGACCCCATGAGATTTCTTCCTTCCTAGTTAGCATGTCCATTGGCATTATCATTTTTAGCTCCTATTTAGGCACTTTAGATATCTATTATTGAGATATCGTGGGTACAGCATCCCTGACACTTCTAACAAAAAACTTCTCACAGCAGACTTCCTGGTCCTCTGGCTCTTAGAATCTGTTCTACTCTCTTTTCCTAGTGTTCCTTGAGCTTTAGAGGCAGGAAATGTATCTATTGGGGCTGGGCTTCACATGAATTCTTGATCTCTGCACTATGACCTGTTGCAGTTTTCTGCAATGGTCTTCATTTGGTGAAAAGAAAAGCTTCTTTGATGAGGTGGGTTTTTGAACTCTATCCTGTATCTCTGTAGCAAGAACTTTACAAAAATGAGAAAATGCAGGCCAAGGAGATTATGTCTCAGTAAGCATTCATAGGAATAATACCGTGTTAGACATACCCAGATATTTACACACACACACACACACACACACACACACACACACACACACACACATAAAAATATCTTTTCTCTACCTCATTATTTTCTTTTTCTCTTTGTTTTGTCTCTAACATCATAAACTGTGACTTTCTCTGGAGAGTCTATTTCTATTCAGCCCAGCTTCATAGGTCAACAACAAACAAACAAACAAAAAACCCAACAATTTCATCCAATTCTAGCTTTGCCAGCCAATGAGTTTCTTGGCATTTCTTATATTAGCATTAGTATAGAGTATATTACATGAGTATGGGGGGCTGCAAAACCACTACATTAATTCAGCATGCATGATAAATCATGAAAGCTGCATTGCCAGAGTCCTCTGCTTTACATGTAAACAGTTTCCCTACTAAAAACTCTCCAACTCTTCTCAATTGTCTATGCCCACTGTTCTCTAGAATGTCTCAAGACCACAGCTAGGGCAGGATTATAAGTAGATAATAGTCAGTGGCTAGAATCTCAGGTGAAAATGTCCAGGGACTCCTTTTCATGAGACAATGTTATTAGTGCTGATATTAGGAAGGTCTCACATGTGTATTCACAATGAATGATCTCAAGAGAGCAATGGGTGTATTGTTCTTGGATGTCAGAATTCCATAAGACCCTTGATTTCAACACTATAATTGACATCATGTAAAGAGCCAGACTCTGGATCAATTGAAATTCTGAACAGTTGTTTCATTGGCTAGCCTTCTTCCTTTTGTGCTTAGCTCCCCAAGGGCAGAATTACCACTGACCATGATGTATCAGATTACACATGTATCAGAAAAATATATATATCTTCAGTGGCTATATCCAACAAGCTTTTGAAAATAAATGGAGTGGAGTCAGTTAAGATGCTTGTATGCCCTTTGTCGGTGCATTTGTTTCAGATCTGATTATGTCTCGGGCAGAGGCCGCCTATGGATTGAACCACCAACCAAAGAGTACACACAGATGGGCCCATACTTCTAGTTACATATGTAGCACAGTATGGCCTTATCTGGAATCAATGGGAGAGGAAGCCCTTGATCCTGTGGAGGCTTGATGTCCCAGCATAGGGGGATATTAGTGTGGTGAGGCAGGAGTGGGTAGGTGGGTGAGAAAGCACCCTCTTAGAGGCAAAGGGGGGGGTGGGAGAGGATGGGATGGGGGGTTGAGGAAGAAAACACGGAAAGGGGACAACATTTGAAATGGAAATAAATAAAATAACCATTTTTAATAAAAGAAAGAAGATATTCTAGAGTTGTCAGATGAATAGTTAACAAGTGTTTTCTCTAATTCTCTGGTTGTCTTTACATTCGGCTGATTATTTTCTCAGCTCTGCTGAGGCTACCAGGTTTGAGGTCATTTATAAGCAATCGAAATAGATTGCCTGCATCTCTCGAGGTTCTAGGTCAAGACACAAGCAGATGAATTATCTGGTAAAAGCCAGATGACACCCTTACTGTGTCTTCATGTGACAAGATGAGCATGGGAGTTTCCTTTCAACTTTCTCTATCTTTAAAAAGACATATTTTCATTCATGTGTAGGCATCGGTGTGAGTGTATGCCACAAGTACACATCTGCCCTCAGAGAACAGAAGAAGGTGTTGCATGACCTGGGGGAAGAGTTGTATCTATAAGATGTCGTATGTCATTGCTGAGAACTAAAGCCAGGCATCCTGGAAGAGAAACAAATGCTGTGAAGCACTGACTCCTCTCTCCTGCCCAATGTTTTGATTCTTGTCTAAAGGCCATAATCTCATTCATGAGGGGAAAAATCTCATTCCTTGATCACTTCCTGCAGCCTTGTCTTCTAAAAATATTACATTAGATATTGACTTCCCATATACATGTAGGAGAACTTCAATATTAAGTCTATAGCACTGGCCAAGATTGAACTGCAATGAGATTATATACACTCATGTTCAAGAACAAGTGCTACAGGTCACCAAATAGGTTTGGGGCCCAAGTTTATACAGTGACTTGTAGCAATAGAGTTCAACAATATTTCTGACAGCATACTAGTATTGATTGAAATTTGCAACAAATTTATATGCATATATTTAATTTACATAACTATCTGTGAAAGCCCCATAAGTGCATTAAAAGATCTCTAACATTTTCTTTATAGTTGAGATGTTTAGAGAATCAGCTTTAAATGGTTTTGTAAGAGTTGATATACTCAGTTTTAAGAATAAAATGATAAGGAAGTTTGCATCTCAATCTACCTAGGGTAAAGGGAAGAAGTTTTGGGATGGGGTTCAATCATCATATGATTTGAAGTTTTCCTAACTGCTTGTCATACAGAATTCCTCTCCTTGCTCCGCATGTCACTGTAGCAAGAGACTCGAGGGAGATCATCAGCTTCTCTAGAGTAAGTGTCTAATTGGACCCACAGTGATCTAGAAAAGTTCAAGTTCAGCATTTCTCAACCTGTGTGTCACAACTCCTTTGGAGGTGTCATATCGGATATCCTCATTAACAGGTATTTCCATTATGATTCACAACCATAGAGAAAAATGACAGTTATGAAGTAATGATGAAATAATTTTATGGTTGGGGTCACCACAACATAATGAATTGTGTATTAAAGGGTTGCAGCATCAGGAATGTTGAGAACCACTGTCCTGGATCATATTTCATCGATTACTTTGGGCCTATGGAAAGGCATCATATCACAATGGCGAAATATACAAAGCAAACCACTGATCCCATGTCTAGGAAGCAAAACAGAAAGGAGGTGCTGACTGCCCCTCAATCTCCTTCAAGGACATACCCTCAATGACTTCAATGACCTAAGATGTTACAACTACACCCCATCTTATCAATGGCTCCACTCTCCCTTCTTAACACAGCCTTAAGGACTAAAGTTGTGACACATGGGCCTTATAGGTAGAGTTAAATCAAAACTGTACCACTCCATATTTCCTTTAAGCTACTTTCAATGTTTATTTAAAGCAGAATGTGATTTCTTTTCCCTGGCATAAAGAGCCAGTTGACAGTGGACATCCAGCAGTGGGTTTGAGGAGAGCAGAGAGCATGCTGTATTGCCTCTCCCACTTCTGCTCCGTTGCATAGATCTGTTCTCTCATCCTGTGTGAGCAAATAAGTGGGTATTTTCTGTGCCTGTTAGCTCATGCATGAAGAACTCACTATGTTCGATGCTAACATCTAGGAATTCAGCACAAATATGTGTATGAAGGTTAAACCAGGTGACATAAAAATTCCAAATGCATTTTAAGAAATCTTCAGTTAAAATGTGATTTTTACAAGAGAAGAAACCAGGGTGCTAAAATTAGGGGATGTTGAAATTGGGGGATACTGAAATTAGGGCTCCTACATGTAGGTATTGGCACCATAATGAGGTGGGGGATCCCAAGGGAAGCATGGACCCTATATTCTTTAACCATCAATGGTGAGGACACAAAAAGTACACTTTGGCTGGGATAATTGTCATCACTGCATTTTTGTCTCCTTCTAACTGATGCAGAGTGAAATGCATTTACTGCCTATAATTATTTAATTACCCTTGTCTGTTCTTGTCAACAAAGTAAAAGTCAAGTCATTTGTGGCACAAATATAGTTAATGAGATAAGCAGGAAATTAGGAACTCTACAAAGCCATTCACATTTACCGTAATGAATCCTGCTGATTAAAAAGCCCTAACAGACTTGTTAGCATCTTCTTTATGGTGCCTGCCCCTAGAATTTATCTTAGACTTTCTCTTCTGTCTTCTGCTGATAAAGTAAACCTGGGGATGTGTCTGTGAGCGTACAGAAAAGGGTTTTACAGTTGTGAAGTGCTCCTGCTGTAAGAATCTCAGTGTATGGCCCATACATTAATTGTGTAAGTTGCTGAATCAGGCTTTAAAGAAGGAAAGAATTAGGTAAGAATTTACCCACAAAATCCCTTCCAGTGCTCTTCTGGAAAGCACTTATAGACATCATTTCTCTACCCTTAAATGATCTCACTTTCTCTCCTTGGCTTCTCAAAAGCTCGGAAAAAAAAAAATCCTCACTTCTAAAGAAATCCATGGCTTTCCTGTGATTGAACACCCCTCAAGACCACCCTTCTCTGGTGTCTTGGATCAGTTTTTCCTCTGGCTGCTTTCTCTTGATATAAACATATACAAACTTATTCCTAAACAAACTCACTTGAGTTAAATGATACTGTCTCATCTTACAAGGTAGCTATGAAACCCCAATCAGATTCAAGGTAGTACAGGAATGAATGGTCTGAAGCCATGGGCTATCTAAGTCTCCTGGAATATAGTCACCTGGAAGTCTGGGAGACATCTAGGGCAAGTGCCAGTGCAACACAGCCATGAGCACCATCACTGCATTGTAAGAAGATGCTGTAGCACAAAAACTCAAACTGTAACACTTGTACCTGAAGTAATGTGCAGCTACTGCTGCCCATACAGTATTACCCTAAGCAACTGCATAGCCAAGGGGCAGCAATTTCAATTCTCTTCAGAAGATCAGACTGGAGAAGTTGGGTACCAGCATGACTGACTGACTGGTTGGTTGGCACTGAACATTTACCTTATATGTCAATGAAAAGGCATTCTTGGACAAGCAGGAACTGCTGGTTACACTCGCAGTGATGTTGAGGACACTGGTGTGTGCTTTATTTACTCTGCCAGACACTGAGATTTTCAGATCCTAAGTAACTTCGTATGGTAAGAGAGAGTAATATTGACTTTACAAGGTAGTCGTTACGCAGAATTGACAGCAGCTATTCTATTAAATAGACAGAATATGTATTCAAGTGCTGGTGAGAGTTGATGTTTTGATGTTGTAGTCTTGAGTCAAGGTACTCTGGAAGTACACTTTTTTTTTTTAAATTGAAATGTCATACAATATATTCTGATCATGGTTTTCTCTTCACTATGTTCTCCCAGAAAAATTAAGTATATCAAATTGCTCAGGAAGATTTCCCAGAACATCTGACTTTTATGACTTCTTTCTCTCTTTAGATTTTTTGTGGAATCTTAAACTTTTCCCTTAAGTTCTTCCACAGGTTAGATGAGGCCCCCAACACACTATGTAGAGTAATCTGTTTTACTCAAAGTCTACTCATTCATATGTTAAGTACATCAAAAAATAACTTATGGTGACATCTTATATTCAGTCAAATCTTGGGCTCCATCCCCTGGGCAATTTAATGACACAGTCAAAAGTGATGTATACAACTACTGTTCATGGTGTAGTTTATAGGACATGTCCAGCAAGTGTTAATATTTCCTGACTTTATTTTTAAAGTATGTATACATCTCTTTTATGACAGCCATACACTTACTTGAAAAAAAAACCAAACCTCAAAATCATGAAGCAAAAACGATGTAGAGTGATATTTCACAGGAAAAATGCCTTTAATGCTTATTTGATATACCAGATGCTTATGCAAACTGGATACATTATTGAGAGATGAATTTAATAAAAAGAAATTGGCTAAACACTCATTAAAATAATACAATACAAAATAATTCAGGGCACTATGTTTCAAAGAAGGCTGAGTCTACCATTTTGAACATCCCCAAACCCAGTGAAAAAACCTCTATGGAAATGCATATAGCCCAGTGTAGCAAATCTTAAAAAAGTGTAAGAGCAGACAACACACAAATGGTGTGGAGTGGAAAACTAAGAGCTCAGAAAGATTTCCCAGAACACTTGACTTTTATGCTGGCAGACAGTCCTTCCAAAGGAAATTAAGCACAGACCATTGCACTGCCCAATGCAGCAAGATAATACAGAACATTGTTGTAGTGTAGTGATTGTTAGACCTTCCAAGGACCAAAGGGCAGAGTAAACAGAATGTTAGCTTCCAAAACCTCTTGGGTCCTCCTTGCTTATCTACCTAGGTTCTTATAGGGCATGCCTCTGCCTCTCTTACCATGACCTTCTTTGGTGTCCTACATAATGGAGACCTTCAAGCACTCCAGTAATTGGTTGTAAGACCTCCTGAATGCCATAGATCTATCCAGAATTTCTATTTAGTCAAACACATGTATGCTTCTAGACTCAGAATGTCAGAATGTCCCCTGCTCCCTCTTCTATTCTTTGAAAGAGTTATTTTCTACCCTAAGCCACTATATGACCCAAGGCATAATTATGTAGTGACAACGTATAATATAATTGTTCATGCCTGTCTGTCTCTTAGTCCTATAAAACTGGGGCTAGGGTTAGGGTTTATGCACACTTGCATCATGGGATCTTGTCTGACAGTCTTCACTTTCTAGAAGCTTGGTATGGACCTATGGAATTAACACATTGCAAATGGAAACCCAGAGCTGAGGATACAGCTATTGTTGAGCAGAAGCAAATGTCTTGTGAGTTAAATATCTGTGACTGTCTTAGAATTAGTGCTTTTTCATGCTGTCACTGTCATAACTGGTAATGATGCTGAAAAAGACAAATGTGTTGAGATATTTTTCTAGTGATTCTGAAATGAATTTCTTGTTTCCTATTATGCAAATGCAGAAAGTTGAATCCTGAACAGCAGCCCGTTGCCTTTTGGGTTAATGAAAATAAACCCCAGGTAGAGCTTAACTGTTTTTGCAAATTGATGTTCCAACAAGTACAGAAATAATATAACTGGGGGAAAATCAAGATTGTAGTTTAAAATTTTCTCCTTTTATTTAAAAAAATACTATTTTTCTTCGCAATTTTCCTTTATTTTTTGGAGTAGAGTTGCTTTAAGCTCACTTTTTAAAATTATTCTAACACAACCACCACCACTACCATCACCACCGCATCATCTGCCAAAAAGAAATAGTGTTTAGTTTATTGATTGCCTGTATGTTTTATATTTTTCTTGACAGGGTTTTGCTAACATCTTTGTCATCCTCTCTCTCTCTCTCTCTCTCTCTCTCTCTCTCTCTCTCTCTCTTTCTCTCTCTCTCTCAGTTTGGTTTTTGTCTTTTATCATGCATTGGAAATTTAGTCTGACAACTTATTTTGTATATACAGACAAGCGCATAAGTTGCATTCGTAAGGTTAATGAATTAAGGAGAAAAGCACATGCATATATCCACCTATGGAGCAGGAAATAAAGCAAGCCATCATCAGCCTAGAGAGGTCCTGTGTTCCAGTCCAGTTACATTTTGCTACTGCAAGAAAGTTACCACCTTATCAATATCAGCAACACAGACCCACAGTGATGATGTTTGCAGAAAAGACTGACCAATCAGAGAGTACTTACTAATTTAAGTAGGTTTTCCATATCTGTTATTATATTATTATTTAAACCCAATTCTCTCTATGTATATATACATATATATGTACATAAAATACTTTTATTGATGTATAATATGCCTTACAATAATAAACATGACTAGCCTTATACATCCATGGTTTTCCCATCTATGGGTTCACTCAATTTGAACTAAAAAGACTTGAAAGATTTTACATCTGCCTTGATCATATGCAAACATTTTTCACACACAGTGCATCAGAACAAATATTTGCATTGTATTGGGACATGTAAGTTATCTAGCCTATGACATGGTGACACAGTATTCAGCTGAGTTTTTGCCTAGAAGCAGCGGTGTTGAGTCATAGTTTATGTCTGCATACAAATAATTTTCCTGAGCAAACTACAAATTGTGATGGTTTCACATCCTTAACAGTATTGCTATACTTAGATTTAATGATGCTATTCTTCCTGATGTGGGGGGGGGGGTTGATATATCCTTTGTTTTGTATATGCAGGTAGCTGATGAATCATATATCCTTTGTTTTGTATATGCAGGTAGCTGATGAATCATTTATTGAGCACTTTGATGCTTAATGTCTTTTCTTTGAAGCACTTTCAGGTGCACCAACACTTATATTAGATTGTTTGTCTTTTATTTGTCAATTTGCAAGCCGCGTCTATATATTTTGAATCGGGTTTCTCTCACCCAGATGCCTTGCGAATACTTTCTCTCTATTAATGATTTTTCTTTTTGTTTTCACATGGTGTTTATTGACATAAACCAGCGCTCTTAACTTTAATGAGTCTGTAGTTTAGTCTCCTGTGAAAGTGCTGACTTTCACATTCTCTTCAAGAGTTCTTTTCCTAGTCCAGCTTTACTAAATGACTCTGTGTTTTATGTGAAGTATGTTATTTTACCTTGCATGACTCTCATATAGATTTGTAATTTATTTGGACTGAATTTTCATAGAGTCCTAGCGAGGTGCCAGGTTTTTAAAATTTATTTTGTTTTCATACAAATATTGAATTGATCATTGATTAGACAGACTGTCCTTTTTGATATTTGATATTCATTTAATGAATACTTTGGAAAGTAAATATTTTTAAAAAGTAAAAAAATCATACACTTGAACTTGCTGAAACTGCGCTGCCTTTTCATTAATATCCTCTCCCGGGCTCTCTTCAGGGACTGCAGCCCTGCTGCAGAGTGCCACACCTCAGCTGCTCCCCATTACACCTTCATGCCTTCAAAACCAGTACTACCATCTGCTAATTCTCCCTCTGCCATATTCACCTGCCAATACCAGGTACAACCTTGGCCCCTTCTAGAGCCACCTTTCTGTGTGGTCACCTCAAGAAAACACCTCCAAGAAAATTTCACTTCAATGATGCTGGTCTGAATCACAGCTGATTCTTCAGCCTCAGCTGACCAGCAGCATCCATTGTCCCAGCAAAGCAAAGGTTTCTCAACCATCCCTTTAAATGCAGCTGACCAGATACCATGGATTCTTCAGACAAAATGGCCTGGAGGTATGTTTTCTTCCCTCTGAAACATTACCAGTCAGGCCTTCTTCATCTGTACTGTTCTCAATATTCTTATCTTTGATGCCCCTACACAGTAGCTGACAGTACTGCCAACACCAATGGCTTTTCTAGCCCTACGTTTCTAAGTTCTTCCATAGTCCTCCCCAGAACAACATAGTCAGGTCTGGCACAGCAATATCTCATTAACCTGGTACCAGCATCTGTCCTAATTAGGGTTTCCATTATTGTGATGAAGCACCGTGATTAAAGCAACCTGGAGAAGAAAGGGTTTATAAGGCTTATGCTTCGTTATCATTGTTCATCTATTAAAAAAATCAGGACAGGAACTCAAACAGGAAGGAACTTGGAGATAGGAGCTGATGCAGCGGCCATGAAGGGGCACTGCTTACTGGCTTCCTCAGTCTGCTTCTTACAGAAACCACCAGCCCAGGGATGGCATAATCCACAATGGGTTGGGCCCTCTCCTATCAATCACTAGTTAAAAACATGTCCCACAGGCTTGTCTATAAGCCAATTTTATGGGGACATTTCCTTAATTGAGGTTTCCTACACTCAGATATCTCTAGCCTGTGTCATTTTGACATAAAACTAGCCAGAACATATGCTATATAGTTAATTCCACATTTCTTATGTATTCTACATGGTATATTTAAATTTTAAACTATAGTTATTTAGAGTGAAAACCACAGACTCTTCTCAGATCAGCCCTCCTTCCCTACTCCTCAAATCTACGGGGTTTTTTTTAAAATAAATCTTTAAGACCAATTTGCACTGCCCAATATTTATAGAAATGTGAGCTTTCACTGCACCATGGTCACATTAGTCTAAAGATATACCAGTCAATGCTGTTATGACAAACTGACTCTTCCTTTCCCAGTACCTAACAATGGTCAATAGTTCCACAGCCAGGCATAGGAATATACCAAGTTCCAGTTCCCCTGTCCATGCTGGAATTTGCTCCGACTTAGGCCACTGATGTAATTGAGAAATGTTATTATCCTTTCAAACTCATTTCATGATAGTTAGAGATCTATTTCAGTTGTCAATCCTCTTGGTTTAATTGTGGTACATCATATATGTCTAGCATTTTATCTATTTCTTTTAAAATTTACCATTTCTTCTATTGTTTTTAATATATCACCTGGCCCCAGTTAGCATAGCCTGTATGTGTATGGGTATAGAACTGAGCACTGAAATGTGAGGAGCATACCAATAACAGCTGGGGGAACCATTATCCCTCAAAAATGTGAGGTAATGCCAATGAAGTTGGGTTTTTCAGCTGCATATTTTTAGTATGGATGGAAGTTCTGGAAGGAGCTGGTCTGGGGAATGAGGGATGGATTTGATCAAACACATTGTACTTACATATAACTTCTCAGAGAATTCAAAGAAATCAGCATTCAAAAATTCCAGTTTCTTCTTTGCCAGCTCTTGGGACTCTTTTCCTCCTATTGGGTTGACTGCTTCAGCCTTGGTGTGAAGATTTGTGTCGAGTCTTATTGTATCTTGTGTTGTGTTTGGTTGGTATCCCTAAGAGGTCTACTTGGGTGAAATTGCGAGGAGTGGAGGGAGGAGAAGTTGAGATCAGGATGTATTATAAGAGAGAGGAATAAAAAGAAAACTGAAAATTCAATTTATTGAAATGCTGGTTTTCAAAATTTGAATGATCTTCTGAATTCCATTGGTTTCTGTGGTAATGTCTCCTTTTCTGCCATAATTTTATTAAATTGGCTATTTTCTCTCTTAGTTTAACTAAGGTTGGTTAATTTTGTTTATCTTTTTTAGGAACTACTCTGTTCTATAAATACTCTACATTGTTATTTTCATTTCCCTTTCATTGATTTCCTAATTTGATTTCCTCTTTATTTTATTCTTTTTTATATGCAGTTTGGGGGACTGGATTTATTTTATCCAGGGTTTTCAGATGTATCATTAAATTATTTACCTAAGATCTTTTCAATTTTTTGCCTTAGGTATAATACCTTTACTTTCAAAGAATATATAAATAGAGAAACAAATTGACACTAAAAGTGTTTATACTTTAATATACCAAAATATAGTGTGAAAAATGCAGGAAAATGCCCTATGGACTTGACAATCAAGACTATATTAACACTTGGTTTTGTTTAACTTTTTTCTTTTTATTGAAATTAATTTGTTGGTGTACAATATATTCTGATTATGGTTTCTCCTCCCTCTACTACTCCCAGTTCTTCCCGCCTCCCATCCCATCTGATCCATCACTTTCCGTTTTTCCTAAGCAAGGAGAGGAAAGCATCTAAGGGATAAGTAAAGTAAGATAAAACAAAAACAAATAAATCAGAATAGGAAAAAACAAATAAACAGAAAGAAAACTAAAAAGAAACAAATATAGATACATTCATATGCACACTCAGAAATCTCACAAAACACAAAACCAAAAACCATAATATATGCAAAGGAACTTTATGTTAAAAACAAAAATAAAATAACAGATAAATAATAAATAAGATAACAAAAAACAAAAGTCCTGACAAGACATTATGAGACAGGAAACTACAAAGATGTATTTGATCTTAGTGCCTGTGCTAATAGTGTCCTATTCAGGAAGTCTTTTCCTGTGCCAGTGACTTCTAGAGTATTTCCCATTCTCTCTTCTATAAGCTTCAGTGTATATGGTCTTATGTTGTGGTCAGTGATGCATTTGTAGTCAAAATTTTTGCAGAGTGATATGAATAAATTTATTTCCATTCTTCTGCCTGCAACCATGCATTTTGACTAACATTTTGTTGAGTGTGCTTTCTTATTTTACAGTGTGTCTTTCTTATTTCTTTTCAAATATCGGGTGTTTATGTATATGTATTTATGTCTAGGTCTTGAGTTGTATTTGATTGATTTATGTGTCTGATTGCTATTTTCATTAACTCTGTAGTAAATCTTGAAATTAGGAATAGTGATACCTCCCACAATTATTGTGGGAAGGATTGCCATTTTACTATATTAACTGTACTGATCAATGAGAATGGGAGATTGTTCCATCTTTTGATATTTCCTTCAATGTCTTAAATCTTTATCATACAGCTCTTTCACTTGCTTGGGTAGAGTTACCCCCAAGACCTTTTGTATTTTCTGGCTTATATCTTTCTTTCTTAGTTGTATTCCCTTGATATACTTCAGCATTCTTATTGCCCTAGCTAAGAAATCAAATACTATATTAAATAGGTATGGAGAGGTTAGAAAACTTTGTATTCTTCCTTATTTTAGTAAAAATGCCATGATTTTCTTTCCATTTGGGATGGTGGTGACTATGAGATTCCTGTAAATTGTCTTCATTACGTTGAGATATATATCTTTTATGTTTTTAATGTTTCCACAAATTTTATCATGAAGAGATTTTGGATTTTGTCAAAGGCCTTTCTGCATCTAATGGGTTGATTTGTAGCCTGTTTACCCTTCAGTTTGTTTATTTGATAAATTATAAATGTTGAACCATTCTTGAATCTCAAGGACAACACATACTTTATTATGGTGGATGTTCTTTTTGATGTATTCTTGGATTCCGTTTGCAGAATGAATGAAATGTTTGCTTCTGTGTTCATAAAGAAAATTGGTCTACAATTCTCTTTCTCTGTTAGGTTCATGTGGTTTAGAGAGGATTGTAGGAGCCAGCAGAGTCAAGCACACCATAAGAACACAGCACACAGAATAAACTTATTAGAGTTAATAGGGTCTCACAGACACTGAAGTGACAAACATGGCTCTGTGCTAAGTCTTCTGCATATGCATTATAGTAGTATAACTTAGTATTCTTGTGAGACTCTTAACAGTGGAAGTGGGGGTATCTTTGACTCTTTTGCCTGCTCTTGGGACCTTTTCCCTCCTACTAGGTTGCCTTGTCCAAACTTAACATGAAGGTTTGTGCCTAGTCTTACTAAAACTTGTTATATCATGTTCTATTAGTATTCTTGGTGGGCTTTCTGGTTTTGTTGTTGCTTAATGTAGACACGTATTGTGCTATTAAATTACCTCTTATTATGTCCTTTATTGTGCCTCATAAGTTTAGTTATTGTACTGGCTGGTTTTGTGTGACAACATGAAACAAGCTGGAGTTATCACAGAGAAAGGAGCCTTTCTTGAGGAAATGCCTCTATTAGATCTAGCTGTAAGGCATTTTCTCAATTAGTGATTAAGGGTAGGAGGGCCCAATGTGAGTGGTGCCATCCCTGGGCTTGTAGTCTTGGGCTCTATAAGAAAGCAAGCTGAGCAAGCCAGGAAATAATATCCCTCCATGGCCTCTGCATCAGCTCCTGCTTCCTGACTTGCTTGAGTTCCAGTCCTGACTTCCTTTGGTGATGAACAGCAATGTAGAAGTGTAAGCTGAATAAACTCTTTCCTCCCAGACTTGCTTCACAGTCATGATGTTTTGTGCAGCAATACAAAACCCTGACTAAGACAGGTATGATGTGTATTTATTTTCATTCAACTCTTAAAATTTTAAATTTCTTTTAAAATTTCTGTCTTGATCAATTTTTAATTCATGAGTGAGTTGTTCAAGTTTCCTGAATTTGTAAGCATTCTGTCATTTCTATTATTTTCAATATCCAGTTCTGCTCCATGGTGGTGAGATAGAACACAGGGTGTTATTTCAATTTTCTTGTATCTCTTGGCCCTTACTTTGTGTCCAAGTATGGTTTAATTTTGAAGAAAGTTTCATGAACTGCAGAGAAGTAAGTATACTTTTCTGTATTTGAATGAAATGTTCTGTAAATGTCTGTTATATCCATTTGATTTATGAAGTCAGCTAGCTTTAGTATTTCTCTGTTTAATGAGGGAATTTAAGTCACCTGTTCTCCATGAGTAATGGTCAATATATAATTTAAACTGTAGTGGTGTTTCTTTTGTGAACTTGGGTGCCTGTATGTTTACAGAATAAATAGTAAGAATTATAAAATACTCTTGATGTATTTTTCCAATGATATGTATTTCATGTCCTTTCATATCTCTTCTGATTAGTTTTGATTTGAAGTCTATTTTGTAAGATATTAAAATGGCTATATTGTCTTGCTTCTTAGATCTGCTTGGTTGGAATCTCCTTTTTTATCCTTTTTACCCTGAAATGATGTCTATCCTTGATGTTAAGATATGTTTCTTGGATGGTTCAAAGGGATGGATCCTGTTTTAAAATCCATTCTCTTAATTGTTGGGCAATTGAGAATGTTCCCTTAATTTTGTGTGGTCTGGGTGTCCATGTTTCCTCTTAAAATTTGCTGGTCTGATATTATTTATTTCTGTGCCTTCTTGGGTATGGTTAACTTCTTCAGATTGAGACTTTCTTTCTGCTGCATTCTGTGGGGCTGGATTTATAGATAGATAGTGTTTAAATTTAGACTTACTATGGAATATCATTTTTCCCCTCCTATTGTGATTGAAAATTTTACTGAATGCTGGAATCTGGGCTGTGATCTTTGATCTTAGAGTTTATAGAACATCTGTCCAGGTCCTTCTGGTCAGGTGTTATACTAATACGTCAGGCTTTATATGTTATTTTGTCTTTCCCCTTGTGCTTTTTTTTATTCTTTCTCTTTTTTGTACATTTAGTGTTTTGATTATTATATGCTGAGAGAAATTCATTTTCTGGTCTGTGAGGAGCGGGTGCGGCAGCTCGGCCAGCTAAAATGGCGCCTGGGCCAAATCTTATGAATGGCGCTGAAGTGCCACTTCTTGGCAGTTTGTGCACCCTGCGTCTTTTCCTGAGTCACAACCGCAGAACTACTGCGCAGACTTGTTGCCACGAGAATCAGGCTGTTTGAGGTGCACCAATGAGGGATGCCCATGAGGCAGGTGCTGATTTGGGACAGGCAGGGGTATAAAAGGACAGCCGTTAAGGAGCTGAGGGAGAGAGGGCTTCCAGAAAGGAGATTGTAAGGGATCCTGAATAAACTGCGTTGAGAACTGTCGTTCCTGTCTGCTGGTCAGATAGAGAAGTGACACTGGTCTAATATATTTGTTGTTCTGCATACATTTTGTACCTTGATATGCATTTCCTTCTTTATTTTAAAGAATTTTTCTTTTTTGAATTTACTAAGAATCTTTTCTTTGCCTTAACCTACATTTCTTTTCCTTCATTTATTCCTATCATTTATGAATTTATTCTTTTCATAATGTCTCAGATTCCATAAATGTTTTGTGCCTATCTATTTCTTCTATTGTTTCTTCACTGTTGGAGATTCTCTCTTCTTTCTCTTGTGTTTTGTTGGTGAGGGTTCCCTCTGAGGCTCCTGTATGAGTTCATAAAATTTTAATTTCCAGTTTTCCCTCAATAAAGTTTTCTTTAGTGATTCTATTTCCACTTTTCATGTCTTAAAACTGTTTTCTTGACTCCATTTTACTGTTTGTGTGTTCACTGATTTCTTAAATGGTTTTGTTAATTTTCTTAAGGAACTCTGACAAGTTCATGAAGGCTATTTTGAAGACCTTGTGTTGTGCTTCAGCTATATTGCTCAAATCCAGTCATATTAGACTGCTGGGCTCTAGTTAAAACATATTGTCCTAGATATAATTGATTATATTTTTACATTTCAGATTGGGCATCTGGGTGTGGGATTATTATAATTCCAGGTACTGATCTCAGGTCTTGCCTTTGCTGAGTGGGTGTTCCCTTCCTTGCTTTCAGTCATCCTTTCTAGTTCTCAAAGTGTGGTTGCTGTGGGTTGTCTTGTAGGACATGCTTCTGAGACACTGCCAGGTGTAGTGTGCTCACTTCTAGTTCCTGGTAGAATATGTTTCTAGGTATTGGGGGCTGACACATAGGAATGGAGATGAGCTAGAATGGGGCATTGATTGGCTTCACTGGAAGAGGGAAAGCATAGTATATCACCAGAATCTCTCTAGTTCCCCTAGGAATGGGGACAAAGAGAGCAGAAAGGGAAGAGAAGCCACAGCAGGCAGTCTACTACAGAACCAGGGATGAAGCTGGGAAAATATATTTGGAAGAAAAGAAGGAAGAGAGAAAATATAAAGATCACCTACCTTCATCACTAGCTTACCTGCTTAACTTGCATATTCAATTTTAATGTGCACACTTATACCCATAAACTTATCCCATGGGTATGGGTATGTTGTGTTTTCATTATCATTTTTCTTCCTTCTAGGAATTTTTAATATCTGTCTTGATTTCGTTAATGACCAATTCATTATTCAATTGTGGGTTTATTACTCTCATGGAGTTTGAACTTTTTCTGTGTTGCTCCTTCTCTTGATTTATAGGTTTCTTTCATTGTTTTCAGGTAGAATGTAAACTTATTTCAATTTTCTTACATGTTTGAAGATGTGCTCTGTGTTCCATCATGTGTTCTATTTTATAATCTTCTGAAAAGAGTGAATATTTGGAATTTGTGTGCTATAATATGTATATTCTGCCAATTCCATTTTATCTATCATGCCATTTAACTATGATGTCTCTTTTTGATATTTATTTTGTCTCCTTATCCATTGGTAGGGTGAGGGTATTGAAGCCATTCACTCCTATTATGTTGAGACAATCTACAACTTCAAATCTTACAATATTTGCTTTAAGAAATTAGGTGCACCAAAGTTCATTGTGTATATGTTTAAAATTGTTATATCTGTCTGTGTGACTGTTCAGCTAATCAATATGAAGCCACCATTTTTATTTATTCTAACCAATGTTTGTTCAAAGCATAATTTGCCAGGTATTAGTATGGTCACATCTACTTTTATTCTAGTTCTGATTGCTTAGAATGCATTTTTTTTCAATCTTTCATCTTACTGCTGAGTCTTTCCAAATAAAGCTTACTTCTTCGGTGTAAGAAGTAGTTGGGACCTAGTTTTAATACAATCTGCTACTTTGTGTAATTTTGGCTGAAGAACTAAAGCATTTGACAAAGTCCAACATCCCTTTATCATGAAAACCTTGAGGGAACTAGGAATGGAAAAGAACAAACCTCAAAATAAATAAAGGATGTTACACACAGAAAATCTATAGCCAACTCTATGTTTAATATGGAAAAACTGAAGCATTTCCTCTAAATATGGGTGGGGAAAAAAAGAGTAAGCACTCTCTCCACTCTCAAGATGGTGCTCAAAGTCTTACCTAGAGCAGTAACACAAGAGAAAGGAATAAAATGATAGAAATTGAAAGGAAAAGGTCTGATGTGTTTCTATTTGCAGATAGCATGATCTTATACTTTAAAAGTTCCCACTAGGATCTTACTAGAAAAGGTTTCTGTTTAATATGTAGAAGTGCATATGATCATCTATAAGGACTGCCAGCTTTTCTATATATCAATAAAAACATGTAGAAAAAATATAAGAAAAACAACTTCATTCTTTCTCACTTTGAAGCAAACCTTGAATAAGTATTTCCATGCAATTGAAAAGCATCTATAATGAATTTTTTTTAAAAAAAGAAACTATAGAAAGAAATTGAAAAATATACTAGAAGATAGTAGGACACTCATGTTTGTGAATCATCACAATTAATATTGTGGAAATTTTCTATACTAAAGCAAACTACAAATTCAATGCAAGTACTTCACCCCAGCAAATTCTAATGTCATTCTTCAAAGAAATTGAAAATAAATCTTAAAATTTATGTGGAAGCACAAAGACCCTGGATAGTCCAAGAAATCCTGAGGAATAAGAAACATGATAAAAGTACCAGTATGCCTGATTTTGATACATTTTACAGAGTCACAGGCATCTGTACTAGCACAGAACCAGGCATTTACAGAATTAGACTGGAAGACACAGATATAAACACACAAGTACAAATAGAGGAGTAGAAGGAACATCTACAGACACATGCTTTTGAGCAAGATGCTTAAAATGCATTACAGAAACCATTATCTACAACAATTGATTTGGAAAAACTGAAAATTCCCATGTAGAAGAATTAAATTAGGTATTCATTTTTCAATTAAAAATGAAATAAAGACCTTTAATATAAGACCTGAAACTAAGAAAATGGTTAGAGTGAAATGTAGAAGAAATGCTTTAAGATAAAGGCATAAGCAAGAACTCTCTGACAAGGACCCTAGAAGTTTAGAAAACAAAACCAAGAACTGATAAATGGAATTGCATGAAACTAAGCTGCTTCTGCAAATTGAAGAATCAGACAGTTTATGAGTGTCAGCTGTATATCACACCTGAAGATCTTAAAAGACTAAAAAGGTAAGAATACAAGCAATCTGACCAATAAATACAATAATAAAATGAACGCATCTATTAAAAGGTGAGATATAGATGCCAGTGGACATGTGAAAGATGTTGAGAATCCTTTACGAGCCCTAAAACAATGAAATTCCATGTCACCTCAGACCGAGTGGATACTTACTATTAAGAAAACTAATGTTGACAAGGAGAGGAAGGAAAAATTCCTTGTAGACTGCTGATTGGAACATAGACTGGCTCAGCCACAGTAGGAGACTGGGTGAAGGATTTTTTAGAAAACTAAAAATAGAACCCACCATTTGAGTGAACTATATCATTCCTGTTACATTCCTGATGGGCTCTAAATCAACATCCCACAGAGAAAGTTGCACATGTGCTTATTGTAGCCCTATTCACAATAGCTAAGTTGTGGAATCAGTCAATAGATGAATGTATAAAGACAATGTGAAATATATGCATGATGAAATTTTTTCCATTTTTCCTTTACTGAAAATATACTTTTCTCATATAATATGTCCTGATTATATTTTCCCCTCTTTCTACTCTTCCCAATTTCTCCACACCTTCCCTCTTTATCTAGATTCACTCCCTTTCTGTCTCTCATTTGGAAAAAATCAAAACACAAGCCGGCAGTGGTGGCACACACCTTTAATCCCAGCACTTGGGAGGCTGAGGCAGGCGGATTTCTGAGTTCGAGGCCAGCCTGGTCTACAGAGTGAGTTCCAGGCCAGCCAGGGCTACACAGAGAAACCCTGTCTCAAAAACAACAACAACAACAAAAACCAAAAACATAATTTCAAGAGATAACTGTGGAACATGACAAAAAAGTAAGAGACCCATGCATTATCATAGTCATGAGTCCCAAGAAAATACCAAGCTAATAGCTATAATAGATAGGCATAGGACTTGGTGTAGATCCATGTAGGCCCTGTGCTTGTATGTTTCAGTCTCTATGAGTTCATATGCACTTTTCTTAGTTGATTCAGCAAGCCTTGTTCTCCTGGTGCCCCCCATCTCTTCTGGCTCTTACAATCTCTCCACTCCTGTTCAACAGGGTTCCCTGTGCTCTGATGGGAGGGATTTGATGGAGACCTTCCATTTAGATTCTCTCTCCACCTAATGTCTGGCTGCAGGTCTCTACATCTGTTCTGATCTGCACCAGAGGAAGCCTCTCTGATGATGATGTACATCTATGAGTATAGCAGAATAGCGTGATGGAATTTTATTCAGCCATGAAGTAAAATAAAATTATACCATTTTCAAGAAAATGGATCTCAGTGGAAGATCAACATATTAAGCTAAATAAGTAAGACTTAAAGAAAAACAGATATCATGTTTTAGCTCAGTTTTTGCTCCTATTTTATATAAATATACAAAATCTGGCCATGGTTATATATTTATATAAATATAAGTAAATATTTATATAAATATCTCCTTGATACCATTATTTTCATATATATATATAAAAAATTGGAATATATATATTTATAAGAAGAGCTTTTTGGAGAGAGCCATTTAAAAATTTTAATTATGTATCCATACATGCTTTTATGTTGAGTACTTGTGCACACTCAGGCCAGAAAACAGTGCTAGTAAATGGAGTTACTTGTAGTGTGTAATTATTAAACAAACAAACAAACAAACAAACAAACAAACAAAAAAAAGATCTATGCTATGTTTGGCTAGGTACTGGCCAAAGCCATGGTCTTCCCACCCCCATGGGGAGCTGCAAGCCTGGTCTTCCCAAGGTCCTGCAGTTAGCTTCTGCCAAACCACGGGTATCTTCTCAGGCCATCCTGAGAAGTCACCCTGCTGACTTTAATCCCCTAGCCCCATAAAATGAAAACTCCAGAGGCTTGTAATTTATCAGCCAGATTTATAACAGTAAGTCTTTAACCCCCAAAATGACCACACAAAGAACTTAAAACTCAATTGATATGGATACAACCTGCACAACTAGACTGGACAGATGTGCCCTACATTATTTAGTTGTCTAAGAAATCCCCAATTACTTATGACTCCAGGTCTGGCCCTTTATTTTGCACTTTTCTAATCCATAGCAGTTTTGATTGTCATGATAACTGTTTTAGGCTAGTTGTGGAAGTGCCTACCTTTAATCCCAGTACATGGGAGGCAGAGGCAGGCAGATCTCTCTTGAGTTGGAGGACACCCAGACCTACATAAACAAGTCCAGGACAACCAGGGCTCTGTTACACAGAGAAACTCTGGAAACAAACAAACAAGTTATCTGTCTTAGTCTTCATTAGGATCACTTTATTTTCTGCAATGAATAGCGAATGCCAAATTTAACATTGTTTTCCTGTTCATTTTTCAGTGCATTTTGTGTTCAGTTTCTCCGCTCCTCTGTCCAAAATTCTCAGAATTCTGCTATACTTTGAAGGAGCAGGTGTTGGAGAAAGACTCATCCAGTGAATTTCTCTTTCTACAAGGGCCTGAGTTCCCTCTCCCAAGGCAGCTTTCTGATGCATCTAAACTAGTTATTTTATAATTCATCCATTTCTTCTTTATGTTCTCAGCATGAGTTTTGGAATCCTACGATCTAGCTCTTCATTACCAAGGGTAAAATGGGCTTGTTTGTTTGAATTTGGCTTCTTGAGTTGAACCAATAATTCACTTAATTCCCAAATTGCTTGTTCTCATAAATAAATTATATTTCTCTTTAAATATCATATTAACTTAATCTCTTAGGTTTTCATTTAGTAGTTTCACATTTCATCCAAAAGAATTAGCAATTTTCATTGTGATATCTTTCCTAATTCATGAGTAGTTAAACAGAAAGCATTAAAAAGATTTAAATACAGTTTTGATTGTTTCTTTTAAAGGATCTTTATTCTTTATGTGTTCTGAAGTATTACAAACTGCTGCCAAAGACTTGCCTCCAGAGGGGTACAAGTAACAATGAATTTTTTTGGAAAGCCATATGGAAGCCTACTACTGTAGAAGCTTCCTAAAATACACATAAACAGAAAGAATTTAAATAGAGTCATCTTAGAGTCGGGGGACATTTTCCTGAGTAGACATCTTTTGCCACTAAGTAAAACAAACATCAAGTACCAGGAATGAGCTGTATCTTTTTGAGTTGTTGGTCAAAGAAGTCCCTTAGGTCCCATTCTCTAGCATCACAGGCTATTGCCAAGGCCACTGCTAACTCTCCACAACCTGATGGGAAGGTTCTACTGGTGAAGACAATGCTTTCTGATAGCAGTTTCTTGTATCATTGTTTGGAGAAATAAAACTAATGCCCTAGCATTCATGGTGCTGGATGGCATTTTCCATGTTATTGTAGAGAAAGGTAATGATCAATGTCCCGGAGCCTCAAACACTTCAACCTATAACAATGACCTACCTGTGAGATATATCCATAGAGTGGAGCATCGCTCAACCCTCATCCAAGAAGATTCTTCTCACAGTACACGGTAATTAACAAAGAGATTTACAACTGGAAGATATATAGAGAGTGAGAGGCTTTGTAGAACTCAGCCCTTTCGGGGATGCCATTATCAAACCCATTCCCAAGGTGCAGAAATTTACAGTAAAGAGAAGATGAAAATGTCTGAACAACCAGAGGTAGTGTATGACTCCAAAGATAAAGTATCTTGCAGACACAGGCTGATAAATAGCATGCCAAAAACTTCACAAGTTAAAAACAAACAAAAATCCTGGTGTGGAGAAGGGAAGTGGAAACAAAGTCTCAGTGCTTACCTAATACTTACTTACTATTGGTACTTGGTAGCAGCTGATAAAGGAGATACCAGTTTTCTCAATTGGCTGTCCTTAAGTATATCAACCACACACCAGAACCCCAGGGCCAGGAAGATTTTGCAAATTCAAAATGAACTCTTTTTTTCCCTCTACTTGCTTTGTTTTGTTAATTTTTATTTGTTTGTTTCATGGCGATTTTTTGAGCTTTCAGGGTTTTTGTTTGTTTGTTTGTTTGTTTGTTTTGTTTTATTTATTTTTGAGAGAAAGAAAAAGAAGAAACCATGAAGTTGGGTAGATAGAAAAATGAAGATCTGGGAGGAGATAAAAAAAATCATGCTAAAAGAAGAATTTGTCCCAGAACTGGTACCCTCTGAGAACATTTTAGAAATTCAGATTCTTCAACATTGGCCCAAATTTGCTGACTCATACACTCAAGGGACTGAGCCCAAGTGTTCTGTGGTTTAATAGGCTCATTAGTGTGTTCTTAAGTCCAATGAGATTGGAGGAAGGAGACTACTGACCTATGAAACATCAATTATTTGAACTTCTGAAGACTGTCCATAGCTAATATATAGCTATTTTGTGAAGTCTATCATATCTAATATAAATCTGTTATTCTCTCTCAGCTGGGTGTAGAATCTTAACAATATGTGAACTTATTCCTTCAACAAATCTCTTTACTTTCTAATCCTCCAATATTTTATTTCTGCCAGGAAAATATTAAAATTACCTTCTTCTTTGTGTATATTTAATTATTTATTCAGGAAATGTTCATTGACAGCCCCTACAAGGCTCCTTTCATGGAAGCATGGGCACTTTTGTTTTTATTATCGCTGCTTATTATGAATTCCTACTTTTCAAATATTGGTATTCTCAGGTATTCATTCTCTTCCCTAGAAATTTGTTTTGAATGCAGTTTTCTGTTCATGGATATGGTTATTCTCTGATGATTTTCATGAGATGGACTTTCCCAGATTCTTGCTGTTGTTCTGAGAGTCTCACTGTTTATTCAGGGTTTTACCCACAAAATAGTCTTTTCTACTGTTTTTTTTTTTTTTTGTCCTTTCTGTGTGCTTTTTTCCCTTTTACTCCTTAAAATAATAATCACTTAATTAATTTTATAATTTTATTTTTTTACAAAATCATTTCACATCTGTAATATTTATTTATTCCACATGTGTACCCTTGGGTTATATGTTCTAATGTGTTTATGTGTTATAGACACATGTATACACACACACATGGCCATGGGACGGCCAGAGATCCATCTCACTTGTCCTTCCTCAAGGACATCTTGCTTGTGGATATTGGGTCTGTTAACTGAGACCTGGAAGTCATTGCTTATCCTAGCATGGCTGGTGAATCTATCTATTTCAGCTTCCTCAGTGCTGGGATTACAGACACATGTTCTGATGCTTGACTCTTTACATGGATGCTTGGTGTAAAACTAATATTCTCATACAAGCATTTTAATGAGCTAGCTCCTACAATTTTTTTGCATTTACATTATTATTTGTATATTAATTCATTCACAGAATCCCTATGATGCCAATTATATTATTTTTGTCGTATTGAAAACTTAATTCTGCAGGTTATATCCAGCTGTGCTTGTTTATTCTTAGCTCTGCTCTTCTCTTGTGTATAACATTAGTAGCTATGCTCAGGCATTCTGCTAATTTCACCATCCAAAGCACTTGGTGACATTCCTCTGATTAACTTCTATACTAACCTAGGCTACGTTGCCCTGCTTTGTATCTCTAGTGTTCATTTTTATGGAATCTGGTGTTCTGAGCATATGATCCAATATATAATTCATTTGATTTTACTCTAATAGTGGCATTTGCATAAAGAATAGAAAACTCAGATATTTGCTGAATCTTTCATTAAAAATACACCCAGAGACAATTTGACACTCAGATAGTGTTTCCTTTTAGTCAAAATCCTGGTCCCTCAGGGTATTGTCATTATAACTCTTCTGTTGAGATAAGCACACTGATAATGTCTATGTCACCAAATGGTTTGGGGATCAACTGCTTTTCATTTCCAATAACTTTTTGACTCTAGACAAAAGGACACAAACCAGAACGTTCCTTATTTATTTATTTATTTATTTATTTATTTATTTATTTATTTATTTATTTTTACTTATTCACTTTACATCTTACTCAGTTCCCCTTCTGGTCACCCCCTCCCACAATCCTTCCCTCTCCCCCTCCCCTTCTCCTCTGGGTAAGTAGGGGGCTCACCTGGATATCCCCTTAACCCTGAGATTTCAAGTCTCTTAAGGCTAGGTGATTCCTTTCCCACTGAGGCTAGACAAGGCAGTCCAGCCAGAACATAGCCCATGTACAGGCAACAGCTTTTGGGATAGCCCCTGCTCCAGTTGTTCAGGGCCAACATGACAGTCAAGCTACATTTCTGCTGCATATGAGTTGGGAGGCCTAGGTCCAGCCAGTGTATGTTCTTTGGTTTGTAGTTCAGATTCTGAGAATCCCCAAGGGTCCAATTTAGTTGACCTTGTTGGTCTTCCTGTTGAGTTCCTATTCACTTCAGGTCCCACAATCCTTCCTCCTATTCTTTCATAAGAATCTTTGAGCTTCATTTACCATTTTTGATGTGGGTATCTGTATCTGTCCGAGTCACCTGCTGGGTGGAGCCTCTAAGAGGACAACATGCTCCTGTCTCACTGAGGACTGTATTCTCAAATTCCATTCACTGGCTTGCAAAATTCATGATGTCTTGGTTTTCAATAGCTGAGTAGTATGCTATTGTGTAGATGTACCACATTCTCTTTATTCATTCTTCAGTTGAGGGACATCTAGATTGTTTCCAGTTTCTGGCTAGCACACATAAAACTTCTATGAACATAGTTGAGCAAGTGTCTTTGTGGCATGTTGGAGCATCTTTTAGGTATATGCCCAGGAATGGTATAGTCTGGGTCTTAAGGTGGAACTATTCCCACTCTTTATTCTTTATTCTGTACTCTCCTTTGCTGTCGTTAACTAGAATAACAGGTCAGACCACAAGGGTTTATTTTAAGTATGAGTCAAGTTGTTTCAAAATCCAAATTTCCTGGTGAATACTTGATAAGTAGCCACTGAATCCAGATGTAGGGCTATCAGAAATGATATCGCAAAGACTGAAAACTCATACTCTGGGTTTAAATAACAAAAGCTTTCTGATAGCTTGTGATTGCTACATTCACGAGTCTATTTTCTTATTTATAAAATAGAAAACCATTAACCAGCATATGGCCAAATAGAGTGTGATTGAAACAATCACCTAACATGGAAAGGCCCAGAGTCTGGAGAGCTGGCTCAGAGATCAAGAGGATAGCAGAGGACCCTGGTTCAATTCCCAGTGCCTACATGACTGCTGACAAGCATCTGTAACTTCAGTTCCAAGGCCTCTGATGCCTATTCTAGCACGCAGGGCACCAGGCTAGCAGATGGTATAGATATACATGCATACAAAATACCCAGACACATAAATAAAAATAAACAAATCTTTAATATACAGCAAAGCCTAAGTCTTCTATCTTCTGTATAGTTTTTATTCAAATATGTCACATACCACTATTTTTTGATATGCATTGACATACACGAGTTTTGTTTTAACTGGTTAGAGCAAAATAAAGGCACCTTTCCATTACACACACACACACACACACACACACACACACACACACACACACTGCTTCTTTCCTTTAAAAATTTTCCTTTCAGCTCTAGGCTCAAGTGGATTAACTACTTCTGAGAATTAGAGACTCAGATGAATCCTCACATAGAATCTCATCACAGATGGTTGGGAACCACGCTGCTTAGAATGTTTACTGTTCCAGCACTAGGGCACATTTAGAGGTGAGAAAGATAAAATTATTTCTTGTTTAAGCTGAGGATTTCCCAGAAGGTAATAGGAAAAGAGTCTAAATCAAGGTTAAAAAATGAATACATTATCTGTTTGATGTTTACCCATGGGCATGTCTTATACATTAAGAAGAAAGCAATATCTTTGAGGAGATTCTCATTTAAAAACCAGTTATGGACAAAATCTGATGGCACTGGGTGTTTGTATTAGAGAAGCTCCCCAAAGCCCAATTCTCAAAGTCAAAGGTTTTACATTTCTATTACCTTTTCTTCCTACTTTTCTACTAATATTAAAAAATAAAAATAAAATATTTCTGTCAGGATGAGTAAGTTCTGATCAGGAGCAGCCACCTGTTGGCCTGGCATTTCAACCATTCCCCATAAAATTTGTAGGCATCCCCTCTTCTTTCTAAATCCCACTCATCTATCCTATTTTGGGTCCCTAATACTCCTTCCCAAGGCAATTTCACTAGTTCTGATATCTCTAGTATTGACCCTTCTGGCCACTCTCCTGCATTCTCTACTGTTATAATACTTTTCAAAAGCTTAGGTCTTGGACAATGGAAGAGTGCTTAAGCTATCATGACTCTGTTGTACCCAATCACCATGCATAAGTCCCTGGGTTATATATAAATAGATTATTTACATTGGTTGCAATTGCAAACAATTGAGGGATCATGGAATCCCACTGTGTACTGTGACCCTTCTCAGTCTTCTGTAAGTTAGTCCAATGGCAAGTGATTCATCCCAACAAATGGGAGCCTAAGCCAATGCTCTATGGAGTCAGTGAATGCCTCTGACTCAGCTTTAATGATGATGGTCATGAGTCCCTCCTGACATAAGTACATGAAAGTAGGCTGTTCCATACACATTGGGCTATCCATGAGTGAAACATAAGCCTGAATTATATTTCATCATGAACATTCGTGTTTCTTTGTTGTCATAATATAGCATGATCTAATTCATAAAATTTCGAGTGCTCTCAAGTTAAGAGGCTTCACATCAAATGTTTGATTGCTCTCACAATTTGAGGAAATATTGAATATCGGATGCTGGGTTGGAGCAATCAGCTGATGACTCTGTGCTGTGACTGATTTCTATGCACACTATGTATAAGAGAACTCGTTGGCACTTTCCTCCTCCCTAGTTCTATCCATCTGACTGACTGTTCTGTGTATTTGACTTTGTGACCTCTGGTCTATCAAAGATAATGTAATCACTTAAAAGTGATAAACAAATGAATCCTTCTTGATTTTTCCCCAAGCCTTAAAATTTACCAGCAACTAGACCAACACTGCCCAATCTGCACTTGCTCAACAATGACATTGTAGTCCAGCTTTTATACGACTGAGCACACTGTGCTCTCTGCCTCTCAGGTCGCTGCTGCCTTATTTTTGGTAGATGCTTCATTTTTTGAATATCTGCCTAATGCTTCACTTCTTTGAGAAATCTCTTCTGCATTCTTCTTGCTTTTTTTTTCAACCAGAAAAACTCCTCTATTTTTGTAACTAACCTTTTGTTCTGTCTTATTCATCTACACATCAGGCCATAGCCTGCATAGGCACATCTCCGATTTGTGCTAATTGGGGGATTTGTGTTTCCCACTTCTAAGTCATGTGTGCACATATGAAGGACTTGGTGGTATCCAGATGTTCAAGGTGGAATGAATAATCACCACTTCATCTCACCATTTGGAAACCGTGTCTATTTATACCACTTCTGATTTTATTCCAATGTTGTATACAGTTAGACACTTCACATCACTGGTCTAAGTCTGGAAATGAAGCTACATTTCTTGATTTATTCCCTTCCTTCTCACTATATTCTTTCTCAGCTTTTGACAGGACTATTGCTGTGCTTTAAGTTATACTGGCTGCTAGAAATCTAAGATGATTAAAGTCACTATTTGTTTTGATGATGCTTATTAAACATATCTTTCCTTTCCTTCATACGTCCCACTCCATCCCCATGGCTTCACTCTGCAGGTAACATCTTATGCTGCTAAATTTATGTTATAGTCTTCATATGAATATAGTCTGTGATTTATTTACTCAATCTAAACTTATTAGTTACAATTCAAACAAGCTGTCCATTCCCAAGACACTCTTACATCTATCTGCTGACTCTTAACTCATGCCTGCCTTTCAGCTCTGTTGCCTGATCTATTCTATAAAACCAAAGGCAGCATCTCCTGTGTTTGCAAGAAAGGCTTTTAGCCAACTCTGCTTCTCTTTTCTTTTAAGCTTCCTTTCTCTACAATTTCCTAAATCATCATGAAAGAAGAGTATCTGAGAGCTGACTCAGGGACTGTCCCCACACTCTGTGTATAAAAAGAAATATAGTCTTGCAAGTTAAGTAAATCAAGTGACAACATTTTTCTTTGTAGACACAGATTAAACATAATGAGCTGAATTAGTAAATCCAGAAATGGGCCTGTCTTAGAGCCAAGACTATCATTTTTTGCAACAATAGAGTGTTTGTAAAGCATCAGTCTTAAGGTCATAAATCAGAAGTCCCAAGCTTACTGGAAAACTGTCACTGCACAGGATGAACAGAGAACCAAAATCACCTTTATTATTTAAATAGCATTAGAAAAACATAGCATGGTAGGACTCTTGAGGTTCATTCAGATTTACAAATCTTATCATTGCTTGGACAACCTCAAGTAAGTTAGCCTACTCTCTACACTCTTTTAATAAGCTGAGAAGTGTTTGTGAAATCATTTCTATTTTCTCTATTAAGTGATGATGTCACTCTCTAGCTCTCATAGATAAAGGGACTCTGGTCATTTCTTAATGAACATGTGTTGTCAGGAAGGATGAGTATACAGATGGAAAAAAATTGGGTGTATTTTATCAAACCTTCCTATTAGTAAAAGAATTATTGAGGATGGATAAGCAGGATCCTAATTCATATGAACATATGCACACAAGATTTGCAGTCCACAGTCTGTGGTCAACAATACCTAGTCAAGATGTATATACATCTGAAATTAACTCAATCAACATTATGCTTTTATGAAAGCCTAGACCTAGAAATTATATGTTTGCCACACTTGAATGCAAACTACTTGAGGGTAGAAAATAGGTTTTCGGTATCTTCATGGTCACTTCCTTGTGGTAATTAGCACAATCTTGTACAAAATATATATTGACCGCATTCTATGATTATGTCTATAAAGAACACATTCGTCAAAGAAGTAGCTGGTCTCTGCCAGAAAGGATTATGTGAGATAGATGTGTTTGACAACTGATTAAAAGGTTGGATAAGAAATTATGACTGTAAGATATGGTGACAGAGAAAGAAAATGGTAGGGTAGAACACTGAAGACTTTTGTAGAGAATAGTATGGATAATGAAAAACTTCAGCAAAGCAAGAAGATATGGCCTTTCTGGTTTTCCTCCAGACATGTTTACCAAGTAGAACATGCCTAAGAAATAGAATCTAGAGGAAGATAGCTGTGATTTCTGATACAAGACCTTTGCAAGAGCAAGCCAGTCAAGCTTCCACCATGACAGGGAAGGAGCTCACAAGACTACACGTAGCTGAAGAGCTATCGGCAATTTATGTTTGCTGGTGAAGGAGACTTAATTTTCCTCAGCAGTGAAGCTACTTGTAAGTAAATTGTACATGCTCTGGTGGATGGAGCCTGACATTTATGCACATATAGGAAACACTAAATGGGTTCAGTGGGCTGGAAAGAAGAAGGAGGAAGGAGAGCAGAGGACAAAGAGGAAAGGGGGTATAGGAAGTCCCTATCATGAAGATGCAAGGGGAATGGGAGAAGTTACCCAGATAGTTACAGAGAAAACACAGGGGGTAAATATAATCTAAATATATTGTATTCCTGTATGAAATTAGTACAGAATGATAATTTTTAAAAAGAAGGGTAAAGACCCCGGTGAGATCTATCTTGTTTGTCATCGGATCTCTTGTAGACAGTGCAGAGCCTCGTGTAGAGGAAGCTTTCATTACTATTTGTAGGGTTCGTCAACAATGGACTGAATGAATGATTGTTTCGAGATGGGAAAAATTCAAATGGAGGCAACAGATAGGATAGATGTATGCTCTGTGGGAGTAGGAGAACGTGCTTTGAAATGAGTCCTAGTTCTTAGGTTCAGCTCACACTGAGAGCTCAGGCAACTCCCATGGTGAGCCTGAGAAAACTATTTGACCTGCCTGAATCTCAGCTTTCGTTGACATACAGAAAAATAATATCTACCTCACAAAGAGCTGCCAAAGAGGAACTGATATAAGGCGCCGTGTAGATTCAACATAATGCCTTCCTAATAAAATCAGTTTAAAAAAATACCATAAATCATTAGGATGAGAAGAATGTCACATAGAGGAACAGCAAGTGTGACTAGTTTGGAAAGTCTGAAGGCCCAGCTGTATAGTCCAGACTGCATCTGCATATTGTGAGGGAAAAAACTTTGTTTTCAAGGATGTGAGGAATATCAGGTGAGCTCTCTTAAAGAGCTATCTTTAATACAAGTTTTTTTTTTTTTTAAGGATGGAGATGAGTATTGGTGCTTAGAGCATGAAAATCAGAGGAACAGAAATGAATGATCCTCATGAGAGGCACTTGATGTCTCAACTAAGGCAGAAAACTCTATAGTATTGAAGAAGCTGACTATGTAGGGCTCATTACAGTGTGCTGTCAGATAAACGCAGGTGAAGGACCATCAGTGTGGTGGTTAACTTCAAGCATGATAAACCCAGCCTCTGTGCTGGTGAGTGGATTAAGAATGAACCTTTAGGCCAAGACATCAACAGGCAAGAGCTATTGAGAGCTTCTTCATTTTTGAAAAGATGATCCGTCTGCATTTGTTAACTGTGCATTGCCTCTTTTATATATATATATATATATATATATATATATATATATATA
>JANHMN010000012.1:33978647-34050307 GCA_030674055.1 Rhabdomys pumilio
TCTCTCTCTCTCTCTCTCTCTCTCTCTCTCTCTCTCTCTCTCTCTCTCTCTCATCTGTGGAGAAGAATTGTTTCTGCTCCCTGGTGGACTTTCCATGCCTCTTCGGAATCTTTGGTGTCCCATAACTTGAAGTTAGAAGTTAGGTCATCCTAACCTCAGTTAACCTCTGCCCCCAACCTCTCATAGTCTCTTTGCTTGGTGACCATGGTTTTTTTTTCCCTTTTCTTATAAGTACATAAGTTCTTGAAATAGGATATACCTTCATCCAGTGTGTGCTCACCTTAACAAATAAATCTGAAATGACAGACAATGTTACTGCCCAGCATTTTAGATGAGCTTAAACCTGGATAGGGTGATAATTGAATTTTCACTCTCTGTACTCTTGAGTGGGAAGGCCTAAACCATCCAAGTGGAGTTTATTGCAGTCAGATGGTGGTCTACTTCCCCATCCTCATTGCAACATATCTCTTCCTCTGCTGAGCTTCTGAGCTCAATCGCTTTGACCTGGATCTCTGGGATTCTTGCTTTCTGTTATACTTCTGTTTTATCATCTGACTCTTTCAGGGCAGGACCTAAACTTGAATCTCACCTTTTCTTCTACTGGGGCTCTCTTGGAAGCAGACATTCTAAATCTGGAATATCAAGAGGAAGACAGCATGCCAAGGTTCAATAAGTAAAAAAGAGAAAGTACATCTTGGAGTACACAATTTTCTAAGAGATTTAGGAGCACAGCTAATTTTAATTAAAAGAAACACAGTTGTGATGAAGAAGTAAATACTCAAGTTCAATGGCTTCTTATGAATAAGTGCAGCACACTTCAAATCCACTTAAACTTATATCAAGCCACTTACAGTTTTTCTTCCCAAGACTTGTTATACATGACCCTGTTTCTTTGATATGGCCCTGCCTACCCACCTAGAATCATCTCCCCCTTTTCTACCTTTCCAACACTCTATGCTTTTACAATCCTAAATTCCCTAAAAAGTAAATACTATTCCATGCTTCTGTGCCCCTCTAGGCATCCTCCCTGCTCCTGAGTGCCTTTGGTCCTCCCCATTTGACTGATACATAGCCACCCTTTTGGGCCTTCCTCAAGGTTTACCTCACCCACTGTCTTCCCTGCATTGCTGGAGATACAATCAGGTCCACCATTAATTCCCTTCTGTACTGGCCTGTGACTCTGAGCATCCCAGCATCCCACTGCTTCATATACATTTCCCCTTGTTTTTATCGTGTCAACTTTCCTTAATGTCTGTGAACACTGTAATGCATAAAACACACTGTCACACCCTCATTAACTGTCAGGTGCCTTTATGTGGGCCTTTCTTTACAGTTCATTTATCAAGTGGGTTAATGGATCAATGAAGCTCTATTTCTACTATAAAACTCCCTCTCTTCATTTCCTGTAGCTCCTATAACACATTCTAACATCCATTAGAGGCTTAAGACAACATAGAATTCATTCTCCTATTCTCCTCTAGAAAATGTGTGACATATGTCTTAATGGGTAAAGACACGATGTGTCAGCAAGGTTGCTTCCCTTCTGAAAACTGCAGGAGGATCCGGTTAGTCCTTTCTAGGTTTCCTGATTTATGGTCTTGTGTTTTAAAAGTGAGCTTTCTAGCATCTTCAAGTCTCTCTCTGACTTTCCTTACTTCCATTCATAAAAGTCACTGTGATTACATTAGAAACACCTGGATAATATAGAACATGTCACTCATTTGAATTATATCTGCAAGGTCCCTTCTGTCATGGAAGCAAATATTTGCAGGTTTTGGGGCATCAAGATGTGGGGGGGGGGGGATCCTAGGGGGAAGCTTTGATCTGCCTCCTCTAACTCATGTAGCCCAATGTTTCCTCCTGAGGTTCCCCAGCCAATGACATAAAAGTATCAGCCTCCCTTTTCTTGAGTAAAGAAGCTCCAACAGTGTACAAAACTGTCACACTGGCTGCACTTCTGGGACCCACCCTGCATCTGATTATGTGACAGACTCCTTCATAGCCTTCGTAACAGCGCAAATGAATGACTCCCAGGAGATGCTATTAAGCTGCTCACCAAATGTGCAAGTAAATGAGGTGCCAGCTCAAAATAGCTCTTCAGGTACGGGAGTGAAATGTGTAGAGGCAGTATTCCACTCAGAAGATGAGCTGACGGGGGATATGTTCATTAGTATGGCAGCTGTGTGCTCCCAAGGAAAGGCCCAGGTGGTATGTGACTTCTCACCTTGCTGATTTTTGCTCAGAGCTCAGTGTCTGCTTTTGAAGAGAACATTCTCATGAGAATGTTCATGGTTATGATTGTATCTTGAACATGGCCTAAAGGCCCATGAGTCAAGGGTTTGTTCCCTAGCTCATGGTGCTCGTGAGATATGATGGAGCCCATAGGAAGATGGAAATTTTAGGAGACAAGTAGACATAAGTTATTTTTTTATTGGATATTTTATTTACATTTCAGATGTCATCCCCTTTCCCCACTTCCCCTCCCTAGAAAACCCCTATCCCATGCCCCCTTTTCCATTTTGCTTTTATACAATTTTTTTAAATGTTAATCAAAGGCTTTATAAGTATGGTAATACTCAATCAGAAGTGTAATCAAATACCCAACCTAGATATGTAAACTATCTTGGACTGGTGGAGACACGTAAACTTCTGCCTCCATGCCGCCTCTCTCTTTCTCTCTCTTTCTCTCTCTCATTACCTAGCTTCTCATCTACTTCATCTTCTCCTCTCCTTACTCCATCTTTTCCTCTTGGTGCTCCTTCCCCCTTAGCTCCTCCTACATATCACCATTCCTGTTAAAATAAAACTTTTCTCTCAAAATACAATTAGAGCATAATTATTCCTATTTGTACCAGTGAGGTACAAGATAGTCTTAATACCCAGTCCATCCTTTTGTTAACTAACCAGAACCTCTGTCTAGACATAAGTTATAATACTGAAGACATTGCTTTGAAAAGGGAACTGAGATTTCAGTATAGACATACCCCACCTCTCTGCTTCTTTGCCCCCATGGAATATCAGTCCTCTTCATCTTGAAGTCCCCAACATGATGATCTGTGCCTTTACAAGTTCAAGGTGATTGAGCAATCCTTGCTTTATTTTCCAACTTGTTCTAGACATCAGCCACATGACAAGCACTGACTTTGGACTTTGTGAAGACATCATGTCTAAGGCCATGTTGAGATGATGAATGTTCACTTAGAAGATTGGAGCAAAGGGATACAAGTTAATGGACCTGAGGAGGACTGGGGATAGGAATGCTGAAGTAACACTGAGGGCAGAAATATTGCTCCAAATTGCAAGGTGGAACATTTCTATAGCTGAAATCATTGAAACTGAATCATTTGGTGTAAAGAGTTCAATGTGAGAGTCCAAGGGTAAAGAAGCAGCCCAGATAGAGACATATAAATGACTTCCTCAGCCCCATCCATCAGCATATCCTAACTGCAGATCTGTAGAATGTTATCCCAAAATGCATAGGATCAAAGAAGCTCAGGCCTATGTCATCTTGGAAACAAGCCTAGTGTTGAAGTTGAGGCAAGGATTGGAGAAGATGATATGAGGACAAGGGTCATACTC
The DNA here is from genome assembly GCA_030674055.1 of Rhabdomys pumilio. Lineage (NCBI taxonomy): Eukaryota > Metazoa > Chordata > Mammalia > Rodentia > Muridae > Rhabdomys > Rhabdomys pumilio. Next base: position 33,982,227 of record JANHMN010000012.1, read on the forward strand.
TGTAGGTTTAATTCTCTCCACTTTATCTTCAGGATATTACCTAGACTTTTTTGAGACACAGTGGGCTCTCTGTGGCCTTTACTTTCATTCTGGAATTGTCTTGTGATAGTGCCCTTTCTCAGAGATACAATAGGAGCCATTTTGCTAAAAAAAAAATACTGTCTTTCATGCAATACCATGCATGAGACCTTCAAAGCAAGTCTCAGTAGCTCTTACCTTGCTATCATAATTGAACAATGTCTGACTTCTCTATTGCTGGACCTAATGTCTAGAGATTCCCAAATAGGCATGGCATGAATGTTTGAGTTTGCTCCTATCCGGTATGTTTAAATGTTTTCTCTCATTTATAAGAAGTGTCAATCAAACATCTTCTAATCATGTGCTTGGAATACGTGCCTGAAACAAAACCGATATGTATATGAGTATATGAGACCAATGACAATAAGAAAGCAGAGTCCCTGTGATTTGAGGTGACCACATCTAGGTATGAATGCTGACTTTCTAATGATCTGACCAATAGGCTTATTGAGAACAGACATGAGTCATGGCATACGCAAGAGAAACCAGCACCTAGCACTTGAAGAAAACATAATAGAACATATTTATGTCTCTTCTCTTATTCAGTTCTTACTTTTGCTGGAACATTCCTTCTCAGAGACAAAGAAAGCCTGAGGCGACTTTCCAGCATCTTTTGCCTTGTCTTCCTTTTTCTATTTATTTGAAGGGTAGTATACAGAAGTCTGTACCCTGATTCTAATGAGGTTGGGTTATTCAGGAGACCTTTCCTACAGTCCAGGACAAGACTTTTCCTAGGTTCCTAGCTCCTGTTACTGAATGGATGCTAGCTATCTATTTTGAGATTCTCCATCCCCGCTTCCTGCAGATTTCTTTGCTAGCATGCAAAAAAGCCCAGGGTTCTGGCAGCTTACAGAATCTTTTGAATTTTCAGGAGGTGGTCCCTGATAACAAATTGGCTCACCAGGCTGGTATTCTTCCTCCTTATTAGCAAGAAGGAACCTCCAGCTCAGTCTTACTTCTAATTACAGTTTTACTTTCTGGGGCGGAAAGTTAAGCTTGGCACAATTATAGTGTCTTTCTATTTATGCCCATTTGATTGTGATAGAAAAGCCTTTAATTTTCCAACAATGAAGCCAGTGGCCTCTTCCAATCATTCTCAATTGAAACCTTTGTCGTTTCTTCCTCTCTTCTCCTCCTCTCCTCCTTCCTTGATCCTAATCCTGGTTGCTCCAATTACTTACAGAGTAACCCTGGTTATTTATCCTACTTTTGTTCCCTCCTCCTTCTGCAAACCAGTGGGCTCTACCTTATAGATTTGTCTTTAACAATAAATGAAAAAAAATTGTGGGGTCTTAACAAGGTACATAAAGGACACCTAGTAATTGAGACCCTCCATTATTTCCAGTCTCTCCTTTCTCATCTTGCTCTGCTTGCCCCCTTGACCTTCTGTTCTTCCATCTCATGTATATATATGTATATTGTCTTGTATCTCTTTCCACACTATTAATTTCTCTTGTAGAACTCAGTTCTAATGCTAACCTAATGTCCACCTTGGTAAGATATTTCATTGTGATTCAACTGAAATGCGCAGCTGAGTTCTAGGGCCCTTTTACTAGTGCACTCGAAAAGGATCTGACTGAGACCCGTTGATATTTATGGTTTCGGGACATTATTGCCTGTTTCCTCGCCAGCAGCCATTTGGTTGTAGAGATAATCACAAAGGGTTTATGTTTCTCTAATCAGGATGTAACTCACCTCTTAATCTAAGGACAAAGCAAGTAAGAAATACGGTTATTGTGCCAGGACTTGTGTCTTTTCACTTATTGTGGAACAAAGCCACGTAAATCACTCTCCAGTGTTCCAGAGCCAGCTGCTACCTGTGTTTGCTGACCTACTGAATTATTGGCCAGTGTGTTGGCACCTTGTTAATCATGGGAACATCGCTGTTACTTGTTTTGGCTGGAACTCTGCTTTCTAAAGAAACCATTCAGCCATTCAGCCTCACACCATGTAATAGTCACTGGTCAGTGTCCTTCCTCTGCCTTCCTTGGGAGGTATCACATTTTTCCTTCAATTGATAACAGTTTTTGCTAACATTTTCTGAATTTGAGAAGGTGGGGGCGCGGGTTACTCGGAGTGGCTTTTCCATTTATATGCCAGAAGAGTTCACTATTTTTTTTTCTTGATCCTCTTTTCAAGTCTGTGCATATATACATTTATATAAATAGGGACACTACAGGATATCACTGTCAGCATCCAAATGCAAGAATCACTATCTTTTCAGTCACAGGATAATTACTGCCATGTCAACTTATAATAAATTTCATCCTGCCTGTCACTGAACGTTGGACCTGACACAGCCCTGGTTTATTGCATATCCAATCAATCTGCACAGTAGTTCTGCCAGGTGGAGGGATGGTTGCCACACTGCACATAGAGAAGCAGGACCTCAGCAAGGTAAAGATATCATTGTGAATACTAGATGTGAATAGCTAATGCATGGCCTGGAGAAACAGCACAAGCTGTGTTGTGAAGCCTCAGATGAAAGGTTCATCTCCTTGTTTCCGAAGATACTGTGTGTGTGTGTGTGTGTGTGTGTGTGTGTGTGTGTGTGTGTGTGTGTTTGCATGCATATTTGGAAGTGGTGTAGTGGTGTATCTGCCTCAGTCCTGTTGACAGTGTAGGTTTGAGGTAAATGTTTGAAGTGCATAAAAATAATATATGACATTATAAAATAGTGAGAAAATGTTAGTGGCAATTGTCATTGCCCCACATTTACAAGAGTTCCAGGAAATAATGGAGTGTTTTTCTGTGATTTGAGAGGGTTCCAGGCACCTTTACCAGGTTTGGAATCTTACCGAAATGCAAGTTGAAAGACCCTATTTTTCTTCTATAGGAAGAGCCTCGGTATGAATAGCTGTTTAATTTTCTCAAGTATGCAGAGCATGTACACAATGACAATGGGATCCAAACACATTTCCCACTCCAAGAGCTCCATCCTTTCCACTGTACCAAACTTAAACAGCCAAACACATTTCTCCTTTTTTCTTTAAGAAAGTATAAATAACAACAACAAAACAAACATCGCCCTTAGGGATATCTTTGTCAGAGAAACAGAGATGCAGTGTGTTTGTCTTTCTAGGTCTGGTTTACCTTACTCAGTATGAGTTTTTCCAGTTTCATTCATTTATCTAGAAACTTCATCCATTCACATTGGATCAGTGTGTGTGTCACACACACACACACACACACACACACACACACACATTAAAGGTGCATGAAAGTGCAAGAGGGGTGTGTGTGTGAGGATCTGAGAGCAGTTTCAAGGAGGAATGTTGGGTGACTACGATTGGAAGTTATGATATTCATGTATGAAACCAAAGACTAAACAAAAATTATTATATTTTTTAAAAGGAACTTAAAAGGATACTCAGTGAGGTTCACAAGTGTACAGGGCTCTTTTCTAGACATTGGAAGCTTCCGTTTACTTATTACATTTTCTGTAGACCTCAATGACTCCCCAGTTTCTCTTGACACTTTCAGACTCTAGAAGACTGCCTCCATTGTCCCCTCAGTTGTGTATAAAACATGTGAGCATCCACAAATTCTGATTTCTGGCAGGGATTCCTGGAACTAATCCACACAGAGACCGAGGGGGGTAGATTGTGTTGAAATATTTGCCATCTAACGTGCTTGATGGGGTCACTTTTAGTCGTCTTTTCTAGCTTTGACCATGCTCTTTGTTAAATGCTTATTGAGCACTGGCTTATGTGGAGACTGCAGGTGTATTCTTGTGTGACTTACCTCCACTCAGTCCTCTGCTGATGAACAGTGCACATAAATCAATCAGGAAGCAGGGGACTCTGCTTGACCCACAGAGAGGCTTGAGAAGAGTTACAGTAATTGGTTCATTTTATAGCTCTGCCTTTAAAGTTCTACAGAAGAGGTAAATGGTCTACCTGCTGGGTTTGAAGCAAACAGGTCCCTGGGTGGTGACATTCAGGCTGTATATTAAGAAATGGAACGGATATTCTATTGACTCTCAAATTTGTTGTCTTTGCCCTTTCTTAATGAGCTCTCTCACTTGAGGTCCTAACATGCAAGAGCCTCAATTCCCTCACCCAAAGGATGGAGACAATGGAGAGTACCTGGCATAGGAACAGTATTGACAGAGCCTGATAGTAAGGCCAGGGGCACAATTACACTGATCTAGATTCTAAGGATCCCCAATGAAGAATTGAGCAGAGACAGAATTGCTAGTGGGGCAGAGATAGTTTATTACAAGATTGCAAACTCCAAAGGAGGAAAAAGCAAGTACAATAGCGCAATAGCTCAAGTGTCACCAGAACATGAAAGTTTGGACTGTTGTCTCATAATCCCAACTTCTGCCTGTTCTGTTACCTGCAACCTCATGCCTCACAGGTTTCATTAGCATGTGAAATGTATGTGTAATGATCTAATGGACCATGGGTCACATGCAGACACTCCAGCATGCATCTGCTCCCAGGATTGACACCTGGAGCTGGTTTGGGGTTGCTTTGTAGGAGAAAGGGAAAAAGAGCCCAACCTTCCTCCTTGCCAACTAGTTTTCCATATACTAATTTTAGAAGACTTCGTGTAAAGCCTTCTGGTGCTCAGTCTCCTGCATGAGCCCCCAGATCTGTTTGTTGCCATGGTAGGTCCTCAGATGTTGGGTTCCCTCACATGATTGCTGCCTCCTCCACCGTTGAAGATGCTCTTAGTGGAACTCAGAAGATACCTTAGTCTCATTTCTGTTGCTGTGATAAAATACTCCCCAAACAACAAAAATTTAAGGAAGAAAGGGTTTATTTTAGCTCATCATTTTAGGTTACCGTCCATCACAGCGGGGAAGTCTAGGCAGCAGGAACTTAAAAAGCTAATCACATTAGACCCATAGTCACAGCAGAAAGAGTGAATGCATGCGTGCTTGCTATTCATCTCAGTCTCCCCCCATGTTGTGGAGTACAGGACCCATACTCAGGGAATGGTGTGGCTCACAGTGGTCTTCCTACATCAATTAGTATAATCAAGACAACCCAATAGATGTGCTCACTGGCCATTGTGATCTTGACAGTCCCACACTGGAGCCCCCTTCCCAGGTGATTCCAGATTATATCCACTAAACAACTAATACGAGCCAACACAGGGGGGTTGTGTTCCTTTGTCACAGGGCAGCCTTCCTCTGGTGGAAGGAGCTTCTGATGGGACTCTAGAGGGTTGGCATCTCATTTTTGCACATAGAGCCCCAAGGCTGTTTCTGATGACTTTCTTCCACCTCTTTCTGCAATGAAGTGACAAACAGTTTTTCTGGTTGTTTTGTTTTTTCCCTTTTCATAAAGTACCCAAGATAACAAACCTCATGCAAAATTGGCTCTGTAGCACATTTCCATGCTAATTAATAGCAGTCTCAATGGGGTGAGGTCTTGGGGAAAATAAATTACATATATTCAGGTGTCTGGATTTTACCACCATTAAACTTTACTACCCTGTTTGTATCTCTTTATTGCTCTTCTTTTATAAAGACTATAAAAAAAGAAGTTACAATACTTCAACCAGGCACTGGGAGAGAGCCCTCTTTTCATATTTCTAATAGCTTCAAATAAAATATGTTCAAGCACTTCCAGCCGTCTGCCTGGGAAAGGTTATTTGGAGAGGTCTCACCACCCCTGCCCTGATTCTTATAAGCATCAATTCTATTTCCTAATTCTTTTGCTGGATTAAATTTATGAACTGCTCTGCCCTTTCGGTGATAAATCTGTTGATTGTGACCATTTCCTCCTTCCAGTTTCCAATTATCATGATTGGTATGGAATCCTGTGAGACAGCTTAGGCTCCTTCCTTTCATCTTGCAGCTCCAAGCTGAGTCAGCATAAATGTCAGCCTGCGCCTCCCCCTCTTTACTCATTTCTCTACTCTCATGCCCTTTGGAGCATTTAACAATAGTTCAATATTATTTCCATTTATGTGAAAGGAGAAAAAAAAATTCCTAAATTTAAAACCCGCAAGTGCAACTTGTAATTTTCCTGTAAAAACAAAATCCTATTCAGTATGGTGCATTTTCCTCAACACTTCCAACTGTGGGCAGCTTCGTGTTAAAACAGGGAAATGGATGGGCTTCTGATCAGACGATGTTACCAACGGACCATTTTATAAATGCAAAGTGACACATAGACAGTAAGAGTACTAAGGATAAGAGAATTTGCTCCAGGGTGTTCATGCAGAGCTGACTGTCTTTAAAGTCTACATTACTCTGTTAATCCAAGTCCCAAGAAGGAAGAAGGCCTTAGGAGAGCAAAGCTTGAATTCTTTCTCCTCTTATTGCTCTTCCTCCCCTGCCCCTACTCTTTGTCCCCCTCCTTGTCCTCCTCCTTCTGCTTCTACTTCTGCCTCCTCTGCTGCTTCTATCACCTTCCTACTCTCTTGATTGTCATTATCATTATCTTAGCAACCATCTGGTAGATGGGCTGTTGAGAATGACAAATGTAAAAGCCTTTTGTGACAACCTCTCTCTTAACCACCTGCAATCCTCACAAAAGAAACAGTCTAGACAGAAAGCCATTGAACTATTATTAAAAAGCCGTGATGGGGACTCTGAGGTGTAACTCTTCATTCTAGATGCTTTCTGGTGGAGGTAGGAATGCAGAAAAGACTCATCATTCTAAATGCTTTCTGGTGGAGGTAGGGTTGCGGAAAAGACTCAGTCTTCTTTAGCTGGCCACTGTGAGTTTCACCATGCTCCAGTGAATACATGAACAACACAAATTGGACTTGATTAAACTTGATTTTCTATTCTTTTTTTTTTTTTTTTAAGGAGAGGCCAAAAGGATGGGGGGTGGCTGGAAAGACTGGGAAGTGAATGTGATCCTGGAGAATATGTGAAATTCCCAAATAATCAATAAAAGTACTATGTTGGGGGGGGGGGGAAGCTCGGAATGGAATGCTATAATTTTAATATAAAATACCCGGCCCAAAAATCTCATAATTAGACAGTATTTCATAAAACTCTGGAAACTTTAGAGACAGAGGGAGCTGGAAAAGGTGGCTCACTTACAGGAAGAGGGTTCTATTATTTTTGGTTGCTCCCCCATCATACTGTCTTCTTCCAGACTGACCAGGACTAAACAGTTCTCTTCTGTTCCTTTTGCCACAATATCCTGTTCAAGCACACAAAACCAAATAAATCTGGGTTGATGTGTATAAAGCTATGAGTCAGATATGTATTTCTCCCTTAGGTACTTGGATCACAGTGACCAAAAGCTAACTTATATGAGGTGATAGAACCGAGCTTCGTTGAAATATTAACTTCACTATTTATGTCCTTCATAATTTTCGGTAAAAAATAATTTTATATCTCAGTTCCAATTCCATCATCTATAGTAAGAGGAGAAAATACTCCTTTTTATCTTAGATATATTCCAGTACAACACAATTATTTTTATGCCAGCAGAAAGCTAGTATATTAAAAGATTCCTTCTTATTCAATAATGTACATCTGAGAGCTGGAACCTTAGAGTCAAAATAGTTGGATTCAGAGCTCAGCTCTATCTCTTATGGAAATGTCCATTAGAAAAAGGATTTAGCTTCCCTCTGTTTTATAAATGTTCTCATCTATAAAATGAAAATAGTGGTCATGGTATGAACAACATAATTATGGATTAAATGAGAAGAATCACACTAAGGGTTAAAATTGTGATAATCATGTTCATTATTTAAATTAGTAACAGACCATTATTATTCCCTTGAGCATATATTTTTGAATACTTACTATATATCAGGTTCTCTTTTAGTAGGCATGGCCTAAAGGTATATTGGAGAATTTGGAGTTGGCTCACTTATCATACTCAGGGCTTAAGTCTGTGCCTAAATTCCTTTGTGGCCCAAGGAGTGAGATGGTATGCATCAGGTCTCAGTCCTGGGTCCTGATACATTATAGTTACTGTCACTGCACTTGCTCAACAACAAGACCATAAGCACTGGAAATGTGTCTGTTTGGGCTCTATCTCCAATGATTAGAGCAAGGCTTGGCACATGCCAAGATCTCAATCAATGTTTCTTGACTGTCAAATGGAAATAGTGTTTCTATCCTGGAAAACTGCATTTTAGCAGAGTTGTCAAACACTTTCTATAATTAAGCTGTATGTTGTAAAGTGCTACAGAAACTCTATGACGAAGACTTAACTCCTCCTTGGAAAGTTAGCCTAGTACCTTGAAGAGTAAGTAAGGGTTTTTTTAGACTAAAAAGTAGGGTATGGCATCCATTCAGGTGGAAAAATCAGCACGAGGTATAGAGGTAAGAGGGAATATTGGGAATGGCAGCTTAGGTAATCTGTAGATGCGGAGTCTGGAGACAAAGACTCATAGAGGCTCTCTGGTCGCCTGAGAACACAGCTTCATGTCTTATATGTAGTTATTGATGCTTTAATCCTTTTCAATAAATATTGCAAGAGTTGATGCTCAAACACCAGTGGTAAGACAAGGCATAGACTGCTAATAAATAAGTTCAAAGATTGATGTTATTAAAGGTTCTGGGTGTGCTAACAAAACCTAAACAGAAAAAGTGACAAAAAACTAGACATCAACATTTCTTCCCTAAGTAACAAGAATATAAGTATGTGGAGTGGTACAAAGGCCCTTTGAGCTGAGGATCAGGACTGATTTTATATTTTTGCTTTGTCAGCTTCTATTTCAGTGTCCTTAATAGATGTTCCAGTTGTTACCTATGTGTCCATATGCACAGGTGAATAAGGGTGGTTTATATTTCAGTTTGACTCTCACACATTGACTAGGAAATAGCTGCACGAGAAGCTGGAAAATATAGTCTTGAGTTGGTAAACATGTATGTATGTATACAAATTTTAATGACACAAATGGTTTAAAAACAATTTCCCATGTGGTATTTTTAATCTTAATTTTTATTTATTCTTCTCTCATATAATACCTTCCAACTGGTGCTTCTCCTCCCTCCACATCCTCTAGCCCCTCTACCTCTCCTCTTCCTCCACTAGCCATCTCTCCCCAGCAAAGAACAGGCTTTCCAGGGATGTCAATCAAATACTCCACAACAAGATACAATAAGATCAGGTATTAAGTATCACATTGAGGCCTGGAGAATCAATCCAGTAGGAGGAAAAAGCTCCCAAAAGCAAGCAAAAGAGTCAGAGATATCTTCACTTCCACTGTCAGGAGTCCCCTCAAAACACCAAGTCAAGAGTCCTACAGTATGCAGAGGACCTAGCCAAGATGCATGCAGGCTCTTGGATTGCTGCTTCAGTCTTTGTGAGTCTCCATGAGCCCAACTTAATTGACTCCACATGTCGTGTGCTAGCAGTGTCCTTGATGCCTCCTGCTCCCAGAATTCTTTTCTCTTGCTCTGAATGGTTCACTGAGCTCTGAGAGGAGGAGCCCAATGAAGACCTTCAACCTAGGTTCACTTTCGCCTAACATTTGTCATGGTTTCTGCATCTGCTCCTGTCAGCTGCTGACGGCAGCCTCTCAGGTGATGACTGTGCTAGGCACTGGTTTATAAATATAGCAGAACATCATTAGGAATAATTTCATTGACTAAATCCAGAAAAGGAGATTTTGGGGGGGTTCCTGGCTACCTGTCCAGTTAAATTGGCAAGCTCCAGGTTCAATGAGAGACTCTTCTCAAAAATAACATGAGGAGTGGTTAAGAAAGACACCTGACATTGGCTTTTGTCTTCCCCCTGCACCTCTAAATAAATACACAGAGAGGAGGTAGAGAAAAAAAAGGGGGTGGGAAGGAGACAGAGTAGAAGGAGAGAGAGGAGCTATTAATCCCAACTAAATTTAAGAGATAAACTGGTATTGTTATGTGGGAGGTGACAGATAACTGCTTCTCTTTGCGTTTCCAATGAAGTGAATCTCTTCTCTTTCAAATGTTAAGTGTGGCAGTATCTCAGACCTTTACAACAAGAAAATACCCAGTCCAGCATCTCTCAAATTTACTACATAGCAGAATCACTCAGAAGCACAGTTCTTGAAAGCAGCCTGAGAGGCTCAACCCAGTTCCTGGTTCAATGGGTGGGGCCTCATGCTAAAAATCTGAATATCTAACAAGCTATCAAGAGATGCTGATACCACATGCTCACAGACAACAGTCCCAGTAAGCTAAATTCTACCATTTGAAGGCTAGGGCACACAGTGGTGGAAAAGCTGGCCTGAGAACCTCAGCAAAAACTGAGTCACATTTTGCCATGCAATCCAAATATATTTCAAGTGTAGTATCCCCAGAATTCATCACTAGATAGACATCATTGCCTCCCTTAGGATCAACAAGCATCTTCCGAAGAATGCACTTCTCCATAGCAAACATCTGGCCCAGTCTGCCTCTCCCTCTCCCCCCAACCCCCCACAGTATGCATCTCACACAGTCTACATTTCCCTCTCATCCCACAATATGCCTCTCTCCACAGCATGTATCTTTACTCAGCATGCATCTCCTTACTGCAGACATCTCTTCTCAGTAAGCATCTCTCCAAGCATGTATATCCCCTACCAGGCATCTCTCCTAAAGCATTCATCTTCCCCATCTACTCCACTATGTGTCTCCTCCCACATGCATGTCCCCCCAGCTAGGCATCAATCCAGCAGGCATCTTCCCAACAGCATGCATCTCCCACAGAGAATCCATCTAGAATCACTTGGATGTGGTGTCAACTATACGGCTCAGTGGATAAAACTGATTGCATTGGAGCCTAATGACCTGAGTTCCAGCCTAGGACCTAGGTAAATGCAAAAGGGGAGAACTAACTCTACAAAGTTAGTCTCTAAGCTCCAAAGAACTGATGTGGCATGAACACACACACACACACACACACATACACACGTGCATACATGCACACACACTTGCACAAATAAAGTATTTCTAAATGGTTGCTTTGTTTACCTGTCTTCCTGCACACTTCTAATAGCATCTGTTTCACATGGTGCTCAAGCCTCCCTCACCACCCTGTGCTGGATGATAAAAGCTTAATTGGCTAATCACCAGCCTAGATGAGGGAGGCCAGGGAGAAGGTTAAGTGGGATCAAACACACCTTTCTGCCACCATTCAAAAAGAAAATTGACTTGCAACAAAAATGATGTATAGTAGCACCCAGTGTCATCTCTGTCCTTTATTGCTCAGCTCACTGTCGTCTTTGTCCTTCCCCACTTGGCTCTGCTCACCTCCCAGGGAAATCTTTCCCCAGCTGGCGCCCACATCACTATAAGGTTCACTAAGAATAGCATATGAGTTTTTTTTCAAAGCTCCTATAGTAGAACCTCCAATCAGATCAAGATAGACATTTGCTGTAAAAGTCCAGTTAATGTGGTTGAACAACCTGAGGATGGTGCAGCTTATTCTGTTTTCTGCTTTTAGCACAAAGTCATTGTTTTAGTATGTTAATCATTATCTGTTGACACACAGAATTCATTTATAGCGGTCAACACTGGAAGTAACTGCAAAGATGTTTGGAGAGCAGGCATCAAATGATGAGACGGTTCTGAAGATCAGAGAAAGCTACTACTCCTGGGCTGTTTTCCACAACCAAGAGCTAGTACTGTCCCTAGGGAGCCAGAATCTTTGAAGATGGCTGTGACAGTTAATCATCATTGTAAAGTGGATTAAAAAACATTAGGGGAGAGAGGCAGGACTTTGTTGTGTGTCTGTAAGAATTACCTAAGAGGCACAGACTTTCTCTGAGTGTGAGTGGCAACATCTCATAGGATCTAGGATTAGGTTACATAAAATATGGACAAGGAGAAAGCCAGATGAGGACCAACATTCCCTTCTCTCTGCTTACTGCCCTCCTGTGATGCCTGGTGAGTGTGACACATGCTTCTTCCACTGTGAACAGAAGCATGATGGACTGAGATGCTCTAAAGTCATGCTCCACAATAAAAGCTCTCTTTCTAAAGTCGTTCTATAGAGCATCCTGTTGCAGTGACAGAAATGTAATAAATCCACAGGCCCTCCCAAGGGTTCAGACTAAAAGACACATATGGGGAAGTGTAGATTGGAGTTGCAGTGGTGGAGAAAATCTCCATCTCATTGGGTCTGAATTGAGCAGTGAGGAACTCGAACAAGGATGAGCTGTCTGGGAAAGGGTAGAATGCAGAAGAAGCCAGAATAGACCCCACTGGAAGCAACAAACCTGACTTTTCTCTTTCCAGCACTGGATGTTTTTAAGCACAGCCTGAGATGGAGTTGTATGGAGGCATTTACTAACTCCAAGAGATCGCAAAGTTTAGTTGGCGCCAAGAGGAATTTTGGGATGTTAACTGTATCCCAGTGTCTCTCCTGTATTGAGGGTATGGATATATGATTTTGGATACCTTGTACAAGTAAATTACTGGTACAGATTCCCAGGGATCTATATAACTACAAGAAATCTCCAGGGAAAATGACAATAGCCCTAAAGAGCAATTTCGAAGTCAAGATTATAGGTTGGGGATCCAGTAGCAATCTCTAAAGCCTAAATTTGCACACTAGTGGCAGCTATGTATCCTTCTTATTCTCCTGCATTCTCCCTGGTTCCTGGTAGGTAGGACTTAACTCATGATGTAAAAAAGGAGATGGATGGATTTCTGGTCCATCAATCAGTATGCTCTTCCCTGAGGAAGTCCATCTGCCATGTTACTAGCTTTGCTCAGTTGCCCATAGATCCTTGTGGGCTTTCCACTGACCAGTGTGGCATGTTCATTAGTGTCATTATGGTTTATCTCACACTTTGGTAGTCATATATGCATGTGATTACAGGTTTTTTTTAAAGAGGCCTGGATTTTAAGGAGAATTGGGAGGGAAGCATGAGAAGGTTTACATGTATGAAGAGTAGGGGAGAAATGTTGCAATTAAATTATAATCTCAAAAATAAAACAATAAAAATAAAACGAGAGAAAAAGGAGAGGGGGAGAGAGAGGAAGGAAGAGGGGTGAATTTGAGATCAAGTAAGCAATTTTAGTGTAGTAAGTGCTCAGTGGCATGTGCTGAGCTGGATTTCCCTTCCCCACTTATCCTAGACATTTTGGCGCTTTGCAAAAATTGAATCTGTCAGCAATAGTTGAAGATTTATCATCACTAAGGAAATAGTTTTCAGTGGAAATTATCATTTGCCTAAGAGTGCGTGACAGATACTGATTTAGTGTCTAACACACTACAATTTACTCACTGACCTAGAGGGAGTTTGAGAGAAAGTGAGATTCAATCATGGGTCTGATGGGGTCTGTGTACCCCCAGATACCTTTCAAACTGGAATGTACATTTTAACAAAAAGTACAACTTAGGTAAGGTTTAAGCGCTATGAAGACTTTTTTAGTTAAAATCCTTGCACAGCAGGATTATTTCCTAATTCATAAGAGTCCTTTACCAACTTCCAATATTTTTATGTTCCACATAACAACTCAGGAGGACTTCCTGTGTGGACTGGGAGTTGGGTGTTCTCCTGGAATCATATAGAACATTTGTTCAGCTTCTCACAGCTCTTAGAAAATATTGGCTGAGGGAAGATATCTGTTGTTTAAGGAAATGGCTGGATCAGAAAATGACACATGTTAAATGCTGAAGAAGCTAGAAAGAGCATGTGTTAACACATCTTAGCACTTTGTCATAGTGCTAGGTTCTGTGCATCCATCAACTTAGGTTCTTCCGCTAACCCTCAGAAGAGAAAACAACACAGGCTCCAGAAGAATAGGAGACTTTTCCCAGGCCACCCACCTAACAAAACCAAGAGTTCACTGTTTCTAAAACCAAGTGAGAAAACAAGACTATCAGTAATAATAGATACCCTTCCTACTGCTCAGATCATGGTTGATCCTTTCCTTTTTTCCCCCTAAGACTCCTGTCTTCCAATCCTAGATTTCTCTGATCTTTCTCCAGAGATTCTCAACGAATCAAAAATTCTTCTTTTCCCTCACCAGATACAATAACAATTGGCCTGATAAGACATACCCAATAATATAACAATGGCATGAACTGACCACTTTGTGATTGGGTTTGAGCGCTGCTTTGTTTCACAACATGAAATCCCTACTTATTACTAGGGTCAAGAACATTGACAAGACAGATAGTAGGCCTTGTGGGAGAATCTACTCCTATTATTCTGCTAAATGAACATAACATTAAACGGGCTTTCAACTACTTATTTTTATAACTGAAAAGGGGGTAAATGGGGGACAAAGCACTAGGGTTCTCCTATAAACACATGTTTGGGTATTCTTATGTACATGTGTATCAGATATTCCCTTTGAACCCCTCTCTAAGGCAGATACTATTAGCAAGATGCTTATACCAACCTTTATCTCCTCCTCTAGCAAATGTCCCATGAGCTGGAAGCATATGCCCAGCTTCTCTTGTAGGTATAGGCTCGGCAAACTTAGCCCTAAGCATGCCCACTACAGGTGTGGAGAAAGTCTTTGTCTCCTTATTAAAGGAGTTTTAATTTCTCTGTTACTCCCTTTCTCCTTCAACATTCCTGAGTGTGATTTCAGTAATTAATAATTTTTTGACCATAAATGAAAGTTGAAGGAATTTTCATAATTTTATTACTATGGAGCAGATTAATGAACAACAATCCCATGGTAAGCTCTTCTCACTGTCGAAGAAAAAATGAAGGAATGAAGGAAAGAAGGAAAGAGAGAAAGAAAGAAGCTTTTCTGCATAAACCACAGTAAGACAGATTTGTTCTTACTTGTAGAAGAATTCAAACCAGTTTGAAATAATGGATCCTCATTATTCCCAATTCTGTTACAAACCATGGTTCAGGAGCCATCTAGGGGAGGTGAAGACTAGCAGGTAACCTTCCAGGAGATGGCCCACTTTTTTTTCTTTTTTCTTTTTTCTTTTTTCTTTTTTCTTTTTTCTTTTTCTTTTCTTTCTTTCTTTCTTTTTTTTTCTTTTCTTTTCTTTTTTTTTTTTTTGCATAGCCTACAATGGGTGAGCTCTGAGAGGCAAGGTCACAAGAGACTTCACCTCAGGAATGCTTCTTACAGCTGATATGCTTTTTCCTGAAATTATTATATAGTCTAAGGGTTCCTGGGCATTAGCCTACCCTATTGGGAAGATTTTCTGCAGGAAAAACCAAGATTTACCATCATATAGTAACGTTGTAGAGACAAATTGATGAATTAATAATTCCTGATAATGATTTCATAGAATTCTTGACTTGATTCAAATAATTTTAGGGATAAAGTCTTAAGGGATGGTTTTAGTTGTTTTGCCAGAAAGATACAATGAAATTAAAATCAGAATAAAATGTGCCCATTCCACATACAATAATAAATAAAGCCTGCATAATAAGGAATACAGTGATGCTTCAAAATTACACTTAAAAGAGAAATAGGCTTGGGGCAAATTTGTTATCAAGGAAAAGTATCCATTATAGCTCACATCCAAGAACGAAGTCAAAGCTGTGCACTATGGTAGAGCAAATTCTTGTAAAACTGTTGCTTTGAACTTATGAATGAAACACTCATTTGAACTTAACTATCTTCTGTACCTCCCCTTTTGTTAATTTTACCTATGAATCAATTTTCTAAAAAAAATCAACCAACCAACCAAATTTTTTAAAGATAGTACAAGGAAGCCAGGAAAAAGGAATAGTGTGACATCTGGAGCTCTGCCCTACCCATCCACCAAATGTATGTGTATGGCTTAGGGGGCTCTGCCTACCCCACCAAATGTATATATACACATTTGTGTATATATATATATATATATATATATATATATATATATATATATATGCATGAACACTTGTGGAGTTGATGACACTGGTGGTTGGGCCCAACCAGAATATTTGTGTGGATGAATGTATGTGTGCCTGTGCATATTGCCTATGTTAAAGGTTTTCTTTCTTTTCTTCTCCATTATCACTGGTTCACAAAGAGTTAAAGAGTCCAAGCCTCTCACCTCGCCAGCTAGAGGCCCTTGAGTGGAAGAGAAGGGAAACTAGTACTTCTGAAAGCACAAATAGTAAGAGCATTACAGAGTAAAAAAACCAGTGCTTATTAAAGCACAAACAGTTAAAAGCCAACATCAAAGATTAATGAAGGAAAGAATGCAGAAGATAATAAGCCTCTACACAGATGTCTTCAGAGCCACATTTCTACATACAAACACACTTGTGTACATGCACATATACATATGTTTTCAATGAAGTAGAAACATAGGGGTTCTTTAGAAAGTCAGTTGTGTTGGATAGTGTTTTGCTGGGACAAACACTTGAAGGAGTGTTTTCCTGAAGTGGACATAGATGAAAGACTAAAGCAGACTCATTAAAGAACATTTTGCTCAACGGATTATGGATTATCCCACCCATCTCCGGCTGAAACCAGGAGGGGTTGTGGGTTGGGCCTTCCCCTTTAAATTGAGAGCTGAACATTTAAAGCTTTGAGCCTTGATCAGAGGGAAATAAAAGAACATTTTGCTGAAGCAATCACAGGAGAGACAGTGTTCTGCTAAAGTAAGCATGTGAAAGAACACTTAATGAAGGATTCTTCACTAATAACCCACATGTATTGGTCTGCCACACATTGCATAGTTGAGCTGCATTTGTCAGGACTCCATACAGAGAAACACCAAAAAAATTTCTGGTGGTGTACTGCAGTTTCTTGCTGCTTCTGAGGACTCAGGCTGATTGGTAGAGTGATGTTAGCTAAGAGAGATGCACTTGCTGAAGCAAGACCTGTGGAGGACACGCAATGTTTGGAAGGTATAAATAGGACTCACAGGCAGTGATGGGGACTGAACTAGGCTTGCACATAGAGCTAGCTGTGCAATGCTTGTTGGTCTCAAGTCTGCTAATCTTTGATTCCCTGAGAGAGGCACAGCTGAGAACTTCTCCTGGCTTGCCTTCTGGTCCTTCCTGCTGACTCAAGTCAAGGCTGAGGCCTGGCTTTCTCTGCTAGGTAGTGCCATCACTGCTGATTAGTGTTTGCTATCCTGACTCTACTGAACTGGACTGTTGATATATCTGTGAAGAGTTTGTGAGTGGATTGAACTGCTGCTGCTGACCTATGAACTGAACTGCTGATTTCCAGACAACACAGATAGGAGTTGCTCAAAAAAAAAAATCTTTCTAAACAGGTCTACTTCCCACCCTCCTTGCCCCTGTTCCCTTTCTTTCCCATTACCTCTGGTCGGTGGTGGACTAAAAGGAAAGTTAAAGTCTTTAAGAGCCATCATTAAAAATAGGTTTTTTAAAAAAATTAAAGTTACAGTTCATCTACCTACATATCTCTTTACACATGTGTATGTATGCATAAACACACATACATAAACATCTGTAGGTCATATTTCTACAAACAGACAAACAGATCGTCCTACATAAGAAATCCATAAAGGAGACTCACACTATGGGAGCACGATATAACAAATCCTGTAAGTCATTTAGGGACTTGGGCTATCTTCTTTTTCATATAAATTTATTTTTATTTTTATGTGCATGACTGTTTTGACTGAATATATGTAAGTGCACCATGTGTGTGCATCACCCAAGGAAGACACAAATAAGAGGATTAGGATCCCCTGGAACTGGAGTTACAGAAGTCTTAAAGCTGCTGTGTAGGTTCTGGGACCAAACCTATGTCCTCTGCAAGAACAGCAAGCACTCTTAACCATTGAGCCATATCTCCAGACCTGTTTTTTATTCGCTTAAGCACAAAACCTTTGTTGCTTGTTATTGCAAACCCAGACCAAAATTTTCCTGTGATGTTAAGAAAACAGCATAAAGTTGTGCTTCATTTATGCATTTGAAATATATATACAAAATTATTCATAAGAAGCTTATTGGAAAAACTAAGCAAGTGATGTTAAATGCAAATCCATAAAACATTTTCTTTTATTTGGGACAGAAGGAAGGCATGATCTGGATTTTTCTGAGACTGCTTTTGCTCTAAGTCTTAAGCCTTTCAGCCATGAAATACTTTATTACTGGTTTCTTCAGGATTATTTTTAGGTATGGAAATGAAAAGGTTTATTCAATTTTAAAAGAGATGTGATTTTACTCATAACTTTATTCTTACTGAAAAAAAAAAAGTGGTGTTTAGAATGTTTAAGGGATATATTATATCCAAGAGGAAGATTTTTTTACTCTGCAGAGGAAATGCTGTGTTGTGCATCTGAGAGACAGATCTGGGCAAGTGAAGAAAAAGGAGTGAATGCTGGCTGAAAGGTGTACCTGTGAGTCTCCAGTTGGAAGAAGTCAAATACCTTAGGAAGATTGACAATTATATAAGCATTCTATAGTAATGAGGTGGCTTCCCAAAGAATCACATGATGTGAGAAGCAGATGACAGTCCTCTAAGCTCCTACATATTCATTCCTCACAGGATTCCTCAAGTGTCACTGATTTCTAGTGATTTCTTGTGATGAAAATAGCAGGAAGCTGTGCTTTGTTGCCCCTGTTCCCACTTTGAGCTTATGTGGTTGCATTGTCCTCCTTGCTAAGTGCTGGCTGGGGCTCTAAATGAAGAAGTCAATTTCACTGAAGTTGCTTAGAAATTTTAGGGTTTTACACAAGAAATCCTTCATCTTAAGAAAAGCCTCCTGTTGGAGACAGACTGTTGGTCAGTCCAGTTAACCAAACATTAGAAGTACATGAATCACTTGATGATACCACAGAGTTAGCCTCAAGGCTATGTTGTAAAAGCTTCACTTATATAGGAAACCAAATCTCAACCCTTTTCCTCCAAGCCTCAGAAACATTTTGAAAGAGGTGGGTGAATAATAATAAGAGCCAGAGGTTGGGGAGGACAGGGGTTTTCTAGACATGCCAGGACTGATGTGCTCATAAACTCAAAGTAGCTATGGTTACCTGTGCAAGGTTAAGCCAGTCAGTGATCCAGCAAGAAGGTGGAAGGTGCACACTGGCCCCCATTTTAAGTTGAATACCTACTGAAAATTGATGACTACTGGAGGAAAAAAATTATTTTCTTTAGGGGTGTGTTTCGTTATAGGTTGAATGT
Organism: Rhabdomys pumilio; assembly: GCA_030674055.1. Taxonomy (NCBI): domain Eukaryota; kingdom Metazoa; phylum Chordata; class Mammalia; order Rodentia; family Muridae; genus Rhabdomys; species Rhabdomys pumilio. Next base: position 34,001,230 of record JANHMN010000012.1, read on the forward strand.
GTTCCAATGGGTGGCCCCGTATCCATGTGTATATGGGAAGCACAAATTGGATTTGGTGGGTTACTAAAAAATAAAAGAAGATATGGAGTTTTGGGGATAGAGAGCTGATCTGGGAAGAGTAGGAAGGTAAATATGGCCAAAATACATTGTACATATGTGTTATGTATGTATTTATGTATATATGTATGCATGTAATTCTCAAATGACTGGTAAAATGGTATGTTATTAAAAACAGCTAAGACAGTGTTGCATGATATCTAGGTCAAATTATGGAACCTGATGATATGGAAAGCTACAACTGACTTTCTTATTGATAAAAGTCAATTTTATAATATATAATAAAAATGTTATAATAGATTTTATTGTATTTATACAACTAACAATAAAAGATGTTTATAAGTATTTCTTTGCAAAAATTCAAACAGAAAGAAGCCAAATAAACAATTAATTAGTTACACAGCATAAAAATTTAAGTGCTTAAGGATGTGATCATAGAATATTATAGGTATTATTCCTTTTTTGTTGTACATCTAACTGAAATTTTTAAGTCAGGTTTCATTATGGCATTTCCATGTAGATTTTGTAATTGTTTATCTTCTTTCCCTTTATTTCCACCCCTTCCTGTGAGTCACCATCCCCTCACTAATAACCCCGTTCTGCTTTCACATCACATGTATTTCCTTACCTCTCCCCCATTACAATCTATTTTCACCTCTCTTGTCTTTTTTCTAATTTTATGACCTATAAATTATTATCTAAGATCCACGTATGAAACAAAATGCAATTTATCTTTCTGTTTCTAGGTTACTTTTATTCACATAATTTCTAGTTCCATATATTTTCCTGAAAATAACTTCATTTTGCTTTATATTTGAATAGAATTCCTTTGTATGTATTCAAGTTTATGCATTCCTCTGTTCACAGGTACCTAAGCTTCTTCAAATTTTCTTACTGTTGTAAATAGTATAGCAACAACCATGATGTAAAACTGTCACCATGTGGTAGAGTTCAGAGTACTTTGATTATATTGTAGTACTGTTTGTAGGATTTGAGAAATTTCCATGCTGTTTTCTGTAGTTTCTGAACCAGTTTACATTCCTACCCCCAGTGAATTATTCCTTTTTTCCAATATTCTTATCAGAAATTGTGTCAATTTTTGTGTTGATTCCCCATTCTTACTGAGATGTGGAACCTCCAAACAGTTTTCAACTTTCATTTTCATTGTAACTAAGAAATTAAATAACTTTTAAAGAATATTTATTGTTCATTTGTGTTTCTTCTTTTGAGAAGTAAATAGATATTTTTCAATAGAAAAAAGTTTTCTAAATGAAATCTATATCTTTAAAAATAATCAAGTGCAAGATTGACTGTGAGTTTTAAATGTTTCACCAGAAACGTAAGTGAATTAATGTACTCTCTCCAGGAAATGAAGAGATTCATACAAGAAATAATTCCAGTGGAGAGAGATATGAGAGGTACTTTAGGGACATCAGAGAACTATCCCCACCAATAACAGAATGAGTTTTGTCCCTGAAGAGCCAAATGGTCCCAGTAGATAAATATAGCTAGGAGAGAAAAAACAGAGAAGACCTCTTCCTCTTCATAAATCCAGCAGGTGTTCTTTTTAACAAAAGTACTTAAGTGTTATAAAGCTCAGGCTATAAAACTGGGCACAGAAATACCAATGGATTCATAAAAGAGGATGCACACAGCAGATGCATTTTTTTAAAATCAGATAGCTATTTATGCTTTCATGAAATATCTTCAAGACCTTATCAGCTAAAGGCCAACATCTGGCAGGGGTTGTAGAACATAAAGGAATCCTCTGGAAAGTCAAATCACTGAGAAAGAGGTAAGTCTCGTTGGTATAGACCTGGGATATTCAGGTTCCAAAATGCGTAATATGGACCACATGCTATAGCAGGGGTGTTTAGCTCCAAAGTTGAAGATCTCTCTAGCAAAGCAACTTCATCCTGGAGCAGTTTCTCCTCCTTCTAGAAAAGGTAAGATTTACTCTTAGTCCTAAATCTGTTTGTCTCTAAGACTAAGAAGACTTTGGACTTCAGCGAAGCCAGTGGCCCAAGGGTTTCAGGAAGGCTAGCAATGGCTTTTGCTGGTTTGAGGTCTCTGGATATGTGTGCCTCACACTTAAAGTTGATTAACCTGATCCTGAATTAATCAATCTTCCCCTGAGTCAGGCAGAGACATCTCTGGAACTGACCATTCCCTAGGAATTGCTCATGGGAGAATGATTTCTTAATTTTCTGTGGTCTTCAATAGCTTATAGGAGGTCTCTATGCTAGTTGGCTTGGGTTGCTGTTGCATAATATTACAGATTGTGTGGCTGAACCCATAAAAACTAGGTTTCCTTAGAACTAAGTGCTGGTAACCTTGACATTGATAAGCCTACATGGTTAGTGTCTAAAGAAACCTTTCTAAGAAGCACAAATGGATGTCCTGTCTCAATTTTCCCAACACCTACTTTGGCAATAGGGGCAGGTGGGAAGAGTGGAGGAAGGAAGAGCGGAAATAATAAATTTTATGAACTCCTTTCTTACTTTGTTTTATGTATGTGCATGATGTGTGTGTGTGTGTGTGTGTGTGTTGTGTTGCAAGTATATACATGTGATTATGTGTAAGGTGTATTGTCTGTGTGCATGCACACATGTGTATATACATGTGTTCCATGCTGCATGTATAGAGGTCAGATGACAATCCTCCATATCATTCTTCACTTTCCACCTTTTTTTGAGACAGGGTATTGTTCATTCACGAGAGCATATGCTATGCTAGCTGCCCTCCAAACTTCATGGGCATTCTTGGCTCTACCTTCCAACTCATCACAAAAGCACTACGATTACAGATACACATTACTGCATTCAGCTTTATATGGGTTCTAAGGATCCAAGCTCAAGCCCTAACACTTGTACAACAAAAGCTTTACCCACTGAGCTACATCCCTTGGTCCATATTTTCATTTCTTACAGGACATCATTCATGCCAGGATTAGGATCCCACTCTATGACCTTATTTCTCTTACCTCTTAAAATGTCATATCAGCTTCAACAGATAAGTTTGGAGACGAGAGGGCATAATTCAGTCTACTGGAGCCTTAAGTTTGCTTCCCATCCAAGGACTTTACTGACCCATTTTATCTTCCAGTAGCAACGAGGAGCTATGAAGGAATGTGTGTGCCATCCTTGTCCATATGCCTGCCGCTGAATCTTGAGAGAAGAGTGAATCTCCTGTGCAGCTGAGTTCACGCTCAGGCTGACTCCTGAAAGTCTGTAACCAAAGCAATATTAAAGTCATTTTGAATTGTCTTCCCTTTTGTTAAACCCCTGGGGCATAAGAGACTCTACAATTATTCAAATTGATCCTTAATAGTCTTCTAATTCATGAGGCTGCAGTTTAAAGAAGAGATGCTATCTAAAGAGTCCTATAAATAATTTGCATTTTATGATACTCTAGGTAGTACACACATTGTTTACATTTTGCATTTTGATTTCATTAGTCTTCCATAAACCACTGTAACAGGAATTTTGCACAAAGTACTACAGCAATTACACTTATTTGAAATTTTAAAGACCATATTGAACTGCTGGGAAGCATACTTAATATTATATTGTTAAAAGTCAATTGTGGAATAACTTGTAGTTTACCTAAATAAATTTGCATTGGTTGAGAAGATTCAGTTCAACATTCATGAGTCAGTTAACATAATGATAATGTACCATATTAACAGAGTGAAGGAAAAAGACAAGATCATTCCAGTTTATGTAGAAGATGCATTTTATATACCTTGGTGTCCATTTATGATCAAAGAACTCACCAGCCTATGGATGGAAGGAGGTCACCTCAGCATAATAAAAGTCACACATGAGAAATCACAGCCAGCATTGAGCTCAAAGTTGAAAGATTGAAAATGCTTCATATATGTGGCAGTTTGAATGAGAATGGCCCCCAGAGGCTCATAAATTTGAATACTTGGACCCCAGTTGGTGATTGTATTTGTGAAGGACTGAGAGGTGTGGCCTGTTGAAAGGACGTGTATTACTGGGGACAGTCTCCACCTTTCTCCTTTCCTCCCTTTCTCCATCCCTCCCTTTCTCACTCTTTCCCTTCCCCCCCTCCTTCCGTTCCCAATAGTTGTGTCTCAAAATGTGAGCTCTCAGATACTGCCTCAGCATCAGGCCTACCTGTTTGCTTCTATGCTCCCTGCAATGATGGTCATAGACTCTAACCTGAAATGGTGATCCCCAAATAGATGCTTTCTTTAAAAGTATTTGGTCATGGTGTTTTATTACAGCAATAGAAATGTAATAAAGACACAAGAGATCAAAAATATGATAAAGTAGTCCTGGTTTGTTATTGCAATTCAGAACATTGCTGGAAGTTCTACTTAGAGAAATTGAAAAGAATAGACAAACAAACAAAAAAACAGGAATTAAAAGTTTCCAAAGTTGAAAGGAAGACATTAATTACTTTTATATATCACAGAGAGCACATTATCTAAAGAAAACTCAAGGCACTGTGTACATGGAAAAGAGGAAAGGGGAAAGAGAGGGAGAGAGGGGAAGAGAGAGGGAGACAGAGGAGGGGAGAGAGAAGAGAGAGAGAGAATAAAATCAGCAAAGTTTCATAATGTCAAATAACAGATACAAAGCAGTTATTTTTAGGCACTAAACATAAACAGCATATAAAAGGAAAATTAAGAAAAGTTATATTTTAAATAGCACCAAGTAGAAGAAATACTCAGTAATATTTTAATAAAATATATAAAAACCTTCTTACATGCTGAAAACACTAAAATGTTGGCAGGAGACATTAAAGGCAACTGCAGATAAAATAATGTACCATGAACATAGGTTGGAAAACTTACCATCATTATGAGATCAATAATGCCCAGAGCAATCTAACGATTCACTGAAATTGCTATCAAAAGCTTCAAAAATGTTGTATTGAAATTACAAGCAAATGCATTCCAGAATTCAGATGGGACCTAAACTGGCAAAAATAATCTTAAAAGGAACACAGTTGGAAGTTTCATATTTCCTGATATAAACTTCCTAGAAACTCCCTGTAGAGATGTGGAAATCTAAAGGGTCGATCAGTAAGGAGCACAGAACACAGATTCTAGGAACTACTTAATGCACATAGTTTATTATTGTTAGAGTGACCAAAAACATCATTGATTGGATAAGACCAATTCCTATTGACAAGTGGTAGTGAGAAACAGCTACCCATAAGCAAAAGAATGAATGTAAGCACCTCTCTTATGCTACATACAGAATTCATTTTTGTTTTAGCTTTATGTATGAGTGTTTTGCTTATATGTATGTGTGATGTGCACATGATACACACTCATGATATATCTGATCAGAAGTGGACATTAAAACCATGGAACTGGAGTAAAGATTGGTTGTGAAATACCATATAGGTTCTAGGAACCAAACCTGAGTCCTCTCCAAGGACAATAAGTGTCCTTAATCTTTGAATCATCTTTTCAGCTCTAGAAAATTAATTTAAAGCACTTCTAAAAATCTAAACATGAGAATTAAAACTAAGAAATTCATAGAAGAACAAAAATATGAACTCTTTATGGCATTGGATTTGAGAAGTATTTTTAAATAAGTGACTTAAAGCACAGACAACAAAAGAAAAGATTCTTTAACTTCATTAAAATTAAAATATTAGCATGCATTAGAGGGCATATTCAGAGTAAAAAAAAATCAAGAATGAGGTAAAAATGTTTGAGAACTGTATCTAACTCAGGATTAAAATTCAGAGTCTGTAAAGAACATCCATAAGTCAACAACACACATATATACCAAGAGTCTATATTCTAAGTATAAGCAAATGACTTGGACAGACATTTCTATGAAGAAATACAAATTATCAGTAAGATATGAAACCATACACAACAGCATTAATAATTAGAAAAAATTGAAAGCCACAATAAGGTGTCTTCTTCCCACTAGTAATGCGTAGTAATGGGTAATGCGTAGGGAGAGAGAGAGGGGGGGTGGGAGGGAGAACAAAGCAGAAGTGCTAGTGAGGATGTGTACTGCTGATTGGTGTGCAAACTGGTATAGCCACTGTGGAAAACAATATGGCCGATCTTCAAATTCAAATAGAATTACATAAGATAAAGATCCACTTTATATGTGTATCAAAAGATTTGAAGTAGGGGACAGAACAGTTAGGTGTCATATGGTACTAGTCTCAAGACCCAACCAGTTGAAGTAACTAGAGTATTTAACCACAAATGAATGGAGAGAAATAATGAGAAATATTTATAAAACGGAATATTGTTCAACCTTAAAAAGGAAAGAAATTCTAATGGCTACTACAGTGGATGGACTAGGGGACTGGATGCTAAGTCTAATAAATTAAACTCAGAAAGGCATGTGATACCTCATTCCATTGCTCTGAGATGCACAGAGAAACCAAAGAAAGCAGAGGAGAGATAGAAAAGGTAAGAGAAGTTACAGGGCTGAGGAAAAGGCCACAAGTGTTGCTTGATAGGTAGAGAATTTCAAATTAGAGATATGACAAAAGTTGAGGGCTTATATCGTAGTGACAAGTACACAAAAACGTTCAGACACTTTTTGTCCCTGGACGGCACATTTAAAACAAGTTACAATGGAAAATTTTGCTGTTTGTATTTTACCACAATAAAAGCACTATAAAAATAAAGCATAATTCTCTTTGTAAAACTGCCTGATGAATCTTTTACTTGTTTATTTATCTATATTTATTTTTGTCAGAAAAGAAGCTATCTTGCATGACTGTTGAGAAGATTTTTCAATCATTTCATACCTTTTCAAAGCTTAATTGAGGCCATGGCTCTCAGAAATGGTTTTATTTCCTTAGTCCCTTGCTTTAGGAGCTCCATCCATCTACTGTTCTCTTGCATGTACACTAATTGAAAAAGGGGGCATAGCGGCTTCGTGTGTTTTTATCTCTCAGTATGGCGAGCAGAGGTGAAGTGGAATTAATCAAGCCATTGTTTAATTCCCAGCCCTTCCTTCAGCCTCCTTGATTACAGACTTTGAATGCACCTCTACTTCGTGACATAGATAGGGTAAAAGCCACTCAAGTTTCTACAAAGGCAGGTTCATCTTGAGTGTGATGGGGGCTCTTTGTCTTGATATGTGACTGCCGGTCACTCTCACCTTGGTCTGACTTTTTCCACTTAGAAACCAGAGCAAGTCTCAGCATGCTGGGAGTTAAATCTCCTCATGACAGCTGCTACAGAGGCTAGGCTTCCTGGAGAGCAGCCATACTTTGTGCCAACCTCTCTTTATCCTGGTGCTTCTAGACATACAAGGGTGCAGGCATGAGTGGTGGAATCTAGGGTCAGGTGATACCAGGCCAGGTCAGAGGCCATCACTTGGTAGAATAGGAGAGTGACACCCAGAAACCTCATCAGTTTTGGACCAAACTTCGTTTACCCTTACTCACAAAGCTAAAACACTTTTAGCCTCCTTTGCTGTGAAGTGGGACTGAGGTAGGCTGGAAGGATTGCTGTATGCCTGACTGTAATCATCAAGATACACGTTATGCCCATGAAACTTCAATCTTCTTTCTTTTTCTCTCGTTTCTCATGATAATCTGCGTAGAGAACTTGAGTCCTACCTGGACCTTCATCTGAGCTGCTCTATGTTTCCAGAGCATCCTCTTCATGCTTTGCAAACATTTGTGAATGTTTGCTATGCTACTCAGATATCATTTTCCCATCAAGAAGGCCACCACACTGCTTTCTCTATAGAGGTGAATCTCACTGACTCCCTTTCTGTCACCTGCACTCCTTTTCCTGTGCTTGGAGTGTTTGTGTCCAGCTCCTTTATGGACTTGAGTTGTTGTTTCCTGTTCCTCTCTCTCTTTTTTTTCTAGTCATGACTCTTGAGAGTTGGTATGTGTGTCTGCATATGTGTGTGTATGCATGTATGCATATGTGTATGAATGGTGTGTGTGTGTGTGTGTGTGTGTGTGTGTGTGTGTGTGTGTGTGTATGTGTCTATGTGAATGTGTTTGTGTGTTGGGAATGACTGTCATCACTTCAAGCTCTGTGGGTGGGCCCTTTAGCAACTAGTTCTGCATTTGCTAAACCATAACAGACACTACTAGAATAACGATTGACTCTGGCAGTACTCCTAACAAACGTTATGTTGAAAAGTACCCAGTGGGCTAGGTTTGGCTTCATTCAGCTGCTGTAGATGCTGGTATAATAAACATTGAAAAATGACTTGTATCAAGCTGGTTTCATTTGTGATGAATAAACTAGACAATGAAAATTTAAAGTCCCCTATTCTATATGTCATCTCCAGAACCCTGATGCTTTTTTTTTTTTTTTTTTTTAATTTGGTCCCAAACAGCAAATCTATGTGACAGTGGAAAACAGGATGCCATTCATGCAATCTGAGGACATGTAATGAGCTGTTCCTTTAGTATTTACTGGGGGATTCTGGGCTTGTCATATCACTCTTCTGGGCTTCTGATCTCTTTGTTAATTTAACGAGTTACATGCCTGTACTGGAGAACTACTGTGAAGGTCAAAATGCTATCCCCACCTTGTGGGGCTCTATGAGCTGACATACTGCTTTGTTCTAGTATGCTTTATATTGCTGTGATAAATGCCACATCGAAAAGCAACCTGGGGAGCAAACGGTTTATTTGTCTAACACTCCAACATCACAGTCCATCACTCAGGGAAGTATAAGCAAAAACCTGGAGCAGGAACTGAAGCATGGACTATAGAGGAAGGCTGCTTATTGGATTGCTCCCTAAGGCTTGCTCATCTTGCTTTCTTATAAAACCCAAGAATACCTGCCCAGGGTTGACATTGCTCACAGAAGGATGATTCCATTTCACATCAGTCATTGATTAAGATATTTCCTAGAGACATCCTTATGGACCAACCTGATAGAGGCATTTTTTTCTCAATTGAGATTACCTCTTCCCATATGATGTTAATCTGTGTCAGGCTGACAAAAATCTAACCAGCAAAGTAGTGAAGCATGTAATATACCTTGTGCGATGCTATGTTGCTGTACTGTTTTATGTTGTGATGTATTGTGCTGTGCTGTGTTGTACTGAGCTGTGCTGACCTGAGATATGTTGCTGTAGCTTGATGCTGTGCTGTGTTGTGTTGTGTAAAAGTGTGTTTTCAGTCATTGAATTTTAAAGCCTGTTCACTATATTTTTCTACCAAAATACTGTAATGAGATATTTTCTTCCTTCCTTTCATCCTTTCTTTCCCTCTATTTTTTGACTTTAATTTTATGTGCCAAATTTCATCAATCCATTATACTCAAGACAAGATATATTTGAATTCAAACCTTTAAACTTTACAAAGTTTGGGTGATGTATACAAGGTCTGATCCTTGGCACGGCCTGACCCACAATTTTAGGATCTTCTTCAAATAAAGGATTATAAAGCTTTAAATACAGAAATTGGATTATATAGTCATGGATGTCAAGCGCAATCTTTTTCATAATATTTTGCAACAGTTTGTTTGCTCTGGTCCACAGCCTCCTAGCTGAATGTCTCAATAGTCCTGCATAAAACAGGTACATATTCTACCTGAGCCCAGTGACACTATGCAGTAAGTTAGATGAAATTTCACCCCTAAATTTGTAAAAGGCCCTTTTTGGTCTTTCTGTCAGATACATTTTTAGAAACATAACCCTTGGGATTTGGGGAATTGGGGAGTTATGAATATGTAACCTGAATAACAAATAAAACCAGTTTGGAGAAGAGACTGCCATATGTGCAATCTAAAATCTTCCTCTAAGGATTTTGCAATCTTATCACTAAGCAGGACATGAAGGAAAACAGCTACAGTGGGGTCCGGGCAGAAGAATAGGTTATCCTGAATGAATGCAAGAATTGAGTGGTCAATGGGAGCCTGCTGTTAATGACACTAAGATTCTTCCCAACTCCTGTGTTGTCCCCAGTGCTCATCAGCATGACAGGCTCAGTTGCTTCTATGGTAAGCCAGTTAAAGTGACTGCCATAAGCATTGACAGTAATGCTTCTAGCCACTGTAGTCATAACTAAGTTACCATATGCATTGATTCTCAAGCAATTATAATACTATTGTATTATAATTTGTGGGTCTTATCGTGTTTCAGACACTGTGGTTGGTGCTTGATCAAAATGAGATTATGACATCATCTCCATAAACAGATAGATAGACTGATTATCATTTTAAGGAAAGTTTTCAAACCTTATATAAGATTCAGGTCTGCCTGAGCTAAAAGCACAAATAAGAAGCTGCTATTATTCTATCCTTCCTTGAGACAAGAAATAATATAAAAATAACCCAGAAAGTCACAAACATAAAATAGAACTCTGTGCTCCTTTTTGTGCATTTGAGCCTATGCTTGACATCCTCTCTTAGCCTGGCCTTAAGCTTGCTAGGATAACATCATTCTAGATTTTAGAAAGAAAAATAAAAAACAGCAACAACAACAAAAGTCAGAACCAGACTAGGAGCAACAATGGTATTCTCCAGAACATCTTAAACGTTTTAGAAGTTCAATTTGCTCATTGTTGTATGGATCTCTCAGTCTTTGTGAAGAAATAAGATCTATTGAAACACTGGCCTTGCATTAGTTCTTGTCTATCAGTCAAAGCCTCTCAGAGCTTAAGTTGTTCCCTTTCTTATGCATTCCCATCGGATCTTATATTTTTTCTGAAGCAAAATTAAAGTTTATTAAGAAGTTGTAACATATATTAAAGCATTGACATTAAGAGAGTAGGAAGAAAGAAAGAAAGAAAGAAAGAAAGAAGGAAAGATAGAAACAGACACGTACAGAGAGAAGAATGTAACTTAAGAACAGCACATGACCAAACACAAAACCTAGCTTCTCTCAGGAGAGTTTAACAATGTGTCTGGATGTGATTTGGATAGTTTTGAAGTTATACATTTCACAGTCTTAAAATATTAAGCAAACATATTTTGTCATGTTTTTTGTCGTCTTATTTTTATATAAGTTACTTTCTTCAGAAAATCTGATTATAAGGTGATTTATGTCATAAAGTGGTCAATATTAATTGTAAACTTGACAAGACCCAGAATCAACCTAGGCAACAAGCCTCCTGCACACCTATACCAGGTTATTTAGATGAAAGTGGCCTCTGGGCATGCCTTTGAGGGATTATGTTTATTTAGGTTAATTGAGATGAGAAGACCCATACTACAGATACTATTCTCTGGGTTTGTGCCCTGGGCTGAAGCAAAGGACAAATTTGGCTGCATACAAGCAGTCACTACCCTCTGCCTTCAGACTGTGAAACAATGTGACCAGCTCCTAATGCTTTGACTACCCCACTATAAGGAGTTGTACGTTTAAAGTGTTAACTAGAAACAGCCCTTCTTATTTTACATTGATTTTGCCAGCATATTTTATCACAGCAACAGGGAAACTAACTAATACCCATTCCAGAGTTAGTGTTTATATAAAGGATAATTAGATAAACATTTAGAACCAAAGAGTAAGAAGAATTTTAGTATCCACAAGGCCAGGAAGTCAAAGTGTGTATTTTGTAAACATGGTTCACAAATGTGATTCTCAGTGATAAGAAACAGCTTCCCTTTGCCATGTATTCTTGTTTTACCTGTCTTTCCCACCCTAGTTACCATATGAGATTTCAATTCCATCAATATTAAGAGTCAATGATGACCAAAGTCTATGTTTCTGAACTTCTTAATCTGAGAGGGAAAATAAACTATTTTGAGGTGAAAAGTCCCAAACTGAATAATCCAAGGAGAACACACACACACACACACACACACACACACACCCAAGGAGAACACACACACACACACACACACACACACACACACAAAATCCAAGCATGAGGATTTGATAACTATGGGGGGGGGGGAGGAGAAAACACACATAGTTTCTTGAAGCACCAAACCACAGAAACAATAAAGATCAGCTTTTAAGCCTAATCTAACATAGAAGGATTTTTTCTATCAAGAGTTGCTTGAGAAGCATCATATTAAAAATCATAAAAATTCAAAGCAGCATCTGAGGAAAACCACAGATGACTGTAACACACATTGATCAGTTATCAGTATGTAGCTATACAGCATTCTGTTTCAATAATGATATAGGTTCCCCTTTATGCCCGGGTCAAAGTACCTGATGCCATTTGGTTTCAGAAGATGACTGTCCTCATCTCAACATTAGAGCTTGAGAGGGAGATCTCTGGACTGTAAAAATAAATAAATAAATAAATAATCTGAAACAAAAGCACATCACTCATTATGTAGATAAAATATATGAATGCACAGAGGAAACTCCATGCTTAGCCGATTTCATTTAATTTAGCTGATAGTTTTGTAGTGATTCCTATGAATACACATAGACTGCTTATTCTCTGGATTAAGAAGCTCCATGTCTGTCTCTCTCATATTACTCCTCAGTGACTAACACAAAACCCAAAACATAGCAGCACTGGTTAGAGACATAAACATCTAGACTAATAAAAAAAAAGGAAGGTCATATGTACATAGCATGTTTATATTTCCATTTTGAAAGCTGTTATGATGACAGTTTTTCAAGTCTAGCCCTTCAAGAACAGAACTGTGTCTTTTTAAAGAATTCAACCACACTAGCCAAGAACAGCTGCTGCTTGGTCTGAATATTGGAAGTATAATGACTTTGAAGTGGTGTCTTTCTTCCACTTAATGACCCTAAACATTAAAGAAATTGGAATTGGCAGGGTCTATAGGGCTACTGTTCTTTAACGTACTGGGGCTTCTAAATGGTGGCTTTATGCTGCCAGCTAGTATAATATTAAAGATTAATAGGCAATAAAACAGAGACAGGTGGCCAACCATAAGTTGTCATGAACAGCACATGGGAAACAATTTCCAATTTATGTTGCTGGATAAGACAGTGATTGGCCATAATGGCACCTTGGTTTCACAGACTGACTTCCTCAGAGAACCAAAGGTCCTTGAGCATAAGGCTTCTGATCTTACTAACAAGCATCAGTCATGATGCATTGATGATAAGAAACTCCCCTATAAACCACTCAGTAGAGAACTTAGCATATCAGTCCCCACTGTTTATGGCCAATGGTATTGGAATTAGTCTATTAATCAAACAAATTGAGCAAGTGTCAAGTCCAACACTGTACACATGCATAGCTAATGTTACAGTGTTGTGAAAGGCTTTTTACAGCTGACATAGTATGCATTTTTTTTTCAAAATAATCATGTTATCTCCTAGTGGGTTGCAAGCATCTTTTTCCAGTAGAGCCCAGGAATTCTTTTCCCAGTAGAGTCCAGGCATCTCTCCCAACAGAACCCATGTATCTCCTCCTAATGAAGCCAAGTATCAGCCCTAGTGGAACTCAGGCATCTTTATCCAGTAGAGTCTAGGCACATCCTCCAATGACTCTCAGGCATCACCTCCCAAGGGAACCTAGGCATCTTCCCTAGTGGAGTCCAGACATTTTTCCCTAATGGAACTCATTGTTTATCAGTTCAGCTTTGCCATCTTCTGCATTGGAGTCCAAACATCTCTCCATGGAGCCCAGATGTCTCCCTCCAGAGGAGATAATGTTCCTAGCATCTTGCTGATCTGACATTTAGTGGACCTCGTGTGAGAATCAAGCAGTGCTACCACATCGGAGAGGAATGGGTGTTCCGAAAGGATATACATGGGTGAGTCTTTTATACAACTTACCTACCCTGGATGTGTGAAAGAAAATACCAATATTTTTTTTTGCCCTCTGTTTCCATGATTATCTTCAAATGTAAGAGCAATTTGATTTGATTTGCATAATTGGGAAGACAGTTGGAATATTGTATGGAAAGTGCTTTAGTATGTAGCTAGTATTAAATAAATATTTAATACTTACTTGTTTAAAGTGCAGGGTCAAGTGCTCTTTTTGTTCCTTTTAGCTCTGGGCAGAGTTTCTGCTGAGTGGAATGAAGCAATAAAGAACAAAGGGAGAAAACGTCAACATTGTTAAGTCATGTGAGTCATTTTTTTTAGTAGCAGAAACTGAAATATAGGAAATCTAGAAGTTGTCAGTAAGAATCTGAGAAAGTTGGGTTTAAGACATGTAAATGGGCATTTCTTATCAAAAGACTTCCATGGTGTTCATAGACTTCATGATCTGCAGTTGTTTCTTACTTCATGAAAAATCTAAGTCCTAGGATTATGGGGTTGTTGACTCAACCACAGCATTATGGTTTAAATCTTCTAAATTTTAAACTCAGAAGTGAACAATGAGAACTAATCTCCAGGTCATTTCTGTTGTGTCATATGCAAAATGAGTAATAAGATTGAATCTCCCCATTGCTAGGATTGAGGATGGATAATAGAACCAACAATCCCTCTTAGACCATTTCTCAACCATGATAAAGAATGGAGAGAGAGAGAGAGACAAACAAAGGAAGATGAATATATGAACAGTATATTGCTGTATTTTTGAACAACTCTCATACATTGAGAGTTGTTCACTGATGGTAAAGGTCAAAGCTTTTCACCCTATGCCTGTCATTTATTAGCTCCTTAATATATTTGTTAGTTTGTTTGTTTTAGTATATGGATCATCAGAATGTATCTTCTTTTGGGAATCTGTGGGGTTTAAGTTTTTAATTTTTCTGAACTACAAACTTTACATCTTCATGCTCAGTATCCACTTCAAAAAGCAAGAATATGATTTTCAAAAAAAATCCATTTATATTAATCAATTCTGTTGGCAATTGATGAATGAGTCATAAGCAATCACCCAAAGCACTTACAGAGACAAACACCTTGTATTTGATGCTGACAGCACAAACTTCCAGGAGACAGAACTGTTTGTGTGAATCTGGAGTCAGTGGGCTAGAATGCAAAGCTGGACTTCATACTTGGAGAGGACATCTTGGTGGATATGGCCAGATGTATAAAATGTTTTAGGGATTAATTATTCTATACAATCTTAAACTATACTTATAAAATAGCGATTTTGGATATTTATAAAGACAGTCAAGTATCAACCTATACCAAAAGTATCATTTTATAGCCAAGCAATGGTGGCACATGACTTTTATTCAAGAACTTGGGAGGCAGAGGCAGGTGATTCTCTGAGTTTGCTGCTAGCCTGGTCCAAAGAGTGGGTTCCAGGACAGCCAAGGCTGTGTGTGTGTGTGTGTGTGTGTGTGTGTGTGTGTGTGTGTGTGTGCATGAGAGAGAGAGGAAGACAGAGAGAGGTATGTATATATGACATATATGTGTGTTTATATAGCTATGTCATAAAGAAGGACATTTGGTTGAGAGGTGGTGCCTAAAAATTACCAGAAGGAAGAACAAAATGTTTTCCCTCTGCAGGGAAGCCAAGGGTGTTATTCTTCACCCCAAGCCACTACCCTTTCCCTGATGAAGTCCTTCCATACAGCCATTAGGATAGACTCTGACCTGGGGTCTATGAATGTGGCTGGTCTACTAAATGTTTTCCATTCTCAGGGGTTTCTCAATCCATCCTGCCCACACTTCTACAGTTTCTCACCAAGCTCTCCTCAGTCACTGTGGTAGACATGCCATCTGTTTTCAGATAGTACAGTAGTTCTAACCAGATTTAATTTCAGCATTTGACAAGGGTATGCATTTTAAAGAATTATATGTGTGCATATGTATACATACAGATATATGTGCTACATATACATGTGTGAAGACATGTCTATAATTTCTAATCAATGCTACTTTATTATTTCTGTTGTCAGAATTCTCATTGTCTTCTGACTCTCAGATGCATTTTCTCTAGTTTCTCTCAAAGCAGGAATTTGAGCAAAGAGAAATCTTATTTAGAAAAAAATGATATCCAAGTTCTTAGATAATTTCAAATAAAGGTTACATAATGTAGAGGAAACACGGTTATGGGAAATGTTATAGGGAAATGGACTAGGAAATATCTCTGAACTAGATATAAGACAGATATAATCCAATGATCAGAAATGCTGAATGTAAATAATACTCTGTCCTAACAGAGTTTCTTTAAATGTTTCAAAGTGTTTTTCTATGCTAGGCAGGCTGAACTACTTTCTTCTTAAACTTTATGTTTGCCTTGCACACTATAAATACAACTTTCTTCATGGTTTAAAATTCAAATTCATTGTTTATCATGAGCCAGTTACTTGCTCCTGTGAAGATATAGAACACTGCAAAGTTAGTAAGTACATCTCCATCTGAAGCAATGGTTCTCAACCTTCCTAATTCTCTGACCTTTTAATACAGTTCTTCATTTTGTGGTGACCCCCAACCATAAAATTATTTTCATTGCCACTTTATAAGTTCGCTATTGATATGGACTGTAATGTAAAGATCTATACTGTTTGTGCCAGGATCATTGACCCTCAAAGGGGTCGTGACCCACAGGTTGAAAATCTCTGATCTAAAGTGAGAGGATCAAAACTCATAAATCAGAAGTCACAAAATCTGAATCTCAAAGCTGAAGAGTCAAAAAATTTCTCAGCAGGAGAGAAACTTTAACATTAGCCTTTTGCTGTTAAATCAAGCACCCTTGTCAAAGTATCAGATGCTTAACAAACTAAATGCTCTTCAAAAATTCATGAATATTTAACAAATATTGGTTTTAGCCAGTGTGAACTGTTGTTTCTGTGATGTTCAAATCCAATCTCAGAGTTTTAAAAAATACTTGATGCTGAAATAAGAGCCAAATACAGATAATTGGAGGAGAGATTATAAGATTAATGAGCACCATGTTTACAAGTACCATGTTTAAAAGAAACAAACATTTTAAAATCTTTCATAGATAAAATCAGTCTCATAAAAATAGATGAAGAAGCAGGTGATCAGGTACCCCATACTAACATCAGTTAAAATTAATAGAGCAGAAGGATAGAAAAATAGTTTGTGGGGGCTGCTGGAAGTGGATACTCTAAATGGAAGACTATGTAGCATCAGCAAACCTATTGATTTTTGGAGAGCGAACAAGAGTTAATGGACCAGAAAATGTGTCTTCATTTCCCTCATTCTGAGAATAATAGACTGTACAATAATAGAAGTGTTTCTCAAATGCAATATGAAAACTCATGGGTAAGCCTCATCTGAAGCAGTGTTAGGAAAACATATGGTATTTATGGAAATTCCTCCCTTTGAATGCTCATAATTACAGAGTTCAGCTGCTTCCATGTGATACAAGCAAGTCTCCAATAAATAAAGAAGGGATAAACCAATCTGCCCAAACTGTTATGCACAGCAGTGTTAGGAACAACAGCCATTGTGAGAAGGACATCACTGGTGACAACATCTGGAGTACAAAGCATGTGATGGAATTTAATTCAAGTTTAACACTTCCAAATAATTCATTTGGAGAGAGTAACAGAGTTCATCAAATATAGTGACATTTATGGATGCACAAAATATATGGACACTTCAGAATACAATTCTAGAAAACTGGCAACTTTGTACTATAACCAAGTCCTCTTCTCAACTCTGAAAGCCCTTGCCCCTTCTGTGAACTTATCAGTTAGACAGCACCTGGTAATGGTGAGAAAGTCATCATTGGGACAAAAAGAATCCTCTGGAAAAAATTCGATTTTGAAGGATTTATGCTCCCCAAGTTCAAATAAAATGGACTTAAAAAGTGGTGGGCAAACTCCATAGTTACAGAGTATAGAGAATATGACCTATAGAAAGCTAGGGTCCCTAAAAGTCTCAGAGACTGAAACATGAATCTACAGAGAAACCTGATGATCTGCTGGTCATACAACAGCCTTATAGAAGCTGACAAAGCGAGCTGAGTCCCCATTCTAGCTGAGCCCAGTGGGTTACAATTAGTCTGAGATAACCAGCAAGGCCCTGTTCTCTCTAAGGATCAAATCAAAGATACTGATAGCTGAACCTGACCCCATGGACTGAATGATCAACAGGGACAATCCACTAAGGGGATCCGACTAGCTTGAGGAAAGAAGTGCAAACAGATGGTATCTACTGGCAAACCAAATGCTGAGAAGATAGAAAACTTAAGAACAAGAACAGAACAATAGCATCTAAGATTGCTTTGAGCAGAGAGAAAACATTACAGCAGCAGATGCAGTACTGGAGGTAGTTTTCTTACAGAATAGCTATGAGCAGTTAGTGTTTAACCATTATGCCTCAATATTAACTGTTAAGTTCCTGGTATTATATGACCAAGCAGAACTTTTATCAATCTGTCAGTATGCTCATTGCATGTTTTCTGTTTAAGGGCACCTTATATAGTACATATTATGGATTCACTGCCATTGAGTTCATGACCAAATAAGTACAGTTGATACATGAGCAAAACTAACAAAACAGTCTTAAACTTCACAGTCTGCTTAGACTGTGATGATACTCAAGCACTGTGACCAGGGGTATTCTAAATAACACACACACACACACACACACACACACACACACACCACAGCATGAAAGCAAGAAAAGAACCCTCGCCTGGTCCTTGTGGCTGAGGCAGACACCAAACTGTTCTGCTCCTGTGAAGACACCATATCCTGAGACATCCTAGAGGAGCCACTGCACTCAGAGCAGAGGGTAAAAACACTCACCCACTAACCTATGCCCCAGAACTACAACTGGGAGCACTGGCTAGTAGAACCCACCAGGCAACCAAATCACTCCCCTGCAGAATACCACCCCACTTCTGCCCCTTGCCTGGTTCTTGTGGCTGGAGCAGACACCTAGCTGGTCTGCTCCTGTGAAGACACCATATCCTGTGACATCCTAGAGGAGCCACTGCACTCAGAACAGTGGACACTATATCCTGAGACATCCTAGAGGAGCCACTGCACTCAGAGCTGCTGGAGCTCAGGATCACAGGATTTCAGAGGCATCTGGAACCTGAGGAGTTCTGACACAAACAAGATAACTGGAAATACAGGCTCCAGTCAGAGACAGTGAGTGCAGGTAGCACTTTCACAGATGGTGAAAGGCAAGCACAAGAACATAAGTAACAAAAACCAAAGCTACTTGTCATCATCAGAACCCAGTTCTCCCACCATAGCAAGCTCTGGATACTCCATCACACCAGAAAAGCGGGATTCAGAATTAAAATCACTTCTCATGAGAATAATAGAGGACTTTAAGGAGGACATAAATAACTCACTTAAAGAAGTACAGGAGAACACAGGTAAACAGGTAGAAACCCTTAAAGAGGAAACACAAAAATCACTTAAAGAATTGCAAGAAAACACAACCAAACAGGTGAAAGAATTAAAACTGTCCAGGATCTAAGAATGGAAGTAGAAACCATAAAGAAATCTCAAAAGGAGACTACCCTGAAGATAGAAGTTATAGATGCAAGCATCACCAACAGAATACAAGAGATAGAAGAGAGAAAGTCATGTGTAGAGGATACCATGGAAAAAATGGACACAACTGTCAAAGAATGAAAAACGCAAAAAGCTCTTAACCCAAAACATCCAGTAAATTCAGGACACAATGAAAAGGCCAAACCTAAGGATAATAGGTATAGATGAGGGTGAAGATTCCCAACTTAAAGGGCCAGTAAATATTTTCAACAAAATTATAGAGAAAAACTTCTCTAACCTAAAGAAAGAGATATCCATGAATATACAAGAAGCCTACAGAACTCCAAATAGACTAGACCAGAAAAAAAAAAAAAAAAACTTTCCGTCACATAATAATCAAAACATCAAAGGTACAAAACAAAGAAAAAATACTAAAAGGAGTAAGGGGAAAAATTCAAGTAACATATAAAGGCAGACCTATAAGAATCACACCAAACTTCTCACCAGAGATTATAAAAGTCAGAAGATCCTGGACTGATATCATACAGAGCCTAAGAAAACACAAATGTTAGCCCAGACTACTATATCCAGCAAAACTCTCAATCACTATTAATGGAGAAGCCAAGATATTCCATGACAAAACCAAATTTACACAATACCTTCCCACAAATCCAGCATTTCAAAGGATAATTGATGGAAAACTTCAACACAAGGAGAGAAACAACAGCCTAGAAAAAGCAAGAAAATAATCTTCCAACAATCCCAAAAGAAGATAGTTACACAAACATAATTCCACCTCTAACAACAAAAATAGCAGGAAGGAGCAATCATTTTTCCTTAATATCTCTTAATATCAATGAACTCAATTCTCCAATAAAAAGACATAGACTATCAAACTGGATACATAAACAGGACCCAACATTTTGCTACATACAGGAAACTCATCTCTGTGAAAAAGACAGACACTACCTCAGAGTAAAAGAATGGAAAACAATCTTCTAAGCAAATAGTCCCAAGAAACAAGCTGGAGAAACAATTCTAATATCAAATGAAATCAACTTTCAAGCAAAAGTAATCAAAAAAGATAAGGAAGGACACTTCATACTCATCAAAGAAAAAATTTACCAAGATGAACTCTCAATTCTGAACATCTATGCCCCAAATGCAAGGGCGCCCACATACATAAAAGAAACTTTACTAAAGCTCAAAGCATACATTGCACCTCACACAATAATAGTGAGGGATTTCAACACCCCACTCTCAGCAATGGACAGATCATAGAAACAGAAAATAAACAGAGACACAATGAAACTAACAGAAGTTATGAGCCAAATGGATTTAACTGATATATGTAGAATATTTCATATTAAAACAAAAGAATATACCTTTTTTTTCAGCAGGATTTCAGAGGCATCTGGAACCTCTGGAAGGTACTCATGGTACCTTCTCCAAAATAGATCCTATAATTGGTCACAAAACAGGCCTCAACAGATACAAAAAGATTGGAAGAATCCCTTGCACCCTATCAGATCACCATGGTCTAAGGCTGGCTAATAATGACAAAAACAATGGAAAGCCCACATACATGTGGAAACTGAGCAATGCTCTACTCAATGATGACTTGGTTAAGGAAGAAATAAAGAAAAAAATTAAAGACTTTTTAGAATTTAATGAAAATGAGGATACATTATACCAAAATTGTGGGACTCCATGAAAGCAGTACTAAGGGGAAAACTCATAGCTCTACGTGCCTATAAAAAGAAGTTGGAGAGAGCATAAACTAACAACTTGACAACACACCTGAAAGCTTTAGAACAAAAAGAAGCAAATACACCTGAGAGGAGTAGATGGTAAGAAATAATCAAACTCAAGACTGAAATCAACCAAGTAGAAACAGAAAGAACTATGCAAAATATCAACAAAATCAAGAATTGGTTCTTTGAGAAAATCAACAAGATAGTTAACCCCTTAGCCAGACTAATCAAAAGGCACAGAGACAGTATCCAAATTAATAAAATCAGAACTGAAAAGGGAAACATTATAACAGAAACTGAGGAAATTAAAAAAAATCATCAGATCCTACTACAAAGGCCTATACTCAACAAATTGAAAAATCTGGATGAAATGAACAATTTTCTAGACAGATACCAGGTAACAAAATTAAATCAGGAGCAGATAAACCATCTAAACAGTCCCCTAACCCCTAAAGAAATAGCATCAGTCATTAAGAGTCTCCCCACCAAAAAAAGTCTGGGGCCAGATCGTTTTAGTGCAGAATTCTATCAGACCTTCATAAAACACCTAATACCAATTCTCTTCAAACTATTCCACAGACTAGAAACATAAGGAACACTCACTACCCAATTTGTTCTATGAATCTACAATTACACTCATACCTAAACCTCACAAAGACCCAACAAAGAAAGAGAACTACAGACCAATCTCTCTTATGAATATTGATGCAAAAATACTCAATAAAATTCTTGCAAAATGAATCCAAGAACACATCAAAACAATCATCTATCATGATCAAGTAGGCTTTATCCTAGGAATGCAGGGATAGTTCAATATTTGGAAATCCATCAATGAAATCCACTACATATATAAACTCAAAGAAAAAAAAAAAAAACCACATGATCATCTCACTAGATGCGGAGAAAGCATTTGACAAAATCCAACATCCCTTCATGTTAAAAGTCTTGGAAAGATCAGGAATTAAAGGCCCATACCTAAACATAGTAAAAGCAATACACAGCAAGCCAACAGCCAACATCAAACTAAATGGAGAAAAACTTGAAGCAATTTCACCAAGATCAGGGACTAGACAAAGCTGCCCATGCTCACCCTACCTATTCAATATAGTACTGGAAGTCCTAGTCAGAGCAATTAGACAACAAAAGGAAGTCAAGGGGATACAAATAGAAAAGGAAGAATTCAAAATTTCACTATTTGCAGATGATATGATAGTATACTTAAGTGACCCTAAAACTTCCACCAGAGAACTCCTAAACCTGATAAACAACTTCTGCAAAGTAGCCGGTTATAAAATCAACTCAAACAAATCAATAGCCTTCCTCTACTTAAGGGATAAACAGGCTGAGAAAGAATTTAGGAGAATGACACCCTTCACAATAGTCACAAATAATATAAAATATCTTGGCGTGAATCTAACCAAGCAAGTGAAAGATCTGTATGATAAGAACTTCAAGTCTCTGAAGAAAGAAATCGAAAAAGATTTCAGAAGATGAAAAGATCTTCCATGCTCATGGATTGGCAGGTTTAATTTAGTAAAAATGGCCATCTTGCCAAAAGCAATCTACAGATTCAATGCAATCCCCATCAAAATTCCAAATCAATTCTTCATAGAGATAGAAAGAGTAATTTGCAAACTCATTTGGAATAACAAAAGACCCAGGATAACAAAAACTATTCTCAACAATAAAAGAACTTCTGGGGGAATCACCATTCCTGACCTCAAACTGCACTACAGAGCAATAGCGCTAAAAACTGCATGGTATTGGTACAGAGACAGGCAAGAAGATCAATGGAATAGAATTGAAGATCCAGAAATGAACCCACACACCTATGGTCACTTGATCTTTGACAAAGGAGCTAAAACCATTCAGTGGAAAAAGGATAGCATTTTCAACAAATCATGCTGGTTCAACTGGAGGTCAGCATGTAGAAGAATGCAAGTCAATCTATTCTTATCCCCTTGTACAAAGCACAAGTCCAAGTGGATAAAGGACCTTCACATAAAACCAGATACACTGAACCTAATAGAAGAGAAGGTGGAGAAGACCTTCAGATACCTAGGCACAGGGGAAAAGTTCCTGAACAGAACACCAATGGCTTATGCTCTAAGATTAAGATTTGACAAATGGGACCTCATAAAATTGCAAAGCTTCTGTAAGGCAAAGGACACTGTCAATGAGACAAAACGGCATCCAACAGATTGGGTAAAGATCATTACCAATCCTACATCAGATAGAGGACTAATATCCAAGATATACAAAGAACTCAAGAAATTAGACCCCAGACAACCAAATAACCCTATTAAAAAATGGGGTACAGAGCTAAACAAAGAATTCTCAACTGAGGAAACTCAAATGGCCAAGAAGCACCTTAAGAAATGCCCAACAGCCTTAGTCATCAGGGAAATGAAAATCAAAACAATACTGAGATACCACCTCACACCAGTCAGAATGGCTAAGATCAAAAACTAAGGTGATAGTAGATGCTGGTGAGGATGTGGAGAAAGAGGAACATTCCTCCTTTGTTTGTTGGATTGCAAGCTTAGGTACAACCACTCTAGAAATCAGTCTGGCTGTTCCTCAGAAAACTAGACATAGCATTACCTGAGGACCCAGCTATATCACTGTTGGGCATATACCCAGAAGATGCTCCAACACATAACAAGGACAAATGTTCCACTATGTTCATAGCAGCCTTATTTATAATAGCCAGAAGCTGGAAAGAACCCAGATGTCCTTTAACAGAGGAATGGATACAAAAAATGTGGTACATTTACACAATGGAGTATTACTCAGTTATTTAAAAAGCAATGAATTTGAGAAATTCTTAGGTAAATGAATGGAAAATAGAAAATATCATCCTGAGTGAGTTAACCAAATCACAAAAGAAACCACATGGTTACTCACTGATAAGTAGATATTAGCCCCAAAGTGTGAAATAGCCAAGATTCAACTCACAGACCACATGAAGCTCATGAAGACCAAGTGTGGATGACTTGGTCCTACTTAGAAGGAGTAACAAAATACTCAAGGGAGTAAATATGGAGACAAAGTGTGGGACAGAAACTGAAGGAGGGGCCGTCTGGAGACCATTCCATCGGTGTATCCATCCCATGTGCAGTCACCAAAGGTAGACGCTGATGTGGATGCCAGGAAGAGCATGCTGATAGGAGCCTGATATACCTTTCTCCTTAGATGTCTACCAGATTCTGACATATTCAGATGCAGATGCTCACAGCAAACCATTGATCTGATCAAGGGGTTCCCAATGGAAGAGTTAGAGAGAAGACTGAAGGAGCTGAAAGGGTTTTTGTCCCGTGAGGAGAGCAATAATACCAACCAATCAGAGCTCCCCAGGGTCTAAACCACCAGCCTGGGAGCACAGAGGGAGGGACCCATGACTCCATCTGTATATCTAGGGGAGGAGGGCCTTGTCGGGCATAGGTGGGAGAGGAGATACTTGGTCCTGTGAAGGCTGAACACCGGGCGGGGGGAATTTGAGGATGGGGAGGTGGGAGTTGGGGTTAGGTGGGGGCACATCCTCATAGAAGCAGGAGAAGGGGAGATGGAATAGGGGGTTCTTGGGTGGTGGGGGGAATGGGGTAAGGGAATAAAATCTGAAATGTAAATATAATATCCAATAAAAAAGATATATAATTAAAAGACAATAAATTTTTTTTAAAAAGCAAGAAAAGAGCACAGAGCTAATTCAGTCACAAAAAAAGACATTTATTAACAGAAAAACACATAAATAAGATGGCAAAACATGGAACTGTTTCATATTATCTGCGGGGGGAGGGGGCATGTACCTCAAAAGACTAAAATTTTCTTCATTTTGCAAGTATGTGCTTTATTTAAAAAGACTTACAAATAAACCTCAGAAATACAGAATTTTAAGTAATAAGAATTTTATGTAAGTACTTTTAAGTGAAGAAAATTGATACCTGGAGGAGAATGTATTTCTTAAGACTCTGAATGACCAAGTAGAAGAAAGAGCTTTTCCCAGCATAAAATGGTATAAAAATACAATTGTGACACAAAAGTTAAAAATGAGGGTGGTGTTAACTTGTGTATACTGCTACTACTACTAACAGAAGAATAAGATATGGAAAGGGGATAGCAATAGAACAGTTAGTATATCAAAAACAAAAGTCTTAATTCTAAAGCCTAAAGTTCTATGCATGACTGATAATAGAGTAAATTTTCATATACCAAGACAGAATTCTGCCAATGTTTTTGTTTTTGTTTTTTAACCCCAGAGACAAAGAGAAACTGTTTTAAGTTTCTGTATAGAAAGGGAAACATAAAAATAAAAACATCAAACTGAAAGAATGCTTTTCAGTCTCGGCACCAAGTTACAGATGAGGCTTTGTGTGGCTGCTCTGAGAATGAACTCTTACCCAGCCACAAGGAAGAAGCTTTAGTTGTTGGTGGGGAAGAAAGATACCTATAGACACACCATAGGTTCAGAGAGCATAATATTCACACACCTCAGCTAGAGGGAATACTAAAGTAGAAACTCTAATCAAATAACAAGTCAATCAAGTGGAAGACCTCAAGGCAGAGGAGGGATAAAACTGAGTAGGGCACAAATAAAGATGAGGGAAGAAAGAGAACTATATAATTCCCTAAAGTCTTGAAATCATACCACAAATGCCAAAAACATTCTGAAATGAAAGTTACATGCTACAACAGGGAATCCATAAGTCAGTGAGAACAAACTCCCGTGAGTGAAACTCCAAAGCATGAGATGTACCAGAGAGAACTGATAAAAGTCTCTTAATTCTTATCCTTAAGCTAAAAGAAATCCCTAGGGAACTGCATTAAAGATTCTTGATGAGCAGAAATAACTGATGACTTATTTCAATATTACTGTAGATGAAGAGGTATTTTTAAGCTTCAAGAAAAAGATCTGGTGCTGGTATCAATGACGGCAGCATGCATTCTAAAAAATCAAGAGGCATAGTAACAGCACCAGAATGATACAAACAGGAGGCTTTGAAAATAAAGCACAAAAAATACCTAATGGTGAAAACAATAAGCAGTTACTCTGAAGTGAAGCATTCCCTCCTGTAAGGAAGCTGGAGTTTTTGAAGACTCGGGGAGGTAAGAGAATCCTAGAAGGGTGGGATGCTCAGGAAACTTGTACAATTCAAAAAGCCACAAAGTCCACAAGGCTCCTTCTAGGGTTGTATAAGCAGTAAGCAATTTGCTGGGAGATGAAAATCTCTCTTCACAGGAGGTGTGGCAGTTGGAACAGGAGCTTCGTGTTTGCAGCTTTGGTGCAGGCTCAGTGGATCTTTCAGTTATTCAGTTGCCTTTGAGTTACACACACTCATATACATCATGCCTCTTCCATCCTGCAGGGAACCGGACATTTTTTCACTGAGCTAGACTTGGTGAGAGTTGTTTTGCTAATCTCTCATCAGTGCCCTATCTGAGATAAATAGACACTTGTTTACCTATTCCCAGAAAAAGTTACCCAACGCAACTTACTGGAACACTGACAGAATCAGAGATGAACTGGGGAAGAGCAGCTCTGTGGTCACTAGAATGCAAACGACATTCAACTGAAGCTTTTCAGGATAAAGGTTGGGTGTCTGCAGAGCGGGCAGATAAGGAAAAATGTTCATTCTTGATATAGAAGAAGTTACATGTTTCCTGCTGAGAGTGATAAGATACACAGCCAAGGCTGAACTGTCCAGAGGCAACACATCCTTGGCAGTGGGAGGCATGGTTGGGGGCAGGAATGGGAAGCCCCAGAGTGGCTGCCTTCTTCTACATGGTATGGAGTGGCATGCTTTTTTGAAGAGTGGAGTCTTGCACATGATTATTGGGTCACCCAAAGGGCATTGATGGGGAAGAAATGTGACAGCAGTTGTGTCATCTCTGCTGAAGGCAATAGGGTAAAATGGAGATTAAAGTGTTTATCAAGAAAGAACTTGTCTATATAGATGAAGTACAATGGGGAAAAAGACATACAGAGACCATTTTTCTCACCAGGCTTTGATTTGGCAAGAAAGGTGGGGATAAGGAGGCTGGAAAGTATTGGTTTTCTGCTTTTTGTCATTAAAATAACAGGCTGAATGGCAATACATGTTAGATCTATGCTTAAGAGTCTTCTCTGGGTACCCAAAGACCTTTGAAAGCACTGGACAATAAGGAGGAAGAGAAAAATAAAATTTACATGATTAAAAAAAATCCTTCTCAGGTCCAACCTTTAATACAGAAGACAAAAAAATAAATGACCCTCATATTCAGATGGGAATCTTAATAAAAGGCAACTGCTTGAGTTGGGAAGATATTTTTAAACAAGACATGAGGATAGACAGGATAAGTCTGCATTCTGCACAGATAAACTGACAATTATAACTGTTTACCACATCCTGACACAAATGCTACACAACCTTAGGCCATTTGAATATCCACCGTGGTGGACAGGCTTCTAAAATACATTAGATCTTGGCTATCACTTTTTGAGGTCTACAGGAAGATTAAAGACTGGAAGATAATCGCAGAAGGAGACACTAACAAGGACACTGTGTGTGTGTGTGTGTGTGTGTGTGTGTGTGTGTGTGTGTGTGTCTGTGTGTGTCTGTCTGTCTGTGTGTGTGTGTGTTTGTATGTGTGTGTGTGTGTCCGTGTGTGTGTGTGTGTCTGTGTCTGTGTGTGTCTGTCTGTGTGTGTATGTGTGTCTGTGTGTGTCTGTGTGTGTGTCCGTGTGTGTGTGTGTGTGTGTGTGTGTGTGTGTGTGTAGAATAGTGTTAGATGCCCATGCATTGGCTCTGAAGAGTTAAGAGATGTGGTCTTTCAGCAGTGCACTGGGAACTATATCTTTGCTGAATCTCACAATAAACTATATGAGATTAAAAAAGGATGCAAACTTCATGAGGTTAAAAAAGGGTCTGTGAACTCTGACTGGTTGAGACTGGCATGTGATCATGTGATTAACAATCATAAAATGCTAAAAAGAAGAGAGGAAGCAAGAAGAACAAAGCAAAGGGGTCTATCTAGGTTACTCAAAGGCTAATATGGAATGATTTGTGCCAAGCTAGTATTCTTGGGGGAGAAAACAAACCAGAAATCCTGATGTGGTATTACTGAGCCTCTGAAAGTGTTTAAAGTATAGCAATGTTTGGGAGCAGGACAAGTGAAAATAATTAGGATTTTCCTAGAGGGAGGCGACTCAGCTCCCTCATCTCACCTCCAGAGGATGCGGTGTACCATTCTCCTCTGAAAAAAAACCATAATAGAAATGAATCTTGTTCACCTGGGGCCCTTTTAGCAACTACACATGGCCAACGGAGAGATAATAGGCAAGAAACCTAGGAATCCAGTTCCAGAAGTAGCCACAGCATATAGCAGTATCTAAGAATGGCTCTTGGAAAATGGAATATCTGAGGTTTACAAAGTGCTGGATCAGGCAGTATCTTCTACCAATTCTGATTTCTATATGTAACATTGATTTATTGAGTGAAGAAAACAATTGATGTAATTGATGGTGCCCTGTTATGCTGGACTGGATCTTGCTAACATTATTTACTTTACCACCCTGTTGTCTGCTAAACTCCAAGACCTATTGGTATTTTTAAAGTGCATAGTTGGGAGCCTTCTGATATTCTGTTCACTATTTTAAAAAAATGGGAGGAGAGGTCCTTGGTCCTGTGAAGGCTTGATGACCCAGTGTACGGAAATGCCAGGGCGGGGAGGCAGGAGTGGGTGGGTGGGTGGGAGAACACCCTCATAGAAGCAGGGGTAGGAAGATGGGATAAAGGATTTCCAGGGGAAAACAGGGAAAGATGATAACATTTGAAATGTAAATAAAGAAAATATCCAATAACAAAAAGAAACAATATGTTTCATTATATTATGCAAACTCCTGAGTGACATATAGATCTAGAAAACACCTGGAAGGACAGTAAAAACAACATTAAAAATCTGAATAAAGGTATGACATATGGTGGAAAAATACCCACAAGAACTATATAGGTTATTAAATTTAAAAAACTGCCAGTGCTGAGGTAGGTTACTTCCTTATAGGTTATCCAGGTAAGACTTCAAGATACTTTACATAATGAAAGCTATTACCAGTGCTGTAGATTTCATGTCAGAACTATACAATATGTCCCTACTACTGAAAGGACCATTTGCTTTGGTGACAAAACATGAAGAAATGAAACTGAGACTGAGCTAAAAATACCATTTATGTTCTTTATGTTGACTAGCTTTCATAACGCAAAAAGTTACTATGTAGCCTGTTGAGAGAGCATTGTTCACTGACAGCCCTGGTCATGTGCATATCCTTTTGTATACTGCACTACCAACGTGTTAGGCAAGATGTACCCATTAGTACAATAGTGGCACATTGTTATGGGTCCACCCAACTTTTTTATAATATAAGGCCTACTTCACAAAAACACATATATGGCTGCTACTCTAATATGGCAAAAACCTGGGGAAGTCTTGAGCCTCAGTGTAAAAGCAAACTACTATTTTTTGTTGAGTATGATATGCCTATCAAATTGCCTTCTAAATATTTGTGTTTGTACCCATTAATTCTTACTGCTGTTAGCCTCAATCATAGGAGACACACTTCTTGCAGGGAGAAGTGATTATTATTGAAACTCACAACTGCTCACACTTCTAAAAATATAACTTGTAGCAGAGTGGCTTGATATTTGGCCAGGAATTGATGAAAATTCTTAGACATCCATATCACTCCCTCCAAGGCTTAGTGAATGTTGGGAAAGAGGGAGCAGAAGAATGAAAGAGACAGAGGAAATAAAGGGGTGAATTGTAGCCATTTTCCTGCACTTAAACATTCTCTCTTGGAGCAAAGAGGAAAGTTTGTAAGACCTAGGAGGCTGTCAAAAATCAGGAAGCTCATAAAATGTCAAAAATTAGAAGCTTAAAAATTACAAGTTGCAAGAGATCACACACACACACACACACACACACACACACACACACAAACACACACATTTACATAGACAAAAAGTAAGAGCTAGGAGGTAGCGTCTTTCTGGAGGATCTGCCTGCAAATTGAGCAAGGAAGTCTGAGGAGGCACCTTGCCTGAATCATTACCCTTTGGGGTATGAGCCCTTTGATAATGAAACTGCTTTTGCAGAACCTGTGCTCATGTAAGTAGCTCTTCACCCCCTATTCTTGTAGTAATCTCCATGATTAACTTGGGTTGAATTGTTCCCTTCATCATCAGTGTTCTATCTGTTATAAATCCATGTTTTACCTTGTCTCCCAATGGTGCTTGTTTCTATGCTGTATGTGAAAGGGCAG
This sequence comes from Rhabdomys pumilio, assembly GCA_030674055.1. Taxonomy (NCBI): domain Eukaryota; kingdom Metazoa; phylum Chordata; class Mammalia; order Rodentia; family Muridae; genus Rhabdomys; species Rhabdomys pumilio. The sequence goes on from JANHMN010000012.1 coordinate 34,031,550, forward strand.
AGGTGGTCAAGCTTTTTACAAAGCTAAAACCCATCTCCATATTGAAAACAGAAAATAAATTTTAGATAAAATGGAGTTTAAAATAATAAATGAGAGTAGACATACCAGGCACACGATAAGAATACCATAAAAGCAACTGAAACATAAACAGCACAAAAATGTCTGCTTACAACCATCTGTAACTCCAGTTCCAGGGAATCTGACATCTTCTTCTGGCCTTGTCAAGCACCTGTCACTCACATGGTGCACAGGCATACATAAAAATTAAAATTAAAAAGACAGAATCTATTGTAACATTATTCTATAAGAGGGATGGCAACAATACAAAGGAAAAGGGGTCTCTTCTCAGGAAACAGAAAGCAGGAACAAAGCATGACATAGCAAAATAAAACTGTTCAAGTCAAAACTGAATTTAACAAAATACAAGTTAAATTTAAAAGTTAAAGTGTTCAAGTTATTAATTTAAAATACACTTGTTCGAGTTAATGATTTAAACTCTTTTTTTATAAAAATAAATCACTAGATATGTAAGTTCTATATAATAAACAGGAGAACCTACCACTTCAAATAATTTGAGTGGCTTAACCTTATACATTTATGTTGGGCCATGGAAGGGTATCCTGGTTCTTGGGCTGTGGGTTCAGCCATGTCCCCAGAACCCAGGCTCCTGACATGAGGCCTAATCTCCATTCTACCTTTACCATTCAGTCACAGTACACAGGTGGGCGTGATAAATAGCCCCCAGGCCCTGGAGAGATTTACATACTAATAAGGTATCTGAGGACCAGAGGGTGGAGCCAACTAAGCATTCCTCCCCGGCCCCTCCCCCCTTTTTCCCTCTCCCCTTTTTCACTCAGGCATGGCCTGGGTTTTTGTGGGGTATGAATCTAGATCCATCTACCATCCCGCCATGCCAATAAACCGGTTTTGGAAACCCAAGGACTTCCTCGTGTGTTGGAGCCGCACTGTGAGAAACAGTGAGGAGCCGTGGAGAGGTTTTTAGTTAATGAGCAGCTGGGCCTAACTTCCAGTTGGAGGAACCCAGAGCGTTCCCAGCTGACTACCCACAACATGGCGGGAGGAACTCTGGGTTCCCCAGCCATATTTTCCCACAGATTTATAAATGAATAATATATGTAATTCTCCAGCAAATAAATAGCCATGTAAATAAATCTTTAGAAATGAAGGTCTCTTGTACAAAATGAAAACCACCAAAAAGGTTCAGAAATAGGCAGAAAATTTAAATGGACTATATACCTCTCAGAGGTTCAGAAATGCTGTTCAAGATTCACTGTAAAGTCCCTCAGTATTAGTTTATTTCACAGCTGGGTTCCTTGTAGTCTGTACAGAGCATGTATTTCCAAGGCTCTTCAGAAACATCTGATGTTTTAATAAACATGAAAACCTCAACAATGGAGAACTCTTAAGGCAGTATACCCAGGATAGCTGTGAATGAAACCCAACACCGAATTGTAAACTTACTTAAAACATTTTAATTTTTTGCCAGTTTTTAAATTGTAATTCACTCGTATAGTTCTCAGGTAGGAACTTCGTAATGACATCATGGTACAATGTCAAGGGGCTAAACACACCTGGAAACTTTACAAGGTCCTGAAGACTATACACAAACAGTAATTATTAAAACTACACATCTCTCTTATATAGGACCTGCTGTGCAAATTTTACAATGTTAACTAATACATTACAGCATGGAATTATTCACTCCAAATGTGCTTTACTAGGGTATCTAGTGATGCAATAATAACAGAAGTCTTCATACAAAGTATATATTCTGCACTGACTCTGTACCAGATGCCCTGCTACATGACCTGTACATACCAGCTCTCTCCTCTAGTCCTATTTATTTATTGCAATAATAAATATCATAGAATTGTGAAAGCAAAAACCCAGGTTATAAGAAGAGAAGATCCCGTTATTACACAATGGATGGGGCTGGAACCCTACCTGAACCCTGCCTATAAGTGTAACTTCTAGCTCTTGTGTAGGTAAGGTAAGTAAGAAAGAGGAAGGATAAGTCATATGAACAGCTTCTGGAGAGGAATCAACACACTTCTGTAGCTACTGTGACTTTAAGAAACATACTAGCTGAATATAGGCAATGATTCACTATGTAAATCCATTCCTTCTCAAAGGATGTTTAACATGATGAAACTGTAAAGGCATTGCTCTGAAATCCTGCACAAGATAGAAGGCCGATTAATCCCATCAATATTCAACATTTTGAGTTCTCACAAATGCAGTGTGACATAAAGTGACACAGTAATTTAAAACACTGTAAAGGAATCCTCTGAGACAATGCCTCAGCAGCTCTAAACTCATTCTGACACGTTACTGCTTTTCCTGCTTCCTCCAGCATCAGCACCACTGGGATCTTGACACACTGTCTTTGCTCTGATACCACCTCTCACTCCAGCAGTCATAGTATGCCTTTGCTCATCTTTGCACTAAAACACATGGAACCTGGCTTGTAGCAAAGATCTCTGTTCCTAACACCAGGAGATGGATCCAAGAGGATTCTGAGTTTGAAGCCAGCCTAGGTCTATGAAGAAAAAAAAAATGGTGTATTAATAGGTGGTCCTGAGTATTTACTTTCTCTCCAGTCTCCTTCTACTTATTTATCCTTGCTACATTGTAGGCTAGCTCTTGTCCCTACTACTCAGTCCCAGAGGATTCATATCATGATAACAAGAGAGCCTCAATGCTGATGAAGCTTCTCTCTGCCATTGTTCCCAAATATGAATGATCTGGCTTTTAAATGCAGTTCCTCTTTCTAAGATTCAAGATCTAAGGTTCTCCATAGCAGCCTGGACTGTTGACTGCTCACATTTGATTCTTTTATCAGGAATTTCCTAAGTAATCTCACCCAAGATAATATCCCCTTTCTAGAGGAAACCCTCATCCAGTGATTGGTCCATATGGATTGTGAAGGCTGAGATCTTTATGTCAACCCAGAAGGTTCTTGAAAAGCTAGGGACCAAATATCCTTTGTTCTCATTCATGTCTGGTTCCAAAGAGTGTACCTCAAAACCCTCTTCCTGAAAATCTGTTTCAGGGTCTATTTTCCAGGGACATTGACCTCTGGCAATCAACCACAGCACTGAGAGTGCTGGTCAGTCACCTTGCCAGTACCATACCGCTTAGCTGTTATGGTCTCCTCCTACAGAACAAACCTCCTTTGCCTATGTCTCCTTTTGGGGTCTTTTACCTTCTACTAGATCCTGATGTCACAGCTCCTCCTCCAATCCCATCCTGTTCTCTCTCCATCTGCATTCCTGCCTTGCTGATTTCATTCCCTGTGTGGCTTAAAAGATCATATGTACGTTGAAAACCAACAAATGTCTATCTTCAGTAACCTGAGTTGCTCATCCCTCAGCCTCCCCATCTCAGTTAATGAAAAATCCATTCTTTCAGTTTCTCAAGCACAAACCTGATCAGCTCAGATGCCTCAATGTTTTTCAGACTCATTGTCCAACTCAAGAAGAAATCTCTTGGCCCCACCACTAAGCGATGATCCAGACTCTGGTCCCTCTTCATCCTGTCTTCTGCTCGAGGCTACACACTTGCCGATCTTTACATTTAGTTTCTTCAACAAAGCAGCCAGAGTAAGTCTTTCCAAACTTAAGTTATAATGTTATAAGTTATACATTATAACGAGCTGGCAAATTTGGCAATGAGCATAGCAGGCACTCAACTGTAAACAGCACCTCCCTGACATCACCTTTGCAATCAGTCTTCTGAGTGCTTCCTTCCTAGAGCAAAGCATGCTGACTGGTTTTCTGTTGTAGTCCATGTAACATGAATCCTGTGGTCACAGTAGGTCTCAAGATGGTCCAGTACCAATATACATGATGGATATGTGTAAACATGCATAGTAAATCTAGTCAGAAAGGCAGGGAAGGGGTGACGTAAAGAAAGGAGTGGACTGCAACATTTTTTATCTGAATGGAAGCATTTTTACTAGTTAAGAACTATTGAACGCAAGCATTTCCTGTTTCAGTTCTTGTTGTTCTCACTCTTCTTATGTAATTCATATTGCTGCTTTTTTAAAAGTTTGCCAAAAAATAAAAATATTCCTCCCCGTTAAAATCTCCTCATCTGCTTTTGCCTCCCATTCTTTCTGGCCCCCTTTGTCCTCCTTCCTCCTTACAAAGAACTGTTTGGTTCACTATGTTCTCTCCTGATCCTCTATCTAACCTCTTCTGTTCCCAGCCCATCCACTGTCCCAACATTCCTACCAGCCAGACACAGACACTCTATCTGGTCCTGTTCTCTATTCTGTAAATTTCCTGTGTTACAGTTTTGGTCACTTTACAGTGGTCATTCACTCTGGCAGTCTGTCTGTTTCAGAAAAGCAAACAGACCTTGGGCTGTCCAAATACTCAGCATGTAAGAACCTTGCTCCCAAAGCAGCAGGAACTCTGCTGCCAGCATAGCTTTCCAGACTTTCCAAACTTTTGCTCGTTAAGGAAGGAAACCTTCCAATCATAGGTTCATATTGTGGATCATGGAGCTCTTAATGCACAGATGTACCAACTTCATGTAAAGAACTATGCTTTAATCTGACAGAAAGGTAGCTGCTGCCGTGAAGTTGGCAAAGATGCTTATGACTGACATCAATAGGTAACAAGTTCTCTTGAGGATTAGGTTATTATATATAAACAAACTTAGTAGCTCCAAATCCAATGTGTTAATCTAGCACCGCCACTTAAAACTTCCCACAGAACAAATAAAGCATATATCTGGGCTCTATGTATGTGCATGTAATTGTAAATGCATATGTGTATGTGTCACAATGTTTACTCCTTCTATATGGATGATGAAGTTCATAAAAGAAAAAAAAAAAGAGTCACCAGGAATATGTCTCAGAATATTTGCCCTACAAGCCTGAGGACTTGAGTTTTATCTCTGGAATTGATATAAAAAGCTAGAGGCAGTGGTTAACATCTGTAACCTCAGCACACCTAAGTTTATAAAGGAGGCTGAGATAAGAGAATTCATCTCAAGCTCATGGGGTAGCTAGCCTGAAATACACAGAGCAGAAACAACGTGAGAATGCCTGTTTCACTAGCAAAGCAGAAGGAGGGAACTGACTCCTGAAAATTGTCCATTCATCTCCACATGTGTGCACTGGCGCACACACACACACACACACACACACACACACACACACACACACTCACACACAAAAACTCACACATACTAATTTAAAACATAAATAGAATATTTATAAATAGAATACTTATTCTAAATGAGGTAACCCAGACCCATAAAGACAAATGGCATGTGTTCTCTCTTGTATGAGCATGCTATCTTTGAACTTTGAGACATACATGTCTAAATTGGAGTACGAGAAAGAGTCATGGAGTGGGGGTGTTTCAGGAGAAGGCTAGACTCCGGTTTCGTGATGGGGAAATAATGGAACAGATAGGGATAAATGAGTTGTGACAGGAAGGCACTGTAGAGGAGAGAGTATAAGAAGGCATAACTAACACCTAATGCCTTTGCAAACGCTATGAGGAAACCTACTAATGTAGAATCTCCCTGAAATATAAACATATAAGAGAAGTTTCAATAGAATTACCCTGTAACAGAAAAACAATGCCTCAACCAGGCACCATAGACTAGCAAATAAAAAGCCTAGTACTGGGTATGTGTTACCTCTTTTGGAGGTGTTGGTCATTGGCGTTCCATAGACTGTTTCTACAAACACTACAGGATATTGCCATTGCTCTGTGTTACTATCCATAACATAATATGAGAGTCTATTGCTGATGACATCATATACTTGAATCACTGGACATAGGAAAATCAGGCTGGTATCAACTTATAGGCTTCATTTCTACAGGCTACTTTCACAATACTGGAAAGTGCTATACACATTACTCAAAGGAAAAAAGTTATAAACAGCTTATTCAGCTGTGAACCCTGTAAGTTATAATAACAACTGTCCTAGCAATATCTACCTGATGATACAATAATGACATGAATGTTGTAGGAGTGGCCAACCACATTCTGCTTGGATTTAAAGTTCTTCCCATAAGATAAAACTCATGCTTGGCATGGTTAACTGGGTCCAGAACCCATGACTGCTAGGTCATATACTCTCAGAGAGAACCCAATACAACGATTCTGCTAAATTGAATAGAAATGAACTGTAGCTTAATTTCTATTCTTTGTACCAATAAATCAGTGCACCTCCCAACTCTCTTTAGAGAAGCTTCTTTTGTGTGTATGTGTGTGTATGTCAATTAATAGAGACTCACAACTGGTCAAAATACAGAGAATAAGATACCATGGAGTGTTCAGCTTCAAATGGGACATCTAATTTATGTATTAGATCAAGTATACTCTCTCCCTTCAAGTATCAGTGATCATAGTGGGAAACGGGGCAGAAAAAGCCTAAGAGCCAGATGTAGTGGACATCTGCAGTGATACAGTATTCATCAAACAGGCTCATTGTACCCATGAACTCACAGTAGCCATGACTGCATGCACAGGACTTAAACAAGATAAAGCCAACTAAGAGTTCACATGACTGGGGAAAGCACCCATGAAATCCCTTGTTCCTATCTGAAGAGCTATTGCAATGGATGGCTGCTGGAGGAATAAGAGTCAGTGTCCCTCAGGAATACAGCCCTCAAGAAGCTATTTATGCTCTAGTAAATGGTCCTATACCCAGGCACATATAGGTAGCATTAAGTGGACTTATTTGTAAGTTAGTTAGTAAGTTAGTTTGATTGATTTAAGAGCATATGAAGTTGGAAAGGAAAAGTTGGGGAAGATAGCCGAAGAAATGGAACAAAGGAAATGGAAGTAGGCTTCATTTAAAAAAAGAACAATATATATGTATACATTTTTAAACAAAAAAAAATCTTTTTGTTTAAATAATCATTTAGAAACTAAATATGTGGATATCATTTTTACTGAATTAATTTATTCAGTAAATATTTATAATGACCAATCACCATTCAATGACCATAATCTGTTCATTTTTTGAGGGAAACAAGTCTACATTTTCTCACTTATATTCTAGCTAAAAATTAGCATGAACACAAGGAAAAGCTTACTGGGTCATTGTTCATTGTTGCAGAACATATTATAACGAACAGCAGGATGCTATCCAGACAGTAGGAAATGAGAAACTAAATAAAGGCTATTATGTGTCTCTGATTATACAGTGTTCAGACATAATGGTGAGGTTTATTTCGAGACGTGGTGGGGGAAAGCGGGTTCCCTGCTTTGAACTAGGGCATGTGAGAGCAATAAGTCAAAAGTGTTTAGAATTTCACTTCACCTGGAAAAGACTCATGCAGACATTTCTGAATGTCCTAGAACACCCTCAATATGGTCACTAGAAAGTCAGAACTTGAGGCTCATTAATGGCATTGTTTCTCTGTTTGCCTTTTCCTTCTCTGATCTCTTGCTGATGGCCACTGTCTTTAATCATTATAACATGGGGGTGGGGTCCATTTCTACCACTAAGTCTGACCCAAGGTAGCTGTCTCCTGATACCTCAGATACCAACATACTCCCCAGAGATGAGGACAGTCCAAAAGTTCTAAGTACTCAATACCTTTTGTACTTCCTTAACAAGAAGGGAAACAATTCTTCTCATGAAAGTACCCACTGATAATCCAAGACTGATTTAGCTGTAATATCTCATCTCTCTTGAATTTAGACGAAGTGGATGTGACTGTCCTTAAAACTTGAGAGTCCTGCTGCTACTATGTTCCTTCATCTCTCACTGTTTCCTCTCCCATGGGTTCCTGTTGCCAGCAAATGACGAATGCCCATATATTTCTGGTCGTCTCCATACTTGTTTCTCAGGATACACCCTTGGCCTTGCCAGAAATTGCTGGTCAAGTTTCCTAAAACACATACGAAAATATACTGTGAATTATACTCAGAAATCCTTTTAGGAAAAGCTAAAACATTTTAAGGTATCTTGTATAATTGTGTTTAAGACATTACATAAATTAAGTATGGATGATGTATTTTAACAAAATTTCAATTTTCTCGTTTTTCTAATAGTAAGCATAAATTAGGTTAGTTATAGGAAAAGAGCAACAAAAAGTGTCTGAAACATAAAAGCAGTGTCAAGTATAATTCATTTGAGCATCTATTTCTTCTCTAATTCTACTCCATTTAACTGGAAATTTCATAACCTTTGGGTGAAATCTTCCTCTCACCGTGCCAACTGTATGCTACAATGGGCATTGTTATTAAAGTGGCAAAGCCACAGATCCGATGTGATCATGTGACTTGTGCAGAACCCATTGGACAACTTACTCTGAGACATTTGAATTGCTAGAGATAAAAACCAATTCTTCATTCATCTCAAATGTGTTTCTAGAGGCAAAGTCCAGAGTATTTGAAAAAATCAAATCTAGATTTGGGATGCAGACTCATTTAAATCAAGTATTTTGAACTTTCAGATTAAAAGAAATATAACTATGCCTCATCCTTGGTCACTCATTCCTCATCCTCATTTCTCAGCCCTTAGAAGTTTCCAGATCAACTGGCAGACATTCAGAGCCTTTCCTTAGAGCAGCCCAATGGTGCAGTAGAAGTGAGCAAACACAGGTTCAAAGTCAGCCTCTTCTGGCAGCTACTTATTGAACTCCAAACAAATGAATGCCCTGCTTTAGAGTTCTGTTTTTCTCTTGATGTAAAAAAACATCAAGGACTCTGTCCAGGAAAATGTCCCTTCCTGTTATTCTTTTGTTTCTGCCTGAACTACCAACAGATATTTGCTGAATGAATGAACATTTCTGCTTGACACAGTATTTTATTGTGTTAACAACTAATGGAGTGGAGCTCTGACTACCTTACTCATTTGGGGTGGTATTTATTAAGTTAAAACTTTCATTATGTGCATTTTTTATGTCTGTCTCTCCTAGGGCATGTTGCATAACAATGATAATAGCTAACATATGATAGGAGAAAACTAGGGTGCCTTTTGTGGTTCAAAATAACTAATTTATATGAGCCTGTATCCCATCGATGACATGGAAATTGCCAGAATCATTAGAGGTATGGACAACATTCTGTAAGATCTATCCTCGCTCTGACCTTCTGTTCCCTCATTTTTGGGGTTTCTGTGAGGGTTAAATGAGAAAACACTCATGTGATAGCCACACATAGTAAGTTCCCAATTAGTGCTCCATTGCAAAGTAAAAACATCATGGCAACTGAGTGGTAACTAAGTTAAGAATATTTTTTAAAATCTTGTTTCCATTTTCTTTTTGCTTATTCATGTTATTTTCTCCCCACTTCACCCAGTTATGGCTATTGGTGGCTGAATAGAAGTGTTTTAGGTGTATAAAATAGCTGAGTGTTTTTACATTATCAATGTCATCATAGAAAGGATGAGGCAAAGCTACACTAGACACTTCTATGGTGAAAAGGGGCAGAAGAATAGGGCTGCATTTATACAAACAGTACAACAGTCCCTCAGAGAAGCTCTGAAGGGTTGTATGGCCATGTAGCAGCCCCTTGGGAATCAGAGGTACCAGTCAAGAGCAAGTGAGCCAATTCCCATGCTCCTTTGAGTAGAATGTAAACACTCTGGGGCTAGGGAGATGGCTCAGTGGATGAAGCACTTAGTTTGCAAATGTTGGGATTGGAGTTCAGATTCCTAGAAGTTACATAAATGCTGGGTGTCCATGGCCATCTGCCTGTTATTCTAGTGCTATTCCAGGAGGCAGAGATGATGATCACTGGAGCTAGCTAAGTCACTAGACTAGTTAGACTAGCTGGATGGGTGATCTCAGAGACCCTGCTTCAGCGAGTAAGGTGGAGAATGATAAAACTCCTAACATTAAACTCAGTCCTCCTGAGTTGTTATTATGTAGTTGTTATGGAGGGTCCACCAGATACAACTACTCAGACACAGTTCATAGTCAACTGAAAGTCTTTATTCCAGCTGGCTGGGACTACACTCAGGTATTAAGAAGCCAAGTACAATGCCAAGTGTTTAAGGTAAGGGGTTTTTAAAGGCAAAAATCACATAATAATATTTTACTCAGCAGTTGTAGGGGGAGGAGGTTATCAGAAAGCAATCAGTTTAACAGAAACTAAAGATATAGAGTTAGATGGAGTGGGAGGTTCTGTATAAGCAGGCAATTTAACAGAAGCTTACATAACTTAGCTGGGGCATCTTGACCTCAGATTCCTAGAGTTGAGTAATTTTCCACAGAAGCCTACATCAAGGAAATCAAATTCTAGTGAAACCAAAAATAGCCTCAGCAAAATTACAAAATGGAGGAATCTCTGCACTGTCCTGACCTGTCTCACAGTTACATATACATACATACCTGTACACAAAATTGTGTCCAAACTCAAGATGAGAACATCTATACATACACAAGAAATAAATGAAGGAAGGAAGGAAGGAAGGAAGGAAGGAAGGAAGGAAGGAAGAAAGGCAGGCATTTGTTCTGGAGCTGTATTCTCAAAAGGTATTGAGATTTGAATGGTAAAAACAGCATCAAAGCTGACCTGTCCTTATGCTAGTAGAAGGCACTTACGTGCAGATGTGAGCACACTCCTTGGCCAGATAGTAAAAGGAAAGATGATTATGAGAAAGAAGCAAAGAGATAGGACATTGTCCTGCTACAACATGAGCAAAATACCACCTTCAATTCTGAACATCTATGGAAGAACCCATTGTATGCAGAGTTAGGAGAATGTTGAAGAGAGTCCAAAAGCAGTTGATGGGACAAACACTGAAAATATAGCCAGTTAACATAAAGGAAATGGCTCTGGAACTTCTCGGTGTTTAAATTATCTTAATAGCTGCTATAGTGCGAACACTGTTTGTTCAAACTGTACCCAGATGCAGGTTTAGGATGAGTAGATAGAATAATAGGGGAGAAAATCTGTCTCAATTATAGGAGGATTTTTTTTTTAATCTCATAGTTACCCAGGAATGAGTTGTGCTGATTCAAAAACTCTGCACTGACATAATGGCTCCATATTCACTTCATGAACATAAGGACCTAGATCCCTCACCCATGTAAAAAGCTAAGCATGACATCTTGCATCTGTAATTCTAGCACTGGGAAGCAATGAGGTAAGAATCAGTGGGACTTAGTGGCCAGTTAGTTTAGGTAATCATTTTGCATTGCATTGTAGTTCCTGAAAGTTCTGTCTCAAAAAAGGTGGAGAGTAAAAGAGGAAGAAGACCTGTGGCCTATACACAACACACAGACACACACACACACACACACACACACACACACACACACACACACACATGCACTTGCATGGCACACACACACTCATATTCCACACACATAAACTTATGATGAGTCCCATCAGTGGTGTTCAAACATAGCTCACACATCAATGTGCTAAGGAGTGAAGATTCAGACAATGCTTGAAGGTAAGTGTGGGACTATGATAGGGTGGATTGGGTTTTGGTAGAAGTGCTGGCTGGAAATAGCCTGGAGACCTAACAGGTGTGCATGCATGTAAGGGGCAGGCATCTATTCCTCTGTGCTCCCAGAATCCAGGCTCCTAACATGTGGCATAGACCTCCATTGACCCACATCTTTCAGTCACATAGGGCAATGCTCCTACCAACCCCTTCACAGGTAGAGGGTGTGACTACAGGCCTCAGGGCCTCAAGAGATTTACATATTAATGAGATACCTGAAGGCCAGAGGGCGTAGCCAATTAAATATTCTTCCCCAGACCCTCTCCCCTTCTCCCTCCCAATTTAACTTGGGTCTGCCCTGAGTTTCATGGGGTTACTGAAAGATCTATCTACATCTGCCATGAAAATAAATGTATTAAACTCATGGACTCCACATGTCTTTTGGGGCCCTTCTCTGTGTTCCAGCCACAGGGACCAGCAGATAAGATCCATAAGTTGTCTTTTATTTCTTAGTATTTGTGACTCTACACAAACTACTCAGTGGCAAATGATCCCCAAAGCCTGCCTTTAGTCCAGGGGCAAAGTTTTGTTATTCAATGCCATGGGAATCTTTGCTGCATTACCTTTATAAACTTAGCTATCTTGGCTATTGAAAAAAAATAAAATATGTATTAGTAAATACGTAAATGGAAAAATGTAGATGATGAATATGACAGTTGAGGACATGTGGTCTTTAGAGAATCATATTACCAGCTCAGAACCCTTCCTGATGGCAGGACTCACCCTTCCATGGTAGCTAGGATTACTGCCCTTTGTGGTTACTAGGTTTTCCTTTTCTCTTTCATGTAGATTTTTCCTTCACAAAAAGAAACCTTTTTCCACTTGTTATACAAAACAACTTCTTATCTTAGCAGGCAGCACTTACTCCTAGTCAATGCCTAGTCAATGTGGAATGTGGGGATTGGCAGAGACTGCCCTAGATTTGTTTTTTGATTTACCAATACTTAGGAAAGCCTTCCTTCACAATAAAGACACCTGTACTTAGCACAGCCTCAAGAACAAAATGCCTTAGCCCACTGCTGCATATTTGTGTGTGGGTATTTGTGAATGTGTATGTGTTGCAAAGGTTTACTACAATTCTTAATGGAATGAGCAACTGTTTGCAAAAGACCAAAAGGTTATCACTAACTGAACTTGAACTGACAGCTACTGACAGGGGGAAATTTGTTTTGCAGTTAGGAAATAATCTGTTAATAAATTTGTGAATGGCTCGTGGGAGAATTGGGCAGTCTCGAATAAATAAAATAATAAACTAGCTGAAACATCCAAAGGAAGAACCAAGGAACTGAAGTGCTTGGGTACAGGCTCTTGTGTCAGAGCCAAGTACACAAAGGTTAGGGTGAACCCAGAGCAAAGCTGGTAACCATGTGAATGAAGATAGAGAACCTTTGCCATTTTCAGAAGCAGAGACAGCAGAGACATCTTGAATCTGGGACCTGGAGGTGCTTCTCCTGTAATAAGGAGCATTAGGTAGGGTGAGTGAGGATGGCACAGTGGCCACAAGGTTCACTCACATTCCAAAGAAACCAGATTCAACTCCTGCTGCTTCTGCTCTTTGAGAAGTTCTCAAAGAAGCTGAATCTGCATCAAAGATCTTACATACCACTTGACCTTGGCTCAGTAGAACATCTTTACTAAGGAGATGAAATGCTGTAGGTCAGGTACCAAAATTACCCTTAGCTATCTTTATCCCCTTTAAAGAGCCATTTATAATCAACCTCTGTATCTGACCTTAAATCCTTCAGGCTTTCCCTAAAATGCTTAAGCTTGCCATATCTGCCTTCCCCCTCCTTCAGCTCTCTAGTTAAGAATGTGATAACAATAATATTTAAATAGCATAAACAGTTCTGCCGCACTGGTTCACACCTCCTCATAATCCCTGCTATGCAGTTTGTAAGCACATTGATTCCTACTTTCTTTACTGATGCTTCTTTTGTCATAGAATTTGTCAAGGAAGCTGTCCTCGAATTTTTAATTCTGAGCCTTGGTCACTGGTGTCTGGCTCAGAATAAATGATTTCTAGATAGCAGAGATGGTCTATAAAAGCCAGACTTTCACTTGCAAAGTTCTTCTTTTCTAAAGAAGCCAAGTAAGTAGAATCACTCCAAGTCTATTACCAGCAAATATTTTTAAACACGAAAGCTGTGTGTAACAGATGTCATGGTGGAACAGGCTTGGAATCCCTGCATTTGGGAAGCTTGAACGGTAGGATCAGAAGTTCAAGGAAGCCTGATCTGGAAAGTTAGTCAGAAGGAAGAATTCTGTGCTTTGCAGTAAGATTGCTCCTAATTTTCAAAACCAAACAGAGCCATTTCAGATAATAAAACATGAAATGCTTAAGCAATTACTGTCTGGCTCCCACAGCAAATGTAGAATGTCCTGCAGCTTTCTAAAACAAGGATTTTTAAGAACTAGAGCTGAAGTAACAGGTATCACCTTTTATTAGAGATGAAAATATGTAGGGACTGCCTAACAGTGTCTGCATCAAGAGCTGCTGTCATGGGAGTGACCCATTACCAGATCCAACTCTTCAAAGTTAAGATTTCTTAACCTTGGGGCTGCAAAGATGGCTCACCCATTTGGAGTGCAAACCACTCTTGCAGAGGACTGGGATTTGGTCCCTATCACCCATGTCAGAATTGACCGCTTTTCACCTCCATGGGCATCTGTACATACATGCATAACCACACACATTACATAATTCAAAAAATACAATAAATATACAATATACAATAAATATATTTTTAGAAGATTTCTGTGCCCATTCTTAGGTCTCTGACTCAACAAAAATGTGGCAAGCTCAAATACCAATGTTTATTGATGTATTTCAGAAGGTTTCAATGGATAGACTAATAGAATAATGATGTATTTGGTAATCACCTACATTCCTTCCTTGAGACTTTCTAGACATGGAGCAGAAAAGACATGGCAGCAGGAAAGACCCTGGAGATGAGGAGATCGATTTATCAGACCCTAGACAAGTGACATGCTCTTAATTCATACTGTACTTTCTGAATAGGTATCATTCTGCATGTTATCTGTGAAGTGAGTAACAGAGGCAGGTGCTGTGGGTGTTTGCTTTGTGTCTATTTCTCTGCTGAATGCACCCTTTAAAACACCAGGAGCTTCCATAGTCCTGTGTAACAATAGTTCCTTATGTCACTCCAGGCTGGAGTCTGCCTCCTTCTCCAGGCACATGTGTGGCTTGCCAACTCCTCTAATCCAGGTGTCTGCTGAATGTCTTCTCTTCTGTCCCACCTTTCTTATTCTTCCTCTCGAGCATGGGTATTCAGTGTTCTCTATTTGTTTATGTGTATATTGACTATCCATTAATATACAGAGAAGACTGATCCAGGGATCCACAATGGATGCTGAAATCTTCAGATGTTTAAGTCTTTCATATAAATTAGCATAGTACTCAGATGTAACTCCTATGCACACTTTCATGAAGATTTTACATCATCGCTTGATTGCTTATGCTATCTACTACAATGCAACACTACAATTGCTAGATCGTAACTAATTTAAAAACTATGAGTGTGTTTGTGCACTTTCAGCACAAAAAATTTCCTAAATATTTTTGGAATATGATTAGTTGAATCTAGGGATGTAGAACATCTAAAAATGGAGAGCTGACTACTATTATTTGCTAGTTATGTTAATGTCTCTTTTTCTGTTGGAATGTAAGTAAATTACATAAAATAAGGAACTTATATGTAGTATTCTTTCTCCTCCAAGTCTAAGACATGGGACACTTGAGAGCCCAATGAGTAAATATGAGAAGATAGTAATGAAAAGATCCAACCAGTCCATGAAATTTAGGTGGATCTATATATCTGGGGCTTGGGGACTATAGCCTTGTGTAGATTAGTACAAAAGTCCTGTAGAGAGATTTTTACCACAGTGGTATCTGGGTCAGAATTTAATTTGCCTCCTAGGTATCAGTAAGATGTGAAACATTGCAAAAACCAAGGAGTTGGGGAACAGCTTGATCAAGCTTGACTCTCATGGAAGTTCTTTGTAGAAAACAGAGACACCATTCTTAGCACATCTCTTCAGAGAACATATTACCATCAGAGGTCCTGGATGCTAGAAAATGGGACTCGCATCCTTTTCCTTTGAGGAAAAGGACATTGATATTTTTTAGCACTAAGGCTATTATATTGGTCTGATCATTCTTGTATTAAAATATCTGAGACTGGATAGCATAGGTTTCATACACCATAAAAATATATCTTTTGACTCTTTGAAAGTTGGGAAATACAAGTGAAAGTTCCAGTGGGTTCTATATCTGCCAATGGGCCAATCTCTGCTTCCAATTTGGCTACTTCCTAGATTCTTTTGTACATTCTCCAGTAAGAACGAATGTGACAAAATATGACAAAAAAACACAAATGGGCAAAGAGTATAGATAATTTTTTCCAGTCCTTTTAAAAAGATTCTAAACTCATCAAAGAGGGTGGGACCCTCATAGCCTAATCCCTGGCTAAAGCTCCACCCTAAGTACTGATGTACTAGGGATTCAGTTACAACATAACTATGACAGAGCACGAACAGTCAGACCATGGCACCTCGAGTGCTGCCTTAGTCATTCTGAAAGTGAAGTGTTTTTCTGAGGAACTTGGGAGCAGTTCCCAGGGTACACCCTACATGTCACTTGGCCTAAACTGTAGAAGCAATGAAACTGGCATGGAACTTCCTCAGGAGAACCAAAAGTCAGCCAGACAGAAGGGCCACTTCCAGTAGAATAAGCATGGATGGAGCAATAAAATAGCTTGCAATAGCCTTTCTGAGCAGCATCTATTTTCACACTGTAGGGCACAGGGCAGGGAGGTTTCCAGGCAGTGTCTGTGCTTATGTGTATCAGCCTTGACTTTATCTCTTGACTCACTGACTTCTGAAAGTTTACTCCCAGTGAACTCAGAGAGGCATTCCCTCCCCCTCACCCTACCAAGTAAATAGAACAAGTAGGGTCTCAAGTCATCTGAATGTCTCAGTGTAATAAATAGAATTCCTAAGACAAATATATATATTTCATATACAAGGGAATACAAGTAATTCCCATCTTGCCCTCCACTTTACCCAGACAGCATCAAACCTTCAGCTTATTCATTCCTTGCCACAATCCTCCACCTACCTACCTCTATCCTAACCCCTGTACCACACAGGACAGAGCACCTAGATTAAATTTCCCAGAGAAATCTGGAAACTCTTGAATGCTATTTTCTCTCCTTATATCTTTCTCTGCTCAAGACCCAGTAGAAAGTCATACCAGCTCGAGGCCCAGAGGCTGTGGCAGAAAAGTTAAGATCAAATGCAGGTTAATATCCAAAGGGGTGGCAGAAACAAGAACTTAATGCGAATGACATCACTTCATCTGTCTTCACAAAAATAGCTTTTTCCTCAAGGGTACTGAGGGGCAGGTAATTTTATATTAAAGGAATATATAGAGTGACAGCTGTGCCCCAAATCTTCATTCAAACCAGACATTCTTCTTCCTTGTGACTGTAGGGGCCAAAGGAATCAAAGACATCACAAGAAACCCCACAGAAGTAATTAACCAAGGCTCATAGGGTCTCACAGAGACTAAACTGACAAACAGAGAGCCTGAAAGGATCTGACCTAGGTCCTATGCATATATGCTATGGTTGTGTAGTTCAATGTTCCAGTGGAACTTCTAATAGTGGAAGCAGAATCTGTCCATGACTCTTGAGCCTGCTTTTGTGACGCTTTCCTCCCACTGGGATGTCTCATTCAGTCTTAATATGAAGGGAGATGCCTAGTCTTATTATAATTTGACATGATATGTTTGGTTAATATCCCTGGGAGGTCTGTTCTTTTTAGAAGGGAAACATAGGAGGAGTTGATCTGGGGGAGAGAAGAAACTGGGGGGGGGGGTGGACTGGGTGGAGATGAGGGAGGGCAAACTGTGGTCAGGATTTAATATACAAGAGAAGAATAAAATTTTAAAACTATGCATTTTTTTTTAAAAATAGGAAATGCTTCTTCCTTGCAAGTTTGACCATAGACATACCCAATTCTCTTTGAGACTATTGAAATGCCCCCTCTTATTTATGTATTTTTAGTAATGAAACTCCAACTTTACAACCCAGCTCTATGACTTGTAACCTGAGAGAATCACTTTAGCTGACTTAGCCTGTTTCCTACATGTAAAATAAGAATGAAGAATAATTACCTTATAGGTTAAACAGATAACACACAGTGCTATAGATCATGCTCTGTGAAAACAGCAAATTTAATATGGATGGTATATATCACTGATTCAAACAGCCTACAATTCTTCCCTTTGCCATTTCCACACGCCAAACAGTCAGAAAGATGGGGCAGAGAAGCATCATAGAACAGGAAAAGCATCTTCACCACATTCAGAGAACTAAGTGTCAACTGGAAACCCAGAACTTGGCACTGAGCCAGTAGAATGTCTTTCCTGTGATGTAAATACCAAAGAAAAGGAGACCTAGAAAGATACATAGTGAACAAAAATGGATTGAGACAAAAAGAGATATAGACAAAGCTCAGATTATCCAAGGTTACAATCAGTCCCCAGGGAATAAATGATGTTTGTGGGATGAGTTATAGGGAACTTGGAGTAAGACGTTCACCACTAGCTATGATAATATCAACTATCAACTAGATTGATTTTAGAATCACTAGGTGATTTGTGAATCATACCTAGTGTATTTGTTAGAGAATGTCAAAGAGGACTAACAAAAGAGAGAAGGCCCATGCCAAAGGTGGATCACATCACCCTAGAAGGCACGTAATCCCAAGAGAGGTCTTTCTCCACTTTCCTTCCCAACCCAACAGGATGCTACTACTCAATTCTATCATACCAATCATGACGATAAATGAGAAAAATAAACTCTCCCTTTCTTAAAAATTTCTACAAGTATCTCTCCTCGTGGACGAGGAGCATACAGATACACTGACTTCCCGGCCTCTCTCTAGGCTGAGAAAATATTACAGTGGCCCAAGTTAAGGATGATTCAGAGATCATTTTCCTCAATGGTAAGTCACATGCCCAAGCTTCCTCCCTATGCATGTTTCACCCTTAAAAGTAATGTCGAGCAATAGGGTTTATAGTCTTAGACACATGTTGGCTAGGCCTTCCCTACTCCCACTTCTATAGGGCAGGCAAATGGATGAGAGTGGGTATCCTCAGGTATTTGTTGAGGTAAGGGACTGTTCAGAAACTGACACCCAGTAGAAAATTTTGCACCTACTGGGTTTCTCTCTCTCTCTCTCTCTCTCTCTCTCTCTCTCTCTCTCTCTCTCT
>JANHMN010000012.1:34050317-34071602 GCA_030674055.1 Rhabdomys pumilio
TCTCTCTCTCTCTCTCTCTCTCTCTCTCTCTCTCTCTCTCTCTCTCTGTGTGTGTGTGTGTGTGTGTGTGTGTATGTGGTTCCAAAGCACAGGTTTTCCTACTGCTGTCACTCTGACCAGTGGATTCTAACAGACTTCTTGTACCAGATACATGCATGTGGACTTAGAGGAGAAGATGGAGGCAGAAGCATCTTTCTAGGACTCTTCTGAGGAAGGAGGTGTATGGGCAGAAATTCTCTTCTTCCTGCTTTCAGTTAGGACCTTCTCAGGATGAGCAACAGGTCCTGGCTTAATTGTTTTCCATAAAACTATGCGGTTGTGCCATTTCTCCATCTGTGAAATGGACATAAGACTGGGACCTAACATTGTGAGAGTGGAACATGGTAGAGCACACACCAGAAGCACTCAGAGAACATTCACAAATAACTTACTAGTGTAAGTATGACTTGTTTCCTGAACTAGCCTAGACTAACTCACAGTAGGTAAAGCACCATTCTAAACATCAATAGGGCTGAGTTGAGACAGTCGGGTAGAAAATATTCACAATGGATGGTATATGTGGACCACGGTTGAAGTGGGTAGCACTTATGGACTACTTTTCAATCTCCCCTCTTTCTTTTGAGATAGCGAAACTAAGAGTAGAAGTAGGTAAGGATTTCTAAAGTCAAGCCCAAAATGATAGATGTTCAAATCACCTCTACATCCCTGTCAAGCTCAGACACCTGAGCGTGCCATTATTCCCCAAGCTCTGCATTCAACAGAGGAAAATGCACAGAGTGGAAGTCTCATCCGCGAGAAGAATCTTTTATTCTAGTACAGGATAGAGCTGGAAGTGGATGCAAATCAACTCATCAAGAACTGCCTATCGCCTTGAGAATTAGACACACCTCCTTATTTCTCGGACTTCCTGGCAAAATAGTTATTTGCTCTGTAGTTTGAGAACATTTTGGTTTTTTCCATTTTTTACTGCAGGGATTCCAGTTTCTCTCAGAAGCCCAGAGCAACTATGATGTTCCAGATAACATCCCGATTCTGCTGTTTACGCTAAGTACCTACTGCTGCTGGGAAGGTCACCAGGCGTTTCCAACTCTCAGCACACCCAAGCCTTATAAAATACTCTGGTGGAAAGTTTTCTCCCTTCAAGGTGATTGAAGCAGTGAGAAATAATGATGTCTGCCTGCCCAACATTGTGTAACTAGTAGAGAGTACAGCATTAAGGGTCAAATCCAGATTCAATCATCTCCAAAGACAACTTTTGATATTGTATAGAAACTCACTACAGGGGTGTTGTTTGTTCTGTGGTTGTTGTTGTTGTTTGTTTTATTGGCTGTTATTTTTGCTTTTAAGAGATGAATAAAGCCTAGGTACCAGAAGAAAATGAATACTTGAGGACTCTACTTCATAGAACAAATTGCACAACCATCTAAGTGACACCTCAAGTCTCCTAGCTGGAATGTGCTCTGAAGCTAGGATGTTCTCTGCAGCCTGGGTCTTCACCGTCTTCGACATTATTTAAAGTACTCAATCTCCTGCAAGTAAGTTACTTTTCTGCTTTAAATTAATCAAGACAGTGCATTGACCTCAATAGTCACAAAATTTTGAATTGTGTGCCTTGAAAATCACACGTCTTGAAGACAACCTTTACCATCTGTCATGTAGAATTTTACCTGCTAGTGGTGGTTGTTTGAGGCACCTATGACCAAGTATACATAGCAGCATGGACACAGGTTATTGGAAAAGCATGGTACTTCACCTAAGTTGACTCAGTTATTCCACAGGGGTCAGTGTCTACCACTCTACCACTGCAAAAGACAACCCTACAGTTTTTTGTGGTGCTAGTCCATGAATGAACCATATACTTTTTTATGAGAAGCAAACTAATGAAAATAAATTCCATTCATTTAGATGAGGCAGGAATTTATCTTCTCTGTAATTGAAAAACCTGTTGGAGATTTGAACTTATTTTGCCAGTGTGATCGCTAGTTTTAGTTGTCTACTTGACATAACCTAGATTCACTTGGAAAGAAAGTCTAAGTGAGGAATAGTTGAGATTAAAGTAGCCTTTGGACAAATCTGTGAAGGATAATCTTAACTGAATTATTGGAGGTGAGAGGATCTACCCCGAATGTAGGCAGCACCATTTTATGGACTGAATGCAATGGACAAAGCCAGTTGAGCACTCTCCATGTGGCAGGAGCTTGAAACAGACTGTCCCATCCATGCAGTCATACACTCATTTCCTCTAGTCTTTTGACTACATGCTTCTGACTGTCTGCTTTAATTTCCCTGTAGGGATAGACTGTAACCCGGAACTGTGAAATAAAGCTATGCTTTCCCAAGTTGCTTTTGCTAGAATATTTTATCACAGCAACAGAAAGAAAAGCAGGACAGCAATGTCCTGCTGATTCTCAGTTTAGTCACTGAATGAGTGAATGCCTAATATTATAAACCAAGGAGCAGAGCCATCAAAGTAAGGGAGGCCATAAGCCTTTGAAGTAGCATTTGGACAATGTCTTGTAAGCATGAAGACCACATTACAGAGATCACACATGTTCATTTACTGCTATTTTCCCCATGAACAGTACAGGGAAAAGCAGGAACTGAGGTATAAAAGCAGTGATACCATGATTTGGATTTTCCCTAAAACCTGTTTTATAAGGTTTTATCTTATTATAACTGTACTTATGGGCTCCCTTGAAGAAGTTCCTATATCTCTTTCAATGGAAACCTTGCTAAGAAGAGAGAACTGTTCAAATTAGGAACATTCAAGTAGAGTTTATTTACTCCAGAAGACTACTAGGAAATTGTGACAGAACACAGGGGGACCACAGGGATAATGAAGGACTCTAGTTTCTACAGTACCAGTGCTTTCATTACTTCTAAGCCCAAGAAAATGAAAGGTTTCAGAGAATAATCTCTATAGAATATTTTGAGAGGGATCAGTATTCTCTGTTAAGAGACTTGGCCTGACAGAAGACAGAATTAGAGGACAATACACTTTAGCAAAAATGTTCCCTTCTCCCATACCTTCCGGGAGGCCTCTTTTTGGCCAAACTCTGCATGAATTGAAGTCTATTATACCCTTGAGTGGAATCCACTAGGGAAGTGAAGAATGGAAGCTAGCCATCTTTCCTGTGGTATCTAGAGGCCAGATGGAGATAGGAAGCATTTGTAAATAGTCAATAGATGCTAATCAATATTCTTTAAACTGATATGTATATATATGTATATCTATATATAGTTTATATATATAACTATATATATATGTATTATATATATAATATATATATTTATATATATACTATATATCAGTTTATATATATAACTGTAGTTATATATATAAACAGTTTATATATAGTTTATATATAACTATATTCTATTTCTAGCAATGAACAATCAAAAATTAAATTTAAACATACATACATGCAATACCTAAAACTCCAAATACCTAGAAGCAAATCTGACTGAGGATGTCCAATTCTTTGGCAAGCAAAATTAATCTCAATCATTTTTATGCTATAACTGTTTAATATAGTTCTTTATGTTATGGTCGCCCCCAACCATAAAATTATTTTTGTTGCTACTTTATAACTGTAGTTTTGCTACTGTTTGGATTGTAAGTATATTTTTAGATAGACTTTGGCTACAGGGGTTGTGACCCATAAATTGAGAACCACTACTATAAAACAGTGTTATGATGAATTAATGAAAAAAATCTAAATAAATGAAAGGTTGTATCACATTTGTGACTTGGGACATTATTACACTACCCATAATTAATGGATAGACTTAATGCTATTCTTCTCATAATTTGGCATGTCTTACATTTATATATTTGTCTGTGTGTGGGTAGATTTGTGTCACACCACCTATGTTAGCTGAAAAGAAAACTTAAAGGAGTCTGTTCTCTAATTCCATCATGTGGATTCCATAGCTCGGACTCAGGTCTCCAGTCTTGGCATTGCATGAACCTTTACCCAAGCTAGCAAACCAGCCACCTTTTTAAGGGAAAGTCAGTTCCCAAGTTCACCTAAAAATAAAACCTTAAGAAAGTAGAAAATTATACTTTCTTCCCTTCTATTCCTCTCTTTCCTTTCCAGACAAAATCCCACTACATAATCAAGACTAGCCTCAAACTCGGTATCCTCCTGCCTCAGCCATCAGAGTGCTAGAACTACAGGTGTATTCCTCCAAGCCCAGCTGTAAGAGCTTTTTATAAAGCAAACCCAATTAAGATGCTATGGGGATGGGCCAGGGAAGGATAGACAGACACACAGATGAACCACAGTGGAGTCAAGAGATAGAGCAAGCCATGTGAAGACACTTTCTTGGGACAGAGGTGACACTGAAGAATAGTGAGTAATGGACAGTTTTCTCAGGAAACAATACTGGGCCAAATGAAACACCTGTGGGGAAATGAGTTTTGACCCCTACTTTGTCCCTTACATATAAATCAGTTCCATGAGATTTATAATATAAATGAAATGGCTTTAAAATAAAACTTCTAAGTAACTCAAACAGATCGTAGATCTTAATGTAAAATGAAAAGCTGTAAGATTTCTAAAAGAATTTATAGAAAGAACCTATCTGACCTTGGCTTTAGTGATGAAATTTTAGGTAAACAAAAGCTGTTTTCAAATGGGAAAATTAAACTTTCAGGTTACAATGAAAACAAAGATGAGCTTGAATTCATTAAAAGACAAAAGCTTCAACTCATTGAAAGACTTTAGTAAGAAATAAGAAATCACACATTTTGCAAACTGTACCTCTCCACCCATTGTTACTGCAGATCTCAGTTCTCATCAGCAAGGTATCTTTGTACAATGCATAGCAGTTACCACAAAGAGTCTCAGAAAGCTGGCTAGATTTTTCAGTGCCACACATAATTTCCTTCCTGTTGAGTGGACCTTAAGTCACATTTCCCAGCTGTTGGTTACCACCGATATGTGAGTGTCACTTCCTGCACTCTTGCCATGCTGGTAATTGTCCAGGTTCGTAGGTGTTGCAGCTGGGTAGAGTTGTGTAATTGCTTCTCTCCCTTGGCAGCTTGCATAGGATTTTCTTGATCCATGGAGACTAGACTGAAAGAGGCTTTTGGGTCAGAGCAAGCTTTAATCCTTGCAGTCTTGTGTTCTAAGTGTATGGCATCTTCAGTAATAATGGTCTATGTTCAACCCCTGAGAACCAACCAAAAGCTACAATGACAATCTCTATTGCTTAGAGATTTATTTGGGTGACCTTTAAAGGTTTATCACGCCAGGTACTGGAGTTCTAATTAGTCTGTGGTTCTTGTGGGGAGCATTGTCAGCCCAGTGGCTTAACTCTCTCCCTCTCTCTCTCTCTCTCTCTCTTTCTCTCTCTCTCTCTCTCTCTCTCTCTCTCTCTCTCTCTCTCTCTCTCTCTCTCTCTCTCTCTTTCTCTCTCTCTCTTTCTCTCTCTCTCTCTCATGTGTGTATAACAAATATAATTTTTACAAAAGGACAGCTCATAAGAAAGGTGTGAGAGTAGGTAGCTGAAAGAGGCTGGAGGAAGGAATGACTGGTAGACTCATGAACTCAACAGCTGTGGTTACCAGAACATACCTACACCAGACTAACCCAGCTAGAAAACAATGTGCACCAGACCACACTCCATGTGGACTGGGCAGGGGGATGCTCCTGAGCTCCCAGCCCCTAAGCCAGGAGGTATTTACAATTGATGGTTTCTGGGAAAGGTAGAGGCAGTTTCCTTCAAAGGTCTGGTTCCTGATAGGCCAGAATCCACTGAATGGCCTCACACTCTTGAGTATAAGAGCAGGAGCAGTTCAATTCTGTGGGTTATAAGAAAAGAAAAAATGAAAAGAGAAGAAGAAGGGAGGGGATGAGAGGAGAGAAAATGAGAGAAGAGAATAGAGAAAAGAAACGTAGGGCATAAAGTTGGGCAGAGCACATGAGGGGATCCATAAAAAGTTGGAGGGTGATTGTGACCAAAATGCATTATATTCATGTATGAAATTCTCAAACAACAAATTAAAGCATTATTATAAAACGTATATACTGTGATGAGTCATTGAAAAGCAAACGCATTGAAAAGTGTGCTAAAGGAACTATGGGCATAAAATGTAAAGGCGTTCTATACAAAGACAAGAAAACAAATAACAGTGTAAAGCAAGCAAGCTAAATACCTCAAAAGATACCACACTAAAGGAAGATCACTGATGGTGGATAAGAGTGTAAGAACAGGTTCCTCATGGCTTAGCACAGCCAGGCAAACTGAAACAATAAAGCCATTAAGTTACTAAAAACTACAAAAAGTAAGTTCTAGAAAGGATTCTCTGCAGGAATAATAAGCATTTCTCTGTGTCTAGGGCTTTACTGTTGCTGTGATGAAACACCATGACCAAAAGCAAGCTGGTAAGTAAACGGTTTATTTGGCTTATACTTTCACACCACAGTTCATCATCTAAGGAAGTCAGGACCAGAACTCAAACAGCACAGGAACCTGGAAGCAGGAGCTGATGCTGACATTGAGGAAGGGTGCTGCTTACAGGCTTGCTCCTCCTGGCTTGCTTAGCCTGCTTTCTTATAGAACCTAGAACCATTAGGCCAAGACTGGCACCACCCACAATGGACTGGGTCCTCCCACATTAACTACTAATTAAGAAAACGCCTTACAGGCATGCCTACAACCTGATTGTATAGAGGCATTCGGTCGATTGAGCTCCTTCCTCTCAGGTGACTTTAGCTTGTGTCAAGTTGATATAAAACTATCCAGCACACTCTGGGAAAGCACTATGCTATGGGCACATTGGCAAACAGTTTGTCAGTGTATTATGAAGATTAAGTAGAGTACTGCCATGTACCATAAAAACTGGAGTCCTAATATTTCCTCTGTGGATTTAAAAACTTATGTTCACACAAAGGCCACATATAACAGTCTGTAGAAGTTTAATGCACAATCCAGAAAAACTGATAACAAACCGGAAGTTGTCTATCAGGTAAATGAATGACCAAACTGTGTCACACTGAAAAGCTCTCATTTTCTGTTGATACCTGTACTTAAGGTTCCCGTAAAGATTTCTTTAATAGGACTAGTGAAATGAATCAGTCAGTAGAAATGCTTGCTGCCAGGCCTGACGACTTGAGTTCGATCCTTGGCGTCTGCATGATAGAAGTTGAGAACTGACTCCCACAGGTAGATGATGTATGTAGCCTGGCACGCATCTGCACCATGGCACACATCTACACCATGGCACACATCTGCACCATGGCACACATCTGCACCATGACACACATCTGCACCATGACACACATCTGCACCATGGCACACATCTGCACCATGACACACATCTGCACCATGGCACACATCTGCACCATGGCACACATCTGCACCATGGCACACATCTGCACCATGGCACACATCTGCACCATAACATGCACTGCTTATGTATGCATACATACATACACACATATAAGTAATTAATACAAATGATTTATGTAATTTTAAAACTTTTTACCAAGTCTAACTCTGGCTCAAAGGAAAACATTATTCAGCTGTTGAAGTTCTAGATGATTCATATTGATTAACAACTTTCTGGGTCTAAGATCAAGAAAGTATACCTCCAAATGTGTCTGTGAGGTTTATTTCTCCAGAAAGTTAGACCATGAGGGTTCTGACCTAATGACTGTTTGTGTTTGAAACTGATATTGAGCTCAAGGCTACCAATGGGAATTGGTTTCATGTGTTCTGAACTGGTCTCACTAAAAACAAACAAACGAAACCAAACAAAATATAACCAGATTCATAGGACCTCTTGTACCATCTACCAGACCTGGAAAATTATGATTGGAAACAACAGACAGACATGACTGGTAAAAATAAATGAGTGGACAGAAGTGGTTAAGGAACTGAAAAATCGCTCAATGGCCAGAGTTACGGCTGTCCTTTTGGGGATGAGAGTCCCCAGCATCCAGGTCAGATGGCTCCAACTGCCCCACCGATAGCTTCTGAGGGTATGCCCTCTTCTGGCACTCAGGTAATTCCATGTGTACACACACACACACACACACACACACACACACACACTATAAATCAGTAGATGATACAATTGGGAAAATAAAAGCAGAAAGGAAAACATGATTTATGGTCAATGAACATGAAAATGTGTTCAATATTACCAGTCACCAGAAAAGTACAAATGAAACTCATTGACCAGAATGGCTAAATTTTAAATAACTGAAAATATCAATAATATGCAATTCATTGTTCTACTAGTAGGTTTACAAATTTATAAAATTTTAAATTATTTGTATTTTGAAGTTATAACACAATTATGTCATTTTCCCTTTTCTTTCTCTCCTTTAAAACCCCACTCTTTACAATTCAGGGTCTTTTTTCTTTAATTGTTGCTATGTATAACAACAGCTTTCTATAGATGCCTGTTGGAATGTGCTTTTAAAAATGCATAGACACCACCTGCTGTAGCTCCATTTATACTTACTTGTATACCTGATGGTTACAAGAATAATGGCAAACTCTACACAGCGGTGCTCATGTACATAAGCATAAATGACATGGATAGACAGTTGATCATACCAACAGGCACTGGAGCAGGCTGAGGCATGTGAGGAGTCCAGAGTACAAAGTGGAAGGAAGTTCTTGCTCTTAAGATCACGTGTGTGCTGACCTTAAATTCTGCACCACATCTAGAGTGAGTTCCTTAAAGGTTGCCTTTA
The DNA here is from genome assembly GCA_030674055.1 of Rhabdomys pumilio. NCBI lineage: Eukaryota > Metazoa > Chordata > Mammalia > Rodentia > Muridae > Rhabdomys > Rhabdomys pumilio. The sequence continues at coordinate 34,059,032 of JANHMN010000012.1, forward strand.
CAAAAAATGTATTTGATATTTAATCCCACATCTATGATTTGGGGTCGCTTTGAGCTAGGACTGACTACTGCAGAGTTTCAAAGCCCCACTTCCCTGCCTCCAGACAGGAGAAAGTTTGAGCTGAGATTTATGCTTCTTTTGAGCTGTTTAGTTTTGGTTTTTTGAACTTACATTTCACATTAGCTTCTCTCTGGCCCCCAAAATTCTCCCCATCTGCCTTCCCTTCCCTTTTATGGCTTTTTTGGAAAAATACCATTTAGTGAGTCACTTATATAAAAATTCTTGCCTGAAATTCTGCCTCTAAGAAACGTCCCACAAGAAGTCCCAAGGTGATAGTAAGAGAGAGATAGCGAGGTTTGCATCTGTGGAACAATGAGGGAAACAGAGGACAGTCTGAGAGAAGTTTAAGGAATTTCCTGATTTCCCTGTTTCTGGATTTTGGTAGAAGATACATTACTCCACACTGTAATCAGATAGTGACCAAGCTCAACGAGGAATATATACTAGGAAACATTTTCGATAAAACAGACTGCTATTAGGCATTCTGTAGGCAGCACTTGAATGGCTTCTTCTTCAGAGTGGCACCCTGCTTTCAGCAGGCAGAGGCAGAACCCTAATGTTCTTATTAGAGCTCTTATCTTTTGCCTTGATAATCCAATGTTTGCACCTTAGTTGATAAACTTCTTTTCCCCAGTTACTTCAATCAAATTGCAAACTGAATGATGTTGCCAGAGCAGGAGAGTTGTGCTTAAGGAGGGACTCTTGACATAATAGTACCTTTGTAAAGGAAAAAAAAAAAACATGAGACAACCAAAAGGACAAAAGGAGACATCTGAGAGCCACGTGGACACTTGTAAAGTCTCATTATCTACAGCTGGGAAGTCTTTCTCTACTTGGAAGGCAGAAATGTCAGGTGCCTAGGAGAGAATGGGAGGAGAGTGCTTGACATTTCTCCCTGCCTTTAAATCATTACAATTTTGTTTCAGTGCTGTGACTAATATCCCTCTCTCCACAGTGATGCCTCAGCTGAAAGAGCATGGCCTTTAGACTTAAATAGAGTGTGTTTGCTTCTGGACATAGGTTTCCCTGCTGTGTGCCGATGGGCTTTCTCCACAATGAGGCCTATGGTCATGCCTATGAGAGATATTTCCATTTGAACCACACAGCATAAAAAGTGGCATTTACACACAAGCACACACACAGAGACATATATATGTCATTATGGCTTGTTTTGTATTGTTTTTTAATTCATCCCCCTCTCTCTGTATTCCTCTCCTCTCCTTCCCTCTAGTTGACTTCTTTCCCCCAAATAATCCTCCCTTTTGCTTTAATGACACACAAAATACATTACTCTGGTTTCCCCTATCTCCAAGGAACTGCCACCAAATCTTATAGAATGATAAAATGGGATTTCCTGCCTCCAAAGGACTCACTGTGTCAATGAAACTCACAACTGTGATGCCTGACAGCTGTGGGCTTTGTCTAGAGGGCCTGCCTGCCAGTCTCTTTTCCTCTGCTGTGTCTTCTGGACGGGGCTTCTGCTTCCTCCTCTCATCAAATTGATTTGACAGGAACTGTTCCTAGCTTGGCTTCTTTTTGTTCTAATGCTCACCTTTTCCCATGTATGTGTCAGTTGTCTGTCACTGTCATTGTGAGTTCCTGATGCCCTTCTAGTCTTGGATATGTGTCCTATTCTCACACTGAATCTTAAAGACCACACAGAAGCAGTGCTCACTCTTCATCGGGAAGTCTGCAACTTAGTTTTAATAGAAGAATTTAGGTAATATAAAAATGGCCACTATATTGAAAAGGAAGATGATGTCACAGAGTGGCAAGAATTAAGTCAACAATGATCTCTGTCTTATATGAGTGAATGGAAGAAAGCTCTTGAAGATAGATGCAGAGACTTCCACACAGGCCTTTTTAAACAAGATACATTTGTACTGTGACCTGAGTAGGGAAGAAAACCAATCTGAGGAAAGCTGTAGGTGAGGTAAGGAGAATTGGCAGTGCTCAGGGACCAGCCTGAAGGTCAGATTGATATGGAAACATCAGGTGCTGAGAATGGTCCAGTGTTCAAAAGGGATATAGACACAGTACATGATGGTTCCTAGCTACTGTCCAACTGTCTGACTTTTAATATGAAATAATAATAAAATGTCATAAAAAGTCATGGCATAGCATGTAATGGAGTCCCATCATTGTATTTTAAATATCATTGAACTACATGAAATTATGAGGCTGTAAGGACAAGGGCATGAGAGCATGTTAAGATTCTTCCTGATATAGACAGAAGGATGATATTTGGCCTGGAGATGTAAGCTACTGTTCGAATGCTTGGCTAGCATGCAGGGAACTCTAGATTCCATTTTCAGTACGTAAAAACAAAACAACAAATGATGAGAAAGAAAGAAGTAATGATTTAATTACAAGGATGGTCAAAAGCAGACAAATTCGAGCATTATCTTAGAATAGAGCCAGAAATTTGTTGACGAATTAGATTTAGGGTTTGAATAAATATGTGGAAAGTGGAAAATGACTTTTATACTTTTGTCTTAAGTGACAGGATGGTCCAAATTTTTAACAGAATATTATACAACAATGTCTGTCTGTTATGCCAGGAGGCAGTGCTATATGACCAAAGTCAAGGGGGCTTATCATAACAATAATATTGCTTCACACAATGGTTGCAAAAAGTCAGGCCGGTCAAATGCATAAATTCATTCAGGTCCTCACCAGATAATGGCAAACTTTATGTTCCTCATTGTTTAATTTGACATGGGGCTTTCTGCCCAGTGAACAATGACTGTAAGCCACCCCAAGCCTAAGTCCTACAGCTGTATCCTAAAGAAAAAAGAAGCTTTCCCACTTCCAGATGCCTGGTGCTACATGCTATAGAATGAGTATACTTCTAGAGTCGTGTCCATCTGGGGTCTACATTTTTCAACCAAAAGGAAAGACATGGTGATTAACTTCCCTGGAGTCAGTGGCTTACTCTTATGAAATCACCTATCTATTGTATGGATCATCATATTTCTTCCTGTCCCTGGTTGCATATGTTTATTAAGTGGTATATTGTTATTTTTTTTTTGTCTTAAATCTAGGATGTTCCTGTGACTTACAGTCTAAGCACTCAGTAATCTTTTATCCTCTACTTCCATGCTCTCAGCAGTAAGCCCTCTTGTAAAAGAACTTGGACATGACAACTAATTATGATACCATGCAAGAAAAAGGCCCAGGAAGTCACAGATGTTTATATGCTTTCCTGAGTTTCAGAACGTGGTAGTAAAGCCATGTTAAATTTTCTAGAACCAGCCTAAACCCTACAATTGTACCCTTAAAAAAACAGGAAATGTTCTCATTTCCAAAAACTAAGTGCTCAGTACTGCAAATAGATTTGCTTGAGTCTTGTGCTCATCTTGTATCTAATACATGCTCCCAAAGGAAAACGACATGATAATTATCCAAAAACTGATTACAGAACAAAGAACAAAATGAAAATCAAGAGTCACTTAATTTAAAAAATGAAAATTAGGAAGTGTTAACAAAGTATATTCAAATGTAGCATTATTGTCTCCCTCTTTCTCAATTTGTGTGGATTTTAAATTTTAATATTTCATTTTTTTTACAGACAACTAAATTTCTAAATGATTAACTAGGGGTTTATTATGTCTACCAGCTACTTTACTCATTGCTGTGACCAACTCTCTGACAAGATAGAGCTTCAGGGTGGAAGGATTTATTTTGATTCATGCTTTTACAGCCTCTATCCAGCCAGGCAGGGAGGGATGGCAGAGAAGAGTGGCTTACACTGTGGCAGTAGGGAGTGGGTATGGAGAGACAAAGGCAGCGATAATGACAATATGAGGTGGTGAGCTTCCACCTTCTTGACTTTCCACCTTCCATATGTTTTTATTCCACCTGGGTCCCAATCTATTGAATAGTGCTGCCCACATATAGGGTGGGTTTGATCCCTGTCAATTATCTCTGTGAAGTGTCTCATAAATTCATCCAGAAGAATTCTCTTAGATAACTCTCAACCCCATCAAATTGATAAAATTATCCATCGCATTAGATAACCACCTATGGAACATAATCATCCAAAAGAACCTAGTCAGCCCGCAAATTAATAAGTAAAACATAAATTGATGGATATATACTTAGCACCAGAGGTTGGGTACAAGTCATGGTGCCTAGTTAGTGATCGCTAAGGACACTCCATGCTCACCCTTTGCCCTTTTATGAGAAGCACTGCCAAATGCAGTTATCTGGGCCTGTGCCATCACTGTGTACTGGGTGTATGGGTAGGAGAGCTTTGTCATAGTTCTTGGCCTTCTGGGTCACTAGAAACTGCACCTAAGGAATTACTTTCAAATATTCAAGCTTCAGACACTATTGAGGTTTGGCCTGTTGCTATGATTTATGATGCTAATTTATTTATCCCAAGGTCTATTACCTTAAGATGAGGAAATCCTTATGCATGCCAGATTTTGTTGTATAAACCTTGTCCCGCAAGTTGTCCATGATTTGTTACTAAGGATGCCTACAGCCCATACCTGGGCAGAAGAGAGGTAGGCAGGGCTTAGGTTCCTGACTTGGGGGTCTGAGGCAGAGATGACAAGAGAAACAGAGAGGAGGAAGGAGAAGATGCCATGGGACAGGTGGACCATGAGTTCATGGCCATGTGGGACAGCCATGTGGAGTAGGAGTGGCCCAGGAGGAACATGGCAAGTGATAATTTGGGGTTATTGACAGGGAAGTAGACAAGATAGCACAGAGGGCTGATATCTGCCCAGCTCTAGGGCTTTAAGGTTTATTATAAATATAAAGGCTTTGTGTATTTTATTTGAGAACTAAATGATCTAAGGTGGAGTAGAAACCTCAAACAATATTTACTGCAACAAGACACATTAACTGTATCCAAGCCTCACTAGGCAACAAGATTTTGCATTTAAAGCCTCAGCTTGATGCCAGGATTTGAAGAGATTTTTCAGGGTCTGGGCAGAGGAAATTCAAGGCATTTTGCACAGGCATATATGTGGGATGTGGCTGTTTGTAGTCAAGGGGTAATGTGTAGGAGATTATCTATAGAGAGGTTTGCCACAATAGCCCTGTCTTCATTATCTGTATACAGTGCTTCTCCCACTGGGAGGAGAAACCAGTATCCTCTTACTAAACCTGAGCTCAGTATGATGCATTGTCCTATCATAACATGATGATGGTGACACAGTGCCATACTGGGGTTCAGGGCTCAAGAGATCTCACAGGCTTCTGTTCAGTTTGTTGGAGGCACTCTATACTTCCTAGCCTCTGAGTCTTCTCAACAGAGTGTGTTCACATAACCACAGCAGTAGAGAGAGAAGTTGGGTCCAGACAGACACCAACGATGAGGTAAAATAAATGATTACTTATTTTAAGCTACAAACCTTTGGGGTTCTCTGTTACATAGCCATTGAAAACTAAAACCCATTGTAACTAGTAAAGATAGACTCTGATGGACAGCTGCAGTGTGAATAGATGGAACCAGGAAGTGGAAGTGTAAGCCTAAAGAAATAGAAGCAAACCCACCAGTACACTGTATCTCTTGGCCTCCCTATCTTCTCCTGGGTAGTTCTTCTCCATAAATATCAAACGTGTCTTCTTTTACAATGGGGACTGTCTTTTACATTAGTGGAATAGACCCATTTCATACCCACAGAGACAATAGGAAATGCTTCTGGTTACCTCTTTCAGTTCATACCTACATTTCCTGGCTGGACACCTCTCCCCACCCCACCCCCAGTTCACAACAGGAATATTTTATATGGCCTATTTATTAACTTACAGAATTCATAATAAACTCATTGTGATACACAATAGACAGTGGTGAGAAGAGACAGGCACAGAACAAAGCTGAGGTGCCTCTTCTGTAGGAAGAGAAAGAGATTGGCTTGTAGGGCTTGTGTGCATGGCTTTCTTGAGGCCAGTACCCTTGTGCTTAGTTGTCTGCACAGGTCAGGGAGTTCGCTCCTCAGTGCATTTGGCCTGGTCATTCTGCTATGTAAAGGGACATCCTTTTTGGACGATTTGAAGAGGCCCTGGGAAGGATGTGCCTACAGTCCCCCTACCCCCCAGCCATCACTTGGCAATTTCTTTGTGTCGTCTGTCTCAATGTCTGGGAACTTGTGCAACCAGGGATCAACATCCGCCAATGCTAGTTGTTCCTGCCCTCAATCATGAAATCTCAGGCACCCGTTCATTGATTTGACTTCCAGAAAAATTACTAGCTAGTGCTTTGGTCAGATTTCACCAGTGTGGACACACCCTTGGCATTTTTGTTTTTTATTATAGAGTCTCAGAGCTCTGACCCTTCCTAAACTCTTCAACTCCATGATTTCCACAGTGGGTAGAGAGATGCCAGTTCAAAAGGGATGGAGCCCATCTGGCCTGCCAGCTGGCTCTAACTCCATGTGCATCCTTAGGGTTTCTCAGGAATAAGATGACAGGTCCAGTGGGAACCCAGAAAAGATTGCAGCTGTGGACGTACCCAGGCTCAACAGCTTTGGTGATGGTGTCACTCCCTGTGTTTCTGCCATTTTTGTGCCTACTTCCATGAGATAGATCATTCTCCATTGATCTATCTGCAATATTAATAGAATAGATGCCTCTGTACACCCAGAGCCACTGTATGGCATATATATTAATTATTGAACTTGTTATATAGACCAATAGACCAAGCTGGACTAAATCTCACAGAGATGCACCCACCTCTGCCTTCCAAGTGCTAGGATTAAAGGTGTGTGCCACCAAGCCTGACTTCAGCCTCTTCTATCTGAAGGCAGGCTTTTTCTAAGTTATATGAACTAGATCCCTTGGGCATCTTCTGCCTAGATGCCTTCTCACCCTTAATCCTATAACAGACACTTAGAAGCTGCTTTTGCTAAAGTGAATTGATTCTTCACTTGGGCTCATAAGTTAACTAAACACTGTGACAGCCTGGAGCTTCAGACTTGTAATTCCTGTTTGAAATCGCATAGGCATTTTTATCACTGAGGATCACTGAGGAGGGTCTGTCTGCCCTGTCTACTTCACCTTCATTCAAGACTGAATGAAAAAAAAAAACAAGTCATTATCTCAAACCCCAGTCACCTTGGACTCCAGGAATAGCAAATCCTTCAGGATAGACCATCCACAAAATGAGAACAATTATCTGTGATGAGAAGACTGTGCCCTGGAGCAGATGAGCTTGTAGGAACCAGGTTAGTCCCCTTGGGCCATGGTATCCTTTACAAATTAACAATTTATCAGTTCTCCTAGAGGGACCATAGATGAGAAATTAGAATGTACTACATCTTGGCTCAGACTGCGTAATTACATACATCTCTTGCTCTTTCTTCCAATTCATTCCTTATTTAAATATAAAGCTCATCTCACTACCCATGATGAGCTTGGGGTTTTTTTTTTTTTTTTTGCCTCTGTTTCCAGCACAATAATTGTGTCTCTTTTTTCTCCTTTTCATCATTATGCTTCTCTTTGATTAGTATATCAGTATGGGTGTTCAAATCCAACTTGTTGAGGCTGTCATGGCTGGGTCTACTGCCTTAAAACTTCTGTTACATCTGACTATATTTGTAGATGAATGGGTCCTCTCCAGACTTCTGCTCCAAAGGCAACTGTTGCCTGTGGCTATTTCCAGCACCGGGAAATTTCTTGGTGGAGATCTTCTATTTCTTCTTCTCAGGGCCTGGGACAAGTTCCAAAATCAACAGCAGTGATGTCAGCCACAGTGAGGTTAGCACAACCAGCCTCACCCTTCCTTGGTGGGACTTCTAACTTGAAAGGCCCTGAAGAATCTGTGGCTAAGGACTCTTAGAGATATTTTCCCCAGTGTTCTGTTGGTTTTTACTCCTACATGTTTAGTGTTGGAAATGTGAAATATAAAGAAAAGGGTTAGGTCACTGGAACCTTAGAGTAGCTTTCTTGACATGTCAATGGGTTTCTGATCAGAGTGACTTGAAAATTAAGTGTCTGAAAAGAAAGTGAGTAGACAAGAACCTAGGCTTTGGATGAGGAGTCTATAACCATATCTTGGGTTTTTCAGCTTTTTTCCAATATTACTTTTTTATCTGGGGCTGTTTCTGAGTGCACCAGAGCTGTGTACATTACTGCTCGTCTCCAGAAGCAGAGAAAAGCTACCTGCATCTCAAGCCTTCAGTCTTCTGTGATGATGTGCTCAGTGGATTCTGGCACAAAGCTGGAAGGGGACATGGAGGCAACTTGGTTTATCAGCCTTACTTGACAGGAAGTTCCCTCAGTTTGGAGGACAGTGTACAGGAAGACAATAGGTCTTAGCTGTTAGAATTCATTTTCGACCTGAGCCTTGCATGCATTTTAGAGTTATGGAGGGATTTATTAATCCCCATGTTTCTTGCTTTTACTCTTTGTTTCAATGTTTTCCTCAATTAAAGGGGAGTACTTTCCAGATTGGTTACTCAAGAGTTTTGCTGTTTAGTCAGACCAGAATAGGAAAGTCCCAATGTAAGGATTGCGAGCAAAGAGGAGATGTACCAACCAGAAAGGCAAGGAAAATAGAGTGAATGAGGAGTCGAGAAGAGGAGGAGGTCAGGGGACTTTATAATTGATGCTCTAGGCTTAGGCATGGAAAAGGGTCTAGAAGAAGGGGGACTCAAAGCAAGAAGTCTGTGAAAGGCTGATTATTGTGCATTGTAAATCAGATGTCTGCGCAGGTTCCAAGAGATAACAGAGAAGCTTAGGGACATTTGGTGGTTGTCCTGAGCCTCCTCAGCTGATGTCACACAGTAACTTGACAACACTGGGATACCAGTTAGACTCAATTCACAACAAAATGTAAGTAGACTCTTTTCTGAAGAAAATAAGACCTTAAAAAGTAAAATTTAATTTGTCTACTAAAAATGCTTAGGGAAATGTCATTTATGTCTGAGCCATCAATATTCACTCAATCTGAGTGAAAAAGAAAAAACAGGACCATGCCATACATTTTTTGGAAGATAGATTTATTGATTGGTTAATTGATTGATTGATTAAAAATAGATTTTTATCTCATACAATATGTCCTAACAATTGTTTTCCAGCTATAGCCTCTGCCCTTATAATAGAACTCAAGAGTTGTAATAGCCTGCTCTGTACCTAGTTCTTCCTTGTTTTTATGTGGTTGCAGCCTGATTCTGAAGGTCTCGGAGGGTGCACATGTAAACACTTGCGCTCCAGCTTGCACCTTTTAGGAAGTAGGTGAATATTTCAGGACTGGGGCACTGTGGGAGGCTTTCATGTCCTTGAAAAAACTTGTGGGGTCTCAATCTTGCTCTACCCTTTGCACTCTGTTGCTTTGTGCTACCCATACTGCAGCCATGATGTGAGATGTCCTCTCAGGCTCATAGTGATAGACCACTGAACCTGGACTGACATTTCTGAGACCATGAGTCTCATGATTCCAAATGAGCCTTTCTCTTTACAAGCTAACCTTCTCTTATACTTGCTGGATAGAACATGTACTTTGCCTCTTCCTAGGTTAAGTCCCAATACCAAACACACAAGGACGTGGAGGAGGCTGGGTAATTTAATGGCTGTCAATGCATGTTTCACACAAAACAAGTAGATCCATCAGTAGTGAAACTCCTACTGCCTGAATTGTGTTTAATCTGTCACTGAATGCATTTCTCATGACACATATCATGTTACAGGGTGGGGTAAAGCCAGGCAGGCACAACAACAAAACACAGCTGAACAATAAAACCCATTTCACATTGTGACAGGACATAAGTATTCAAAAACACAAGGAAACATGGCTCTTTGTCCATCATGGGGTAGTGGTGGTAACATGTCTCATAATTAGAATTCAAGTCTAACCATTTCTTGAACTCATACTTGCCAGAGCAAACCAAAGACTGGGTGCCTAGCCTAGCACAGACACTCCTTTCTTTCCTCAGAAGCAGGCCTTTAACATGCCTCTCCTCTGATCTCACAGCTAAGAGTTCTATACACAGTTTCACTCAGTCTTGTAGCTACTGTTGAGAAAGTGACAGCCACCTCTACCCTTGTATTTTATATCAAAAACTGAGGGCCACATGTGTAAACACAGCATCCAAACACCTGGTTTAATATTCAAACTCAGGCCACCAAGTACTGATTCTCTACTTTATGTGATTCCTGGGCTGTGCTGAAAATCAAACGACTGCTTCTCTATGAGATCTGTGAAGGGACACACAAAATGGTTGAGACTCTGATTTTATGGTCTCACACTCCAGACAAATCTATGTGAGATTGTTAATATTATTGACACTCTCAGAGGTTTGTAAGCTCCTTATGAGCCAAGGAACAGACCTTATTCAGCTTCCTACCTTAGAGCCTAACATATTTCCTGAGTGTCAATTGAAAAACACAAGTTAATCAAATATGGAGGTTAGATTTGAACCAGTGAGCCAGAAGAGCTAAACATAAAATCTAGACTGTAGCCCAAGGAAACTACAATGTAGCAACCAAAGACCTTCTGAATGATTAAATTTCTCCAGTCTTTTGTAATTTCCATTATATACCTGTTAATATAAATAAATTATTAATATAGTAACAAAGTTATTTTATCATGCATTTTTATGTGTGTCATACTTTTGTCTTACAAGTAGAGTGCATCCATCCCAAGGTAGCGCCATCTGCTAAAATCTAGAAGCACTGCCTTTGACATGGCTCATGGGGCTCTATCAAGTGTGAAACACATCTCACGTGTTGTGAGAGGTATGCTGAAAAAAAGTAATAATAATTAAGCTCCGAAGCAAAGTTAGATTGCATATCTTATTAATAACTGAGATAATTTGTGTATACCATTGCAGTTCAGTTGATAATGATTCGCCAAACTTTGTTACGAACATCTTTAAAAGCTGATGTGAGTCATGGGGAGCTATTTTGCACAAGATTTGTCACCTTGATCAGAAGGGGAAATGAATTACTAAATATAAAATGCCATTTCACTGTGATTCATCGCTCTTTCAAGCTGACAGATGTCATAAAGGGACACAATCGGCAGATCCCGGGTGGCAGCTCTGCCCCCAATCTCTAGAAATCCAGAGGAAGCAGGGCTCCCAGGTGCTCTAACCCTGGCATTATCTTAGGTAAGCAGACAGCAACACCTGCCCCAAACAGGGAGTAACCTGAACCCACTGGGACCCAGGAAGTCACTCCTGGCCTGAGCAGATTTTGGGTCTCAGCTCTTACCCCAGTAGCAACACCCACCACACACAGTTTTGATAAAATCAAGATAATAGGAAAGACAGGCTCCAGTCAGAGACAGGGCAGGTAGCACTAAGGGGATCCAGATGGCAAAAGGCAAGCACAAGAACATAAGCATCAGCAACCCAGGGTATTTAGCATCATTAGAACCTAGTTCTCCCACACAAGAAAGTCCTAAATTCCCCATAGTACTAGGAAAGCAAAATTCAGATTTAAAATCACTTCTAATGATGATGATAGAGGATTTTAAGAAGGACATAAATAACACTCTAAAAGAATTTGAGGAGAACACAGGTAGACAGGTAGAAGGCCTTAAAGTGGAAACACAAAAATCCCTTAAGGAATTACAAGAGAACATAACCAAACAGGTGAAGGAATTGAACAAAACCATTCTGGACATAAAAATGGAAGTAGAAACAATCAAGAAATCACAAAGGGAGACTACCCTGGAGATAGAAAACCTAGGAAAGAAATCAGGAGTCATAGACACAAGCATCACCAACAGAATACAAGAGATAGAAGAGAGAATCTCAGGTGCAGAAGATACCATAGAAAATATTGACACAACTGTCAAAGAAAACACAAAATGCAAAAAGTTCTTAACACAAAATATCTAGGAAATCCAGGACACAATGAGGAGACCAAACCTAAGGATAATAGGTATAGATGAGAGTGAAGATTCCCAACATAAAGGGCCAATAAATATCTTCAACAAAATTATAGAAGAAAACTTCTCTAATCTAAACAACGAGATGCCCATAAACATACAAGAAGCCTACAGAACCCCAAATAGACTAGACCAGAAAAGAAATACCTCCCACCACATAATAATCAAAACACCAAATACACAAAACAAAGAAAGAATATTAAATGCAGTGAGAAAAAGGCCAAGTAACATATAAAGGCAGACCTATCAGAATTACACCAGACTTCTCACCAGATACTATAAAAGCTAGAAGATGCTGGACAGATGTCATACAGACCCTAAGAGAATACAAATGCCAGCCCAGGATACTATACCCAGCAAAACTCTCAATTACCATAGATGGAGAAACCAAGATATTCCATGACAAAACCAAATTTATACAATATATTTCACAAACTCAGCATTACAAAGGATAATAGCAGGAAAGCTTCAATACAAGGAGGGAAATTATACCCTAGAAAGAGCAAGAAAGTAATCCTCTTCCAACAAATCCAAAAGGAGATAGCCACACAAAGATAATTTCACCTCTAATAACAAAAATAACAAGAAGCAACAATCATTGTTCCTTATCATCTCTTAACATCAACCGACTCAATTCCCCAATTAATAGACATAGGCTAATGG
>JANHMN010000012.1:34071612-34092598 GCA_030674055.1 Rhabdomys pumilio
GGAATGAGAGGATGGTGGGAGCACACCCTCATAGTTATTGGGGGGAGGATGGTGTAAGGGGTTAGGCATCAGTGGAAGTAGAGGACCTTGGTGCCTAAAAGTTTGGATTCCCTAGTGTTGGGGAATTTGAGACCAGGGAGGTGAAAATGGGAGGATGGTGGGAGTACACCCTCATAGAAACTCCCAGAATTATATGGATTAGACATGACAGAGACAGGCTGCCAGAAGACTAGATTCCAGAATTCAAACAAAAAATTACCTTGATACTAAAATTTGTTTTGAGAGTTGTATATTGCAGAATACACGGCCTCAGTGTATCTACTCATCAAGTGAGCTGAGCAGACCTGCTTGAACCTCTGATGTCCTGGAATTCCAGCTGGATGCAGTGAAGACACAGACGAGGCTTATCAGTTTACTCTTCCCCCTGCCCCTCTTCTAATATTTCAACACCCATAATCAGCTTGAAGAAGTTAATGAAGAGTCAGCGCCCCTATTCCCTGGGCTTGGGGACTGAGGTGGTTAATATTGGGCTGTCTTTCTACAGAAAAGTAGTGGTTCTGTTAGAACAGGGAGGATTAGCTAGGATTTATTGCATAGCCACAACCTATTCGTAGAAATATGTATAATTGTTATTAAGATGAAGTTATAATTTCTTAAATGGTACAAAATTTACTTTGATTTCTAATTTAAGGTTTTCATTGGTACGAGCTTCTTACTGATATAAAGTGAGATTAATATTGTTACTCTCATAGGCATTGTGCTTATATAACACATTTAGGAATACAAGGCTTAGACCCAGTCCTTCTTTAAGTTTTTAAACTGATTTGAGATGGTTAGCCTGTGAATTAAGGGCCTATAGCAAATTCATGGCTCTGTGTTTATTGTTAGGGTGTTTTCTATATTTTATTTAGCTAAGAGGAGTTAACAAACAATAGTCCAGATTGTGTTACATGGATAGTTGGTTTTCAAAACGTCAGAAGTCCACAGAATTGACGTTACAAACATTTCTGTATTAATGTTCATGTTGATTAGAGACCTGTCTGCTCCTCACAGCTTCCTGTCTTGGATTCTAAGAAGAAAGTGAGCATCTTTAGAGTTATTCCAGTTGTGGTGAGACAGCCTCTAGACAAGAATTGCCTCTTTTCATCTACAGACAAATCACTGTCCAGAAAAGGACACACTTGTGGAATAGTCAACAGATTATATCTGCCAAGACAGAGTAATCAGTCCTTAATAATTCTGCATCACTTGGTCTGTCAGATGATCCTGGGCCAGAAGGCTGAAGACTGAATGCTCCAACGTTTTGTAGTATAGGGACTGTCCAGGTGCTCAGTGGTCTCTATAATTTGGCTAAGTTTTAGAAGCTATGCTTGGTGCTTCCTATAATTTCAGTTAACTCAGTCATTCTGGATTTCTGATAGATTTGAAGACTTATAGTCTCATAGCCAATCCCGGCTATTTACTTTGAGAGAAAAGGTTTGAGAGGATGGTTTTCAGCTGACATTCATTCTAAAGCCAAGAAAAAAAGCCAGGTTCAGAATTAGTCTTTTAGTTAGGAGGGATAGTCTTTTAGTTAGGAGGTTCTATTTAGTCAACAAAATGATGGACTGGATATTAGGTCTATCTTGTACCTTACTGATACAAGTTGGTATAGTTATGCTCTAATTGTATTCTAAGAAAAAAGTTTTATTTTAACAGGAATGGTGATATGTAGGAGGAGCTAAGGTGGGAGGAGTAAGGAGAGGAAGATAAAGAATATAATATAACAAATATAATACAGATAAAGATAAAGAGAGGAGGAGAAGGAGAGGAGGATCTAGGTGACAAGAGGGGGGGTACACTGAAGTGGATGTTTGCGTGTCCCCACCAGTCAAAGATAGTTGATATATCTAGATTGGGTATTGGGTTACACTTCTGATTGATATTGAGCATTACCAAACTTATAAAGCCTTTGATTAACATTAAAAAAAATAGTATAACAGCAAAAAGGAGAAGTGGGGGTGGGATAGGGGTTTTCTAGGGAGGGGAAATGGGGAAAAGGGATGGCATCTGAAATGTAAATAAAATATTCAACAAAGATTTTCACATAAAAAAAATAAAGGGACACAATCTTGCCTCTCTTTCTCAAAAAATGCAGTAAAGGGTCTGCTCCTTCATCTCTTATCAATTGAGGAGGGATCGGAGGATTGTCAGAAAGTGAACCACAAGGAATCATTGTGTCATCTCTGCTTTCTGACAACTTTGACATTAAAAAAGAGGCCATGATCCACATGCATGGTTTCCAAGAAAGTGTCAGCTCTCAAATGTCGTTATCCTCCCCTTCAGATGCTAGGAGTGGCTGTTTCCTTCCCACAACACACACCAACAATTACATGAGAAAAGTGGAACCTATTGCACTCTCTCCCCTCCCACCAGTGCACTTCCTCCATAATCACAGCATGTGGAAATTATCTTCTTTTTACCTGAGTGTTTGTTTATTATTAACTTTATGCAAATCTCAAGGCATCCCCCAATAATTCTTTGATGAGAGATATAGAAATATGAATGTGAAGCTCAAAACGTGCTGAGCAATTAGTCAAAAAAAAAAAAAAGAAGATGAAGATTAGCTCTTAATGTGTGCATTCCTGTCAGAAAGCAAGTGGAATGCCTTAAGGACCTTACCACTCTTAGGGAGTTATGTCCCCTGGGAGTCTCTGATGACAAAGAAACCTGTAGTTAGACTTGTGCTTCATAATATAGGGTCAGGTATAAAAATTTAGCTCTTTTCCCTACTAGTAACCCAGCCTAGACATTAAATTATTGTAAGACTCTGGTGTGTGTGTGTTTCATTGATGGTATTATTCCTAAAAGCATCATTTCACCTTGTTCACTCAACAAAAAAGAATTTAGCATGTCCTAGTTAATGTTATTGCTATGAATAAAATATGCAAATAATTTAGCATAACGCTATTGCTATTTCATTTGAAAATACTAACATAAAGTTTGTATAAATGACACCAAAAACCTCAGTCAGGACCTTTCCCTCCAGTTCAAACTTCTTTCCATGTACCTGTTTTCTCAACCATAAAGTTTCTGCCATGAGAAATTGGGGCCCTAGATCCATAATGATATTAACTAGGGAACAAACCCGTAAGGGCTTTCCATTTGCCAGTCTCTGTCTCTGTGCTATTACTCCCCCAGGTAGATTCCCAACTCTAGGTGTCCTTTGCCTCTTCTTGCACTTGTCTGTCTCTATTTGTGCATAAAGAGTCCTCTGTTCATCATTGTGATTCTACTAATCTTTTGCCAGATGATGGGAGAGTATCTTTTATGACTTTACCACGGGCAGGCTGATGAGTCCCACATCTGTATCTACTGGCTAATCTTCTTTTTAGCTTCATTCTATTTATCACTTTTATAAACACCTCCTGCCACGATGCTATAAGTGAATTTTCTGTTAGCTTTTCACTGTTCTCTTCCCATCACCTCTGACATTGTCATCTAATGCAGATGACCTGAAGGATATCACTTTGCATTCCTGCCTTCACCTGCCACATCTTCACCTGTCAACCACAAAATTCTAGCTTGCCCCTACGTATTTCTTTGATTTATCCTAGTTCATCATTTCTCCTACAAACATTCAAAATGAGTATAGTTGCCTTCTAACCAGCCGTCTGCATATCATCTTTCCATCTGACATCTAGCCTTCTACCTTATCCATTTTTTCTCTGCAGAAACCACAGGCATCTTTCTAACAGGGAAGCATGATTTAGTCACCATCCCTACTCTAAGCTTCATGGCAACTCTCATATCCTGTGGCCACATTCCTCTCATTTTATGTTGTCAAAATCCCAGACTAAAGCTACCATGGGCAGCCACACTGGATGACAAATGTCTGTGGAGAATGCCCCAGGCTAGCCACTTCACTCTCATCAAGCACTGGCTACATTGGTAGAGCAGAAGCCTATTTAAATTTTTAGCCTGATTGTTTTCAAACTTCCCCAATCCAGCATTTTAGTCCCAGTGTCTTGGAAACCTCTGCCCTGTGTATTAAATTGGTTTCTGGCAGGATTTGATATTCTGGTGGTCCCTGGGAGTCATGCTTGTCTTCTGTCTCTCAGCTTACTGTTAATTTCTACTCAGCACTGCATGCCAAGAGAGTGCTAACCAAGAGCAAAGAGTCAGTCTGCCTCCCTGTCCACTGGTCCATTCCTCAACCTCTCAGCTAGCACATTGAGAACCTGACTGTTCTACGAGAGCCAGATTCAGTCATGAGGCACGAGTGTACTTAAAGCAAACATGGAGATCAAACTGGATTGGCTACTGGGGGCAACTTGCTAGACCTTTTCACGCTCTCATCCCATCAACTGTGGACATGGTAATAAAGTCTTCTGCCTGGGCTTATTGTAAGTATTAAATTGTTGTGAAGGTATACATATGTGTGCATGTATGTATGTATGTATGTATGTATGTATGTATGTATTCATTATAGTATCTCTTAACTGATTAAAATTTCTGCATGTACTCTGGTAATGTCACAACTCAATAGGTAAACCTCCAGGGGAAGGAGAACCCTCAACCCTTATCTTAGTCAGAGTTCTCTAGAGTCACAGAATTTATGGAATTAATCTCTCCCCACCTCTCCATATACATACATACATTTCATATATGTGTGTATATGTATGTATGTATGTATGTATACATATATATACACACACATATATACATACACATATGTGTTTATATGTATGTGTACATATATACATATACATACACACATATACATGTATATATATATATGGAATTTATTGGAGTGACTTACATGCTGCAGTCCAACTATTCCAACAATGGCTAGCTGTGAAAGGAAACTCCAAGAATCTAGTAGTTATTTACTCCCACAAGACTGTATGTCTCAGCTGGTCTTCAGTATATGTTGGCATCCTGAAGAAGTAGGCACCAATGACAGTAAAAAAAAAAAATGGATATGTTTGTAAGTTGTGCAGGCAAAGAGCAAGAGTTTTCTTCTTCCATATCATAGGCTTCCAGCAGAAAGTATGTCTTTCTGCCTCAAGATCCAGATCAAAAGTTTATTGTCTTTTGATCTAAAGACATGGATCCAAGGTGTATCTTCCTACCTCAAAGGTCCAAACTAGAAGTGGATTCACCACTTCAAACTAAGCATAATATCTCTCATAGCTATGCCCCCCCATTTTTGCATTGTAGTTCATTCCAGTTATACTCAAGTTGACAACCAAGAATAATCATCACAACCATTTAACATGTTATGTTACCCTTGGGTAGGTGTAACATAAAAATAACGGCAGGCAGATTAGTTAAGAGGAAAGCACGATTCATTCATTTTTGTGTACATATGTGTATTGGTAACACATGGATAGCCTCTGAAACATCAAAATGTACTGGTATCACACTAAGGAAAGAGATCAAAGGCTTCTTGACATGCTTTAGCCAAGAACAAGTCCATATCTGAATTCTCCTCTTTACTTCCTTTCTCCCATCTGTTTGCAGCTTATCTATAATGTTTGTGGTATGAGTCTGAATCTATATGTACCTGAGTGGTGGTTGGGGAATCTTTCCCTAAAGGACTTTGCTCTGTATCTACTGAATGGCTTTACATGGGAAGGAATGAGGGATGCTTTACAGAGATCCTTAGCAGAGTTCTAGAGGGGATAAAATTTTACTAACTCCTATAGACCCTAGCTAACCCAGATAATGAGCAATACTGCAAACATCACGGCAGAGAGACTACAACACACTGCTTTCAATGTTTATCAATATTTGTTTTATAAGACCACTTTTTTCTTTTTTCTTTTTTTATTGGATATTTTATTTACATTTCAGATGCCATTCCCTTTCCCCATTTCCCCTCCCTAGAAAACCCCTATCCCATGCCCCCTTTTCCTTTTTGCTTTTATACATTTTTTTAAAATGTTAATCAAAGGCTTTATAAGTTTGGTAATGCTCAATCAGAAGTGTAACCCAATACCCAACCTAGATATATCAACTATCTTTGACTGATGGAGACACTATAAGGCCACTTTTGATTCATTTGCTGTTTTCAAATTTTAATTATTACAACATACATAGAAGCACATACATATCACTTTCTGGGTCAGGTGCTCCCTGGATCAAAGTACATATCTTCAGACTACAGTTTTCCATTATCTTAGGCTGCAAAATCTGAGTACTTGGAAAATCCAAGACAAATAAAACTGGTTATAGCATTGTTCTCTTAAAGGCAGGTTAAACACACAGGCTGAGAGCACAGTAGGACAGCAGTCTTAGGTTTGAAGTGACTAAGAACACAGTAGGACAGCAGTCTTAGGTTTGAAGTGACTCAAGGTATATTATTAACTCTGTTATGAGGTCCAGCAAAAATTCCAGTCTTTTGAATATAAGAAATATTTTCATATTAATTGTATGGCCATACATATGTATCTCTAAAAGTATAAATTCTGAAGAAATGGAAAGATGATCTGATGATTTCTAGACAAAGACTGATGGATGAAATAGCATGACAAAAAGACCTGTGGAGTGGGACTATAAATAGTCACTGGAGAAGGCTAAGAGGTTAGGAGCACTTGCTGCTCTCCCAAAGGATCAGAGTTTGGTTCCCAGAACCCATGTCTGAAAGCTCAGAACTGCCTGCAACTCCAGCTCCAGGGGGTCCATCTGGTCTCCATGAATACACATGATACACACATAAATCAAATGTTAAAAATAAAACTCTAAAGACTCACTAGGAGAAAAATAACAGGATATGAAGCTGCTTGAATTTAAGTCTAATCGGAGAATTTATTTTTTCAGGCTCATCACAGACGTAACTATCACTCTCTGGGGATGAAAGTGAATTCTTGCCATGGAATAGGGAAAACAAAAATCTCTTACAAAGGAACCTTGATTGTTGCTCTTGCAAAGGAGGAATAGACAGAAAACACTCCTGAAGATACCGTTCCTTGTATGATTTATAGCCTGAAATAATCAACACGACAGCTTGCTGAACATTAAGAAGGTACATCCGCAACTCTTTAAAAGAAGCAGAGAATGTAAATTTAAAATAAACACAGTCCACCTGGAAGCCCCATCCACTGACTTTTGTATCTTCCCACTTGCCCTAAAAACACAACTCCTATTATTATAATGGAATTACAAAAGCCCAGCTTTCGGTGTGCTCAAGTCTCCCACTATAGACATCCCAAACGAGATCCCTTGTGCCATGCTAGATCCTACTCAATTGTTCCAACCCACCTTTTCCCTTAAGCACCAGGGCTTCTCCTGAGATAAGCTATACTGTCCCTCCTCTCTCCATCCAATTACGCAGGTTTGAGAGCTTAAGGTAGGGGGTCAATGAATCCCATAATCTCTACCTGTCTGTTTCCTTCATCAGTGTGTAGATTTGACATGGTTTCAGTCTATGGTTAGCCACAGGATGAATTCAGCTTTGAAATAGAAATACATTATCTAGCCACCACCTGCCAGGTTTTCCCCAGGCAGATGATCTTAAAGTCATGTTAGGGTTTAGTTTCTAGATCATCGAATATAATATAGAAAGAGTGTGGAACGAGAGAGCTGGAGGGGAAGAACAAATGAGAAGACAAAATAGGATGAGAAAACACTGTATGCCATGGTAATGGGAAATATCCTATACTGTATTTAGTAACGTTTTGTATATCTTTCCACATGTAAGTAATATTGGAATGCATATAAATTATATATTTAATGCAAGTTATATAATAAGATGATTTTAAAAGCATTACTTTGAGTCTTTAAATATAAAACATTAGAGTCTCACTGACAAATTATTCATCTCTTTTTTTTAAACATACTAGGCTATTTTATTTTATTTTATTTTATTTTATTTTATTTTATTTCAGGGCGGTTTCCTTGGTTTTGAGATGGGGTCTTACTATGTAGCTTCAGCTGTCCTGAAATTCACTACGTAGACTAGGCTGGCTTTGAACTCACAGAGATCTAACTGTCTCTGTCTCTGCCTCTGAATACTGGGAATAAAGACCTGCACCACCAAACCTGGCAAAAGACATCAGAATATTTTTCTCATCACTGTGACAAAACACCTGACAGAAATGAGAAAAAAAAATGATAGAGAAAGACCGGCCTATGGCCCCTGAGGGCATCAAAATGTCCTCTTTCTACAGGTGGCACATTTATGATCAGGTTCTTAGAAAATACTAGATGAGGGAGTTAGTGAGCTAGATCAGAGGAGAAGGTTTTCTATGAAATTGTAGGGATCTGAATTTGAATCCCCAATACCAATGCAAGAAATTGAGTATGACTTTGTGTATATATAATCCCAGAACTGGGGAAAGAGACAGGTAGACTCTGGTAACATTTTGCTGGCCAGTCCAGATGGTGAGCTTTTTGTTCAGCACAAGACCTTTCCATATAGCAAAGTGACAGAGAGTAATAGTAAAATGATATCTAATATTAACATGTATGTACACAACTACACATTGCCTTGCATGCAATGTGCACACACAAATAGAAGAATCTATGTTTCTCTTGCTCATCTAATGCTCTTCCACCCCTCCTCAGCATATACTTATCCAAATGAAGTCCATCCACCTGCTTCTCAACAGTTTAGTTTTCTATAGATAGGTAGGTAGATAGATAGATAGATAGATAGATAGATAGATAGATAGATAGATAGATAGATAGTGGGTTTTTTTTTCAGTTGCAGAGTGCTTTATAAGACCCACCCCAGCATACAAGCCAGGAATGTAATAAATTGTTTCCAGGGCACATTTAAACTCTATTTTATTTGAGAAAATGAATGGCAACAGTTAGCTTTTTAAAGAATCTATGAAGTATGTGTGCAGAGATTGTCTTGAAAAGTAAGTACAGGATTAACATGTGTAAACTGAAAGGTGTCCATCCTAGGGGGCTCTGAGCAGAAGATATTACATGAACAGCATTTGTTTGACAGCTAATAAGCTCTGTGTGCCTCTCGCGCCTCTGCCATATCTAGCTATGCATCCTGAGGAAATGCCTCAACTTCTTTATAGCTTTTCCTCATCTACAACTTATTAGGAGAATCCTCCAGTGCTTCAGGCTCCACTGGTCTGCAAGATTGGCTTGCTCTTAATACACAGGGCTGCTACTTGCCATGAACCAATAAGTTGTGGAAGATAGAACCACCACTATGGTCATTCCAATGTTTTAATTTTTTTTCCATTTTACTTCTGAATCACTAGTCCCTCTTCCAGATCCGGCCCTTTCATAGTCTCTCCACCTATTCTCCCTCCCCTTCTTCTCTGAGAGAGTGATGGCCCTGCCTGGGTATCCCCTGATCCTTGCACATCAAGTCTCTGCACGAATAGGTGCTTCTTCTCCCACTGAGGCCAGACAAGACAGACAAGTTAAGGGAATGGATTTCACAGACAGGCAACAGCTTTAGGACTAGCTGCTACTCTAGTTATTCTGGACCCACATGAAGACCAAATGCACGTATCCAACATATAGTGGGCCTAGGTCCAGCCTATATACGTTTTTTGGTTTGTGGTTCAGTCTCCGAGCCCCCAGGGGTCCAGATTAGTTGACTTTGTTGGTCTTCCTATGAATTTCCTATCCCCTTCAGGCCCACAGTCCTTCCCCTAACTCTTCCATAAGAGTCCCAAAGCTCCATTTGGCTGTGGGTCTCTGCATCTGTCTCAGTCAGCTCCTGGGAGGAGCCTCTCAGAGGACAACCATGCTAGGCTCTTGTCTGCAAGCATAACAGAGTATTATTAATAATGTCAGGTATTGGTGCTTGCCCATGGGATAGGTCTCTATTTGGCCAGATATTGCTTGGCCATTCCCTCAGTCTCTGCTCCATCTCCCGTCCCTGAATTTCTTGTAGACTGGACATCTTATGGGTGGATTGGTGACTCTATTGGTGACCCTACGTTTCTGCCTGGCTACAGGAAGTGACCTCTTCAGGTCCCATATCCTCACTGCTATGAGGCTCCGTTATTGATTCTTGGGAGCCTTCCTTATCTCAGGTCTCTGACACATCCTCAAGATGCCCCACTCCCACCAGCTTCAGATCTCCACTCATTCTCTTGGCCATGCTGTCATCTCCACTGTCTCTCCCAAAACCTGATGGTGAAATTCCCCATTTGCCTCTCCATCCTCTTTCCCAACCAGTTCTCCCTTTCATCTCTCTTCTATGATTATTTTATTCCTTTCTAAGTGAGATTCAAGCAACCTCAATTGGGCCTTCCTTTTTGTTTGTCTTCTTTGGGTCTGTGGAGTATAGATAGGTATCTCAGTTACCTTACTCAGGAAGATACTTTCTTGTTCTACCTATTTGCCTGTAAAATTAATGATGTCCTCTGTTTTAATAGCCAAATAGTATTCTATTGTGTAAATTAGGATATTTTCTGTATCCATTATTCAGCTGAGGGACATCTGGGTTGTTTCCAGCTTCTGGCTATTACTTATAAGGCTGCTATGAACATAATGAAGCATGTGTCCTTGTGGCATTGTGGATCTTTTTGGTACATGCTCAGGAGTGGCATAGCTAGGTCTTCAGGTAGAACTATTTCCAATCATCTGAGGAACTGCCAGATTGATTTCCAGAGTGGTTGCACCACTTTGCAATCCCACCAGCAATGGAAAAGTGTTCCTCTTTCTCAACATATTCACCAGCATCTGCTGTCACTTAAGCTTTTGACCTTAGCCATTCTGACTGGTGTGAGGTGGGATCTCAGAGTCTTTATGATTTGCATTTCCCTGATGACTTAGAATGCTGAACATTTAAGTGCCATTTGAGATTCCTCTGTTGAGAATTCTCTGTTTAGCTATGTACCCTATTTTTTAAAATTGGGATATTTGAGCTGTTGGTGTTGTCTGAAGTTCTTTATTAATTTTGATATTCGTTCTGTCAGATGTAGGGCTGGTAAAGATTCTTTCTCAATCTGTGGCTGTCATTTTTCCTAATGACAGTGTCCTTTTCCTTACAGAAACTTTTCGGTTTTATGAAGTCCCATTTATCAATGGTTGGTCTTAGAGCCTGAGCCGTTAGTGGTTTGTTAAGGAAGTTGTCTCCTATACCAGTAGGTACAAGGCTATTCCCCACTCTCTGTTTTATTAGATTTAATGTACCTGATTTTACACTGAGGTCTTTGATCTACTTGAAATAAAGTTTTGTGCAGGGTGATAGATATGGATCTATTTTCATTCTTCTGCATGCAGATACCCAGTTAGACAAGCACCAGAGAGAAGATGCTTTCTTTTTCCCATTGTATGATTTTACCTTTTTTTGTCAAAAAATCAAGTATATATAAGTGTGTGGGTTTATTTCAGGGTCTTCAGATAAATTTTATTGATCAACCTGTCTCTTCCTATACCAATACCATATAGTTTTTTTTTATCACTATTACACTGTAGTACAGCTTGAGATCAGGGTTGCTGATAACTCCACAAGTTCTTTAATTGTTCAGGATTGTTTTAGTTAGCCTGGGATTTTGTTTTCCATATAAAGTTGAGAATTGCTCTGTCAAGATCTGTAAAGAATTATGTTAGAATGTTGATGGGAATTGCCTTGAATCTGTAGATTGCTTTTGGTAAGATGGCCATTTTCACTATGTTAATCTTACCAATCCATGAGCATGGACAATCTTTCTATCTTCTGATATCCTCCTCAATTTCTTTCTTCAGCAACTTGAAGTTCTTGTCATATAGGTTTTTCACTTGTTTGGTTAGAGTTACATCAAGACATTTTATATCATTCATGGCTATTGTGAAGGGTGTTGTTTCCCTAATTTCTTTCTCAGCCTGTTTATCATTTGTATATTGGAGGGCTACTTATTTTTTTTTTTAGTTAATTTTATATCCAGCCACTTTGCTAAAACTGATTATCAGGCGTAGGTATTCTGTGGTACAATTTTTGAAGTCATTTATGTATACTATCATATAATTTGAAAATAACAACACTTTGACTTCTTCCTTTCCAATTTGTATTCTCTTGATCTTCTTTAGTTGTCTTATTGCTTTAGCTAGAATTTCAAGTGCTATATTGGATAGATAGAGAGAGTGTGGGTATCCTTGTCTTGTTCCTGATTTTAATGAAATTGCTTTAAGTTTCTCTCCATTTAATTTGATGTTGATTACTGGATTGCTGAATATTGCTTTTTATTATGTTTAGGTATGTACCTTGTATTCATGATTTCTCTAAGACTTTTAAGGGGTGTTGGATTTTGTCAAAGGTGTTTTTAGTAACTAATAAGATGATTATGTGATTTTTTGATTTATATGGTAGATTATGTTGATGGCTTTGTATATTGAAGCATCTCTGCATCTCTAGGATGAAGCCTACTTGATCATGGTGGATGATGTTTTTGATGTGTTCCTGGACTCCATTTGTGAGTATTTTATTGAGTATTTGTGCATTCATAAGAGAAATTGGTATAAAATTCTCTTTCTTTGTTGAGTCTTTTTATGGTTTAGGTATCAGGATGACTGTGGCTTCATAGAATGAGTTTGGCAGTGTTCCTTCTGTTTCTATTTGGTGAAATAGATTGAGAACTGTTGATATTAGCTCTTCTTTGAAGGTCTCATAGAATTCTACACTAAAAACATCTGCCCCAGGGTTTGGTTTTTGTTGTTATTGTTGTTGTTGTTGCTTTTGGATTTCTTCTGCAGGGGTTGTGTTGTTTTGTTTTGTCAAGAAACTTTTAATGACTGCTTCTATTTTCTTAGAGGTTATAGGGCTGTTTAAATAATTTACCTGATCTTCATTTAACTTTGGTAAGTGGTACTTGTCTAGAAAATCATCCATTTTGTTAAGATTTTCCACACGCTGGAGTATAAGCTTTTGAAGTAAGACATATTATTTCTTTTAATTTCCTCGTTGTCTGTTGTTATGTCTCCCCTGTCATTTCTGATTTTCTTTATTTGGATACTCTCGGTCTTTTGGTTTACTTTGGCTAAGGGTTTGTCTATCTTCTTGATTTTTTCTAAGAAGCAGCTCTTGATTTTATTGATTTTTTTTTGCATTGTTTTCTTTGTTTCCAATTGATTTCAGCCCTGGTTTTGACTACTTCCTGCCTTCTACTCTATTTCAGTATGTTTGCTTCTTTGTTTTCTAAAGCTTGCTGGTATGAGAGCTTTCTTAATTTCTTTATGGAGGCACTTATTGCTATGAACTTTTCTCTTAGGACTGCTTTCATTATGTTTCATAAATTTGGGTAAATTGTACTTTCATTTTCATTGAATTCTAGAAAGTCTTTAATATCTTCGTTTATTTCATCACTAACCCAAAGATCATTAAGTAGAGAGAGTTGTTCAGTTTCCATGAGTGTTTAGGCTTTGTTGTATTTCTATTCTTGGTGAAGTCTATGGTAGTCTGATAAGATACAAGGCACTATTTCAATTTGCTGTGTCTGATGAGGCTTGCATTGTAACTGACTATGTGGTCAATTTTGGAGAAGAATCCATCAGGTGCTGAGAAGTAGATTTTGTGTTTGGGTGAAATATTCTGTATATGTCTGTTAGGTCCATTTTATTCATATGTTGGTTAGTTTCATTATGTCATTATTTACTTTTTGTCTGAATGACCTGCTCATTGGTGAGAGTAGGGTATTAAAGTCTCCTACTATTAATGTATGGAGTTCAATGTGCAATTTAAGCTTTAGCAATGTTTCTTTTACAAATGTGGGTCTCCTTGTGTTTGGGACAGAGATGTTTAAAGAATTGAGATATCATCTTGCTTGATTTTACTTTGATGAATATGAGTTGTTCATTGCTGTCTCTTTTTATTAATTTTGGTTGAAACTCTATTTTATTAGATATTAGAATGGTTACTCCACCTTGCTTCTTGGATCTGCTTGCCTGGAAAACTTTTTCCAGCCCTTTACTTTGAGGTAATGTCTATCTTTAGTGCTGAGGTGTGCGTCTTGTATTGACCAGAGTTATGAATCCAAATTTCACATCCATTCTGTAAGCCTGTGTCATTTTATTGGGGAATTGAGTCCATTGATGTTGAGAGATATTAATAACTCATAATTGTTAGTTCCTGTTATTTTGATATTGGTGGTATTAGTGTGTGCATGTGTGCACACTTCCCTTGTTTTTGATGATATGGAATTACTTATTTCCTGTGGTTTTTTTTGATGTAGTTATCCTCCTTGGACTGGAGTTTTCCTTCTAGAATTTTCTGTATGGTTGGATTTATGGATAGATGTTGTTTAAATTTGAATTTCTCTCAAACTATCTTATATTCACCATCTATGGTGATTGAGAATTTTGCTGGGTATAGTGGGCTAGGTTCCAAGGTTCTAGAGGTTGCAAGATTCCTGTCCTATTCCCTCTAGCTTTTAGATACTCTGTTGAGAAGTTGGGTGTAATTCTGATAGGTCTCCCTTTGTATGTTATCTGGCCTTTTCCCCTTGCTGCTTTTTATATTCTTTATTTTGTAGATTTTGTGTTTTGATTATTATGTGGCAGGAGGTTTTTTTTCAGAACCAGTCTAACTGATGTTCTATAAGCCTCTTTTATGTTTATAAGCATCTCTTTCTTTTAGGTTAAAAAGTTGTTTTCTATGTTTTGTTGACAATATCTTCTTGTCCTTTTTGCTGTGACTCTTCACTTTCTTATAATCCTATTATTCTTAGGTTAGGCATTCTCAAGGTATTCCAGATTTTCTGGATGTTTTGTGTCAGGAAGTTTTTAGATTTCACACTGTCTTTGACTAATGTAACAATTTCTTCTGTTGTATATTTTATGCCTGAAATTCTCTCTTCTATCTCTTATATTCTGTTGATAATGCTTGCATCTCTTTTTCCTTTTCTCCTTTCTAAATTTTCCATCTCCAGGATTCCCTCAGTTCATGTTTTCTTTATTGCTTTTATTTCCATTTTAAGGTCTTGAACAGTTTTATTTCCTTTACCTGTTCAATTATATTTTCAGTATTTCTTTTTTATTGGATATTTTATTTACACTTCAGATGTTATCCCCTTATTCCATTTCCCCCCTGTCATGAACCCCCTATCCTATCTTCCTTCCTCCTGTTTTTATGAGGATGTGCCCCCATGTAACCCCACTCATACCTCCCCACCCTCGAATTGCCTCACACTCGGCGTCCAGCCTTCATGGGACCAAGGATCTCCTCTCCCACCTATGCCCAACAAGGCCCTCCTTCCCTACATATACAGATGGAGCCATGCGCCCCTCTCTATGTGCTCCCAGGCTGGTGGTTTAGACCCTGGGAGCTCTGGTTGGTTGATATTGTTACTCTCCTCGTGGGGCTGCCAACCCTTTCAGCTACTTCAGTCTTCTCTCTAACTCCTCCATTTGGGAACTTCATGATTAGTTCAATGGTTAGCTGTGAGCATCCACCTCTGAATACATCAGACTCTGGCAGACCTCTAAGGAGACAGCTGTATCAGGCTCCTGTCAGCACGCACTTCCTGGCATTCACATCCAGTATTTCTTTAAGGGATTTATTTGTTTCCTCTTCAATGGCCTCTACCTGTTTGATTGTATTTTCCTGCATTTCTTTAAGAGATTTCTTGATTTCCTGGTGTGGCAGGCCTCCTTTGCATATCCCTGGGCTGTAAGGTTGTGGATTAGCAGGCTAAGAAGTTGCAGGATAATTGGGGTCAGCTGGGGATAGCAGGGAGATCAGGGCAGCTCAGAGCTTCCAGTGGGCAGGGAAGATTGGTTCAAGAAGGTAATCTAACCTATATGCTTCTGGATCAGCAGGTCTGAAGGAAGGTGGACTGAGAAGTAGCATGTTAATGTGGGTCTGCCAGATATAGCAGGTGGCTTAGAGCATCTGAGAGTCATCCCAGATGACTCAGTGGGCTCCAACTTCTTTTTGGATCTATTTTTTTTTAATAGCATTTAGCTATCCAAGCTACCCAAATCCATTTTAATACTAATTGTTGAAACATTATACTATAATCATGACAATTACAACAGCAAATTTCCAAGCAGCAAACAATCTCAAATGCTTATATCAATTTGTATTCTCACAGTAGCCTGTAGCTGACTTGCCAATGTCTCCAAACTGATGGCTGAGGTTGAGATGGAACTCTCAAGTGGGCCACTGTAGAAAACCTTAATACTGGGCCAAAGTGCTTCCAGTTAGTTGGATCCTCAAGCAGCTGACACAAAAGAGACAAGATACCCACTCAGAGTGGACATCTATTTCAACTCAGAGTAAGCAGGTAAGTAGGAAGCTTGTGCAGGACCCCTGAAAAGTTCTGTGGCAGCTTCCTGGTGGTGTGGAAGTACAGTTAAGAAAAGAGAAATTCACTCTAGTGTTTTAGAAACTCCTGGATCCTATGATCCAACCTCTTTAGTTTGTAGCAGAGAGAAATGCAGACTTGTTCCATGCTGTACCCTACCCAGTTTCCCTTATACATCAAGTTCAGAGGGTGGAAACTGGTCTCCTTTCATCTTTCCTTTTTTTCATAGAAGATTTCTCCTTGGATAGCCTTTCTAACCTTCTAGGGGTTCTCATGAGTATTAACTACATCAGAGCCTCCTACTCTCTGTCCCAAACTAGAAGTGAGAATCCAAGAGTCATGAGAAGGGTCCCGGCAGTTTTGTGAGGCTGCCAAATCTGATGGCATAGGTTTTCATGCTATTTATTTTATGGATTGCAAAGGTTCGGATGTTCATTTAGCTGTGAAAGCTCAACTATTCCCAAGTTGTTTGCAAGGACAAAGGCTGCACTGTGAGCAGCAGCATTTGGCACAAACCAGAAAAACAACTCACAAGTAAGTGATCTTGAATAACCAGGGGTCCTGCAGTGACAAGGACACAGGTGGGAGTTGACCACTTGTGGTGGAGCTGAAAATGAGTGGGGAGAGAGGGAGAGGGAGAAGGAGAGGGAGAAGGAGAGAGAGAGGGACAGAGACAGAGAGACAGAGAGAGACAGAAAGGGAAAGGGGGAGGGAGGGAGGGAGGGAGGGAGGGAGGGAGGGAGGGAGAAAAAATGCTCTGCAGGTGCCTGGAACATGCTTGATGCTCATCTTGGTTTCATGCAATTTCCACCATTTCCTCCACCATTCCTTTCTCACATCTTTGAGGCTGCTGTAACAGACACACACTGAAGTGGACTCTCCATCACACATCGTCAGTGCCTTAGATATTGAAGGCGCTAATTCTGAGGGTTGAAATTTACTGATGTTCACATCGACAGGGGTAGTGAAGGGATATTCAAGACCAATGAAAAGATAGAGAGGCATTGTAGCACCCCTGTCACACAGGAGAAGGCTTTCCAAATCAGAAAAAATTTACACTTAAGTTTAAAGAGAGGACTAGAATTCGTGACCAGCAGAGCATTGCATACAGAAGAAATAGTAATTATAAGGAGGCTGGTATGTGGTATAAGTCTAAAGGACTCAATTGTTGAGTGTTGCAGACGTCATAGAAGTTTCACTGGATTTCCTAAAACAGAGCTGGTAGAAGACCTTCTCCACAGATCCCAGTCAGTGGTCTGTCTCAGATATCAGAACCAGAGAACAAGATGAGCACAGGGCAGGGATTATAGTGTGTGTGTGTGTGTGTGTGTGTGTGTGTGTGTGTGTGTGTGTGTGTATGCATGAGAGAGAGGGGTGGGAGGGAGGGAGAGAGAGAGAAACTAAGAAGCACCAAGAAACAATTATGAAATAAAGATAATGGGAGCCAGCTTCCTAAACATTAGGGAATGGGGTGAGATAGTTACATGGAAAAAAAACTAGAATAAACTGGAATTAATTGTATGCACTAGACTGTGATTGGAGACATTTTTCTGATTATTAATGGTAGTGTGTTAGTATGGCAGAACACATTCTAAATAAAATCAGAATATCGGACTTCTAGTCAATGTTTCCAAATAGTAAGTTTCTACTGCTGTAGACAACTTTGGTGGTTCTCCCATGGTCTGTAATTGCTTGAGAATCCTATCGGATAATGTTTTACCTCTAATATTGTGTTTTGTCGTTCTAGACTTTTTATTTGGTTCTTTTTATCTCTCACAATGTCTGCTTCTCTATTAAAATACCACAGCTGCTCTAACATGCTTGAATAAATTTAGGACGTCTGTTCTAAAGTTTTCGGGTAGTGATTTTAATGATCTGGGTCATTGCAACATCAATAATAATTGTCTATTCTTGTTAACAGATTATATTTTCTTGCTTGATGTATCCCTGTTAGTGTTCAATGCATTCTGGATAGTATTTATCCTGTCATTTCAAGGGTCTAGATTTTGTTATACTTCTTCAGAGAATACTGTTTTATTCTGATGGGTAATTCACTGGCTGTGAAAGAGTGTCTCACAGAGACAGAGTGTTTCAAGAGCTATCTGTGGGTTTTGCAACCACCACATGTCAAAGTCTTTCTTACTCTAGGAAGAAGTGATGCCAACATCTAAGTATGCCTTAGATGTTGACTGAGTTGTGGTATCAGTTAGGCCTTCTGTCCACTCCAGAGATAAGACCACCTGTGGCACCAGCAGCACTGTACAGAGATCTTCTTGCTGTCCTGGCTAGTCTTGTCCTTCCTCTTCCCACATACATTGCCATCCCATCTCTGTGTTACAGTGTCTAAAGGAAATCTTCAGGAGCCCCTTCATTGTAAGCCTATCTTTTCATGCTTCTGCCTCTCCCTCTCGTACTTTAAACTTTACACTGCAATCTCTGCCTATGATCGTGATACTGTTCGTCTCTCTCAGGAGTCACCTTCAACACAAGTTTCTATGCTGAAACCCATCAGAATTAGAGAAAAAAAAAGTCTTCCCATCCCTGCCAAAAGCAAAGCAAGCCAAACCAACAACAAAAGCAGGATCAGAGAGTGACTGCAAAAACTATTATATTGTTACAAACATTAAACTCACTCCTTACTTCCCCTGTGTGTTTTAGGAAGTGTTGGTAAATCAGGCTTTCTTGAGGTCTCATTAGGTAGTGCCATAGGTTGGCAGAGCTGCAGGGTCCTACAGCAATAAGATAGCAGAGATTTGCAAATATTTCATGGATTTAGAAACAGTCCTTTTCCCACCTCAGTTTCAACCAATCACTTAATTTAATTTCCTCTAGAGTCAAAATTTTCCCCAGAACTATCCATCAGTAAGCTGTCTGCTGATAAGCCCCTTTACTCTAGGTGGTCTTATATGGACAACTGAACTCAAACAATGAAAATAAGATTGATTATTCCAAATCTATAAATGAACTGTAAAACATGGCAAGATGGCTATGGACAATGTGTTCCCTAGGAAGAAAGAACCAAGAGGGAGACAATAATAATAGTAATAATAATTGTAATAATAATTGAAGAAGAGGAAGAGGCTGATTTGAAGGAATGGTGAAACAGGACATACAAAGGGATGGTGAGACAGGGTAGGCTACAGAGGACTATGAAGGCTACCTTCAAATAATTGATAAATTGTCATATCAACATATTTCCAATATGTTCTATAGGCCCTAAACAGTTTGCACTTGACTGAATGTAATTCCACTATCCAGGGCTTCCTAAAGCAGGATCTGCTGACATATAGCAAGACTTGGGAGGGAAGGAAAGCAGGAAGCTTTTCAGGTCCTGGGCATCTGTAGGTGTCCTGACCTCTGACTATTGGCTACTGTCCAGATGCTACTGCATGGAAACAAAGTCAATTTCTTCCTCATTGGACCAATTTAAAGATCTTTCGAACATAATTATGGCTAAGGTGGTTGTTTAAAGCACAGATCTGTATGTAAATCTTCCAGGTCTAAAAAAATAAAACTTGCCTTCAGGCAACTCAAAACATATGCCCTCAAGATAAGGGCATAGTATGTGTATTCTATAAAGGGTCCTAGGTTACATTTGATATATAATCAGAGTTGACAACCTACAATATTAAGATGTGTGTGTGTTTGCCCCACCAGAGCGTCTATAGAAGGAGGGGAAATGAGACAGGTCATTCTAAGGGTAAGTGGAAAAAACTTACTGGTGCATAATAAGATCAATAGAAATAATTAATCCCAGGGGTGCTATCCACAGCAAAACATAGCAAGGAAATTGATCGGTACAAGCAGGTTCTGCAACACTGATGTCAATGGCCTTGGGTCTGAGGAACTAAGGTGCTGTTTTGGCCTGAAAATCCAGTGTTCTGCCTCAGTAAAATATATTTCATAGTTCAGTGGAATTTTTTTTTTAATTCCTTCAGATAACGAGGATTGTCTTAGACTTTGTGGTCTTTTATCTCTCTATGGCTCTAATATGCAAGTCAGTTGTTTCAGTATCAAAGGGAGTTTATGCTCTCCATCTATCATATATATATATATATATGTGTGTGTGTGTGTGTGTGTGTGTGTGTGTGTGTGTGTGTGCATATATAGAGAGAGCGAGAAAAATGATAGATGAATATAAATTGTAAATATAAAAAAATGACAAAAACTATGATTCAGAAATAAAACCTCCCCTAAACCTATCTCCTCTAAACCTATCATTTCAAACTAAACACTTTTGTTTTATACATAGATAATATACACATACTCGTTCTATGTATGTGTACAATCAGCCCTCTGTATCTATGGGTTCAATTAACTAATCACTAAAAAGACTAAATCCTTGCATTTATATTGAATAGGTTCAGGGATTTTGTCTTGTTATTCTCTAAACTGCATTGTACAACTGTTTACAAATTAATTACATTCTTCTAGGTATTATTAATCTAGAATTGACTTAGAGTGTATGGGAGAGTGAGCATACAATATATAAAAATGCTTTGTAAGAGATTTGACTATCTCTGTGTATTTTCATCAGTCTTAAAAGCGGTTCTCCATGGATACCATTACATGATGACATGTTTACAACTAGAAGCACATACATATATATGTACATACATATAAGCTATTATCATTTATCATTCATATACATCCATATATATCATATATATCATATATAATGTATATAGTATATAGTATATAGTATATAGTATATAGTATATAGTATATAGTATATAGTATATAGTATATAGTATATATTTATAATATATTTATAATATATTTATAATATATTTATAATA